>JAUIMM010000151.1:3205000-3365000 GCA_031769625.1 Taudactylus pleione | reverse complement strand
TCTGGCAGTTATTCTCAATATCTGACCATCCTCGTTCACATATCACAAAAGGACAGAGATTCCCAAACTGCACCTTTACAGTACAGGTTTTAAAGGATATCCATGCTTGAGCACAGGTGCCTTAATTAGCACCTCAGTCAAATAGATTTAACCATCTGGGCCCAAGCATGGATATTCTTAAAACCTGGACTGCAAATGGTAGAGTTTGGGAACCTCTGCTACCTCCAAAGATGTTCCTGCACTGTGAAATTGCATTTGCGAAAATCTTGTTTGCTCTCTGACTTCCTTCACGTCAACTTCATGTTCCTTTCTTACAGTTCTGATCTCTTTCCAAACCATCCAATTCAAATATCTAATTTCTTCCCAATCCTTCAACCCTCACAGACACTTTGCACTTTCAATTCCCTTCCCTGTCCTCTCCTAACCCTTGATTTTCCTACCAAAAATCAGAGTTATCAGGATATTGCCTGTCTAAATCCTTCCCCTTCTCCATCACCCGGGTGATGAAGTACGCTTCTCCCTTCCTCCCCCACCAGCATCATCCTCTTCCCCGTCCACTTGCCCCTGGATCCCACCATCTCCGCCCCCACCCCCCAATACTTGCACTCACCTATTTACTATGCAAGTACTATCTTAAAGGATGTACCATGCATGTCCATTACATTGTTCTCTACACTGATTAAGCAAATAAAATAAAGACGTTTGCAACAATTGTTTTCCATTTTAATAATACTGCATTAGGAGGAAAAAGATTTTTTTTATGTTGAAATCACATCATTGGTTCAATTGTTAATATTTTTTTATATATAAAAAGTCTTATTGTTAATAATTGTCAATAGCTCTTACAATTTTAATATTAGGAGGGAGAAACAAAAAATAGTGCAGATTAAGCCTCATAGGTTTTAAATTAGAAGTTCCTTTAAATAGCTGCAATAGCCAAGTGTACCTCCACACAATAAAGAAAGACATTAGAATTGCACCGTTTACATCATATGAAGTACTAGCTGATGTGCCCTGTTTCACCTGTGTAGACCTTAGATGGTTACTATTTCCATGTTCTTCATCCCATTTTAACTTAAGTTATATGCTTAGTTCAGTGTTTCCCAAACTGAGCCATGTCAAAAGATTTGCGCTGGCAAGTTACTGTAATTGGGCATGCTGCGCAAGCCGGGTTGCCGACAAGGTGGGCCAGTGGTCCTAATGGGGACAGTAGTCACCATCAGCTGATGCAGAACGTGTCACACCACAAGGCAGCACTGCCATTGGTTAGCTATACACAGCGCCTGTTGGCTGCCAATCAGGAAGTGGGTGGGACAGCAACGTTATTTATCGGTGTATAAAGCCAGCAGTGGAATCGAGCACCAGGTATGACTGCTTCATCTAATTTCTGGTTATGATAGCTGCACAGTATCATACCCAGCCACATGACAGTGTGACCACAGATTAGCCTCAGCAGGAAGAACCCTGAAAAGATCCTGAAGTAGAGGACGACAAGGAGGAAGAGGATGTGGGCAGTGAACCATGGCGGAAGGACACAGGAGCAGAAGGGTGACCTGGGCGCCCCCCTGAGCCAGAGTAAGACTGTCACCAAGTTCTTGGATAGCCCAGTAGTGTATGTGTTGATCTAGAAAATCTACAAGAAGGTGAGTGCAGTGGGGGCTGTAGTTTTTGTTTTTTGCTTGCAGTGATCTAGTTATGGATATCTGAAAACATCCATTTTAACTTCTACTTTTTTGTACAGCTCTCTATACATACACAATATGGTTATATTATATTAGCCAAGGGAAATTATTCACACAGCTCCCATTTGTGTTTTGTGGTGTAACTACCACACCTAAATGGATAGATTGGGGGAGGGGAACGACGACGGGACGGACGGACAAAAGACAGAGCATAACAGCATAAGGATCTCCCTAGCTCGAACAAGATCCCACAGTTACACAGTAGCCAACATAATGATACGTACATCACAGGCCACCGGGACCTGGTATGTATGGTGCTCCCTGAAGGAATCACCTATATCCCACTAACACGCTCCACAGCAGGAATACTGCTACACATCATCCAAATACGTTGAATATTTAAACAGAGGCTGTCACCTTGATACATTGTCTCCTTAAGAGAATGGAGTACATCAAACCTAACAGAAAGGGAATGAAATACCGGTGGCTGTTACAGAAGCCCAACAGGACAAGAGCCCGACCAGGCTGGTAAGTACCCTAACCCTCCTTTAGTGGTGCCCAACCCCGAGTCCCCCCCTGCGGGTGACTAAACCTAACCCTCCCATTTCGCACCCCAAACCTCTCCCCCTAGCCTAACCCTCCCCGGGGGGTGCATAACCCCTAGTCCCCCCGGGAGTCCCTAAACCTAAAAGGCCAAGACGCTCGGACTTACCTTGATCGGTCTGGCCTCCTTCTGTATTCCGGCGTCGGGATTAAAATAGGCATCGGTATTTCGACGCCTATCTTAAATCACCTGTCGAGCTTTAGTTGTCGGGATATAGACCGGTGGAATCTAGTCCGCTGGTCCATTAACTACTGTACATCCCAACCCAACTACTAGATTCTTTGATAGGTTTTTTTTTTTTTTTTTTTAAATAAAGAGCACCGTGACTCTAAAAATAAAAAAAAACTATATTTTTACAAACAAAATGGTACACTATTATTTATTTATATTAATTTAATTTAATCTGCATCCTGTTAGCACGAAGGTGTAGCGCTCTAGCAAACCTTCCACACCTGAGTGATATCTCTGAGGGATTTGATTCAGATTTTAGTGGCTTACTTATAAAGCTTTTTTTCATAAAATTATGCAGAAACAGCTGTCTTTACATAACTTTATGGACTGCTGCTATGTGCCAACAGCCTGATGTCGGAGATTTCATAGAAATCTCCTGTAGAAGGCTAATTTAATGCTGCAGATCAAAGTCCTTATCAATGGGGACTACGGTTTGACCCATATGTACCAAACTCCAAAGAGCGTAGCTTTCCGGAGTTTGGCACCTACTGTATGGGTGCCGTCAAAAAAGCCTGAGACACTAAGGGATCCAAGAAAGTTTGGGAACCACTGGCTTAGTTCTTTGTATGCCTCTGGGGTAAAGGAGCAAGGTAATATCCATTCAAATAGAGTTTTGAAAACTTTTTTTTTTTTTTTTTTACTATGAATGAATGAATTGAAGGTGGGTTATAAGACTTATGTAAATCTTTTTTTTTTCTCTACATAAGGATTCTTTGTAAACCACATTGGTTCTCTCCTCAGGTGCTAGAATCACCAGGCTGCTAGGGGAGGTTACTCTGGAGCAGGTCACATAGATCTGCCAATGTGAGAAGTACTCCCTCAAGTCAATCCCTGCCACCTTCAGCGACTGCCCCTGGGGCTTGTTGATGGTCATTGTGAAGCAGACCTTGAAGTTGAGCTGTAGCCTCTTGAACTCGCCACTGGAGCCGCCACTCGTCCTAGACAATGAGCTTACAGCTTTGTCACCCAATCACCTCTGTCGAGTGGATGCATTTTTCACCCCTTTGGAGTTGAATTTGAAAAATCCCTGCTTAGTGGGTGCTTAGATCATGGAAGGAATATACTAATGTTTCTAGGTCAAGGGATTTGGGCTGGGCGATGATAAGTCGGTGAGTCAGAATAGTTTTTTATATTAACATCTTATTTTGTAATATATACCAAATTCAATATGACTGCAGCAGCCTGCTGAGAGTTGCACTCGGTTATTGGTGGTGCTGCATGCTTTAATGGTGGCCATCCATTTAACATCTTTACAGAGCATACTTGCCAGAAACTGGACTGTATACTAAGAGAAGGGTTGTAATTGGGATTTTGCTTTCTAACAGTTGTCGCACAAACACCATTGTCCAGAAGCATGTAAGTATTTGTGGAGCAGCACTTGTTATCCAGGTTCCATATTTACAAGTTGCCATGGATGAGTCTAGATTATTGTAAGCGGTCGGTGCCATTTCTTTATTGCAACCTCGTCTGACTGCTTTATTGGGACCTTCAGTTCCTAAAGAATTTTAATGGTGTGTGTCCACCGGCTATTTTTGCTATTGACAGCGTTTTCCTCATGTTCCTTAGACTCATTTAGGCCAACATCTTTCAGAGTTGAATTCTGGCAAAACATATTTCTGTACTAACACTATGTGTTATAGAGAACTAGCTGGGATACCCGGGTTGAAGAATGGACCTTGAAGTACATCTTCAGCCTTCATTTTTTAAATTGCAGACCAACAAGAACTTGCTTAGCAGGGCAAAAAGTGAATAGATTCAGCGTAAAGTATTACAAACTTTAAAAATGGGAAGTTTGAAATGGGAGATTATAGAAAGGATTAAAAGGTCTTTTTCACATCAGTATACATCTTTAGTACTATCCACCCCCAAAAATAAACTTTACACTTACCTCCACGCTGATTATAGTAATGCCAGACCAAAACAACCAGATCAAGAAAAAAGTGAGTTTGTGATGTAGTTTTACAAAGCAACCCTATGAAAACGAATAAAGAATATTAAAACAGGAAAACGCACACGCTTCTAATTACATTTCATGCACATAGCAAAATATTTGCTTCAGCTGTGTAAAGCGCGGCCTACGATAATTAAATATCCAACTCGCTAGAGTATCAGCGGTGGATAAGAGTTCGCCAGAGAAATTCAACATTGCTCCAGTGCGGAGACAGCTAACCCGAAAATCAGCCGTCTCCACGATTCCCTTCACTGCTACTCTCGTAGAAGTGAAAGTTAGCACTGCCCAGTCTAACTCGGCAGTGCTAGTGCACCTGCATGAACTGGGCTTCATGCAGGCGCACAAAGCCCCGATGTCCGGCGGAAGGAGCCATGCAGGGGCGGAGGGATCCCTCTTCGCAACCCGGGACTCCTTTCCAAGGAGAGAGGGTGCAGGAGCAAATGCCACCTGAAAATGACGAATGCTATATGTTCGGACCTTGATGAGTTTATGGACATCAGGACAGATCGAGGCTGAAAGGTAAGCAGGATATAACAGTGATATCTCCTGCTTTAACCTTATAATGAATAGCCCTGATCCTTCATTTCTCCAAAAGTAGGAAAAAATGGTAATTTTCACTTGCTTTTGTAGAAATTAAGTGTTGATGATTCCCCGTTGGGTACTAGAAGAGATAAAACGTTCATAAAGAGTCGATACAATCCAAACCAATAATTTGGAAGGGGGAGATATTTCATATATTATATATATATATATTTTTTTTTATTTATTTTTTTTAAACAGAGGGCTAGTTCGCCCTATTCGCTAGTGCTTATATGACCCCTGCCTTATTTTAGCTGCCAAGCAAACATTAAATAACCTAGTGGAAGGACATTTCATCCATGGCTTATTTGACAGCCTTATTGAAAAGGTGTGTCAAGTAAGCCATACTAAAGCAGTGCTACTTGGAGTGTACAAAAAAGGAGAGATAAAGTACACTTTGAGGATTTAGTTTTGCCAAGACGATTGTCCTGAATGTTGTAAAAGATACCAAAGAGTTTTTATCTAAAAGCACTCATCATATTCTTAGCATAACCAATATTTCTTGGACGTCAGAAACGCATACATGAGACATGCAGCATTCAAAGCATATACCAAAGAAAACATTTCATTTAATCTAAATTTACAGCTTCATTTTAGACTATCCCTATAAAAGTAATTTTTTACATTTGTGAGTCATTTACCTCTTGATATAATTTATTTCCCTCTGTAAGGTTCCCCGAACATGATGAAAAAGCCAAATTACAACAGCTCTTCGGTACACTGTGATTACCATAGTCTTTGTACCAGGTTGTGGTTTCCCAGTCAGAATAGTTGTGAAGGCCACAGCAGTGGAGCTAAGGAAAATATGGATAAGTCAGCAATGCCGGAATTTTCCAAATGCAAATAAATAAATAAATAAATAAATTTCTATAAATTAAAAAGGAT
Source organism: Taudactylus pleione (assembly GCA_031769625.1). Taxonomy (NCBI): domain Eukaryota; kingdom Metazoa; phylum Chordata; class Amphibia; order Anura; family Myobatrachidae; genus Taudactylus; species Taudactylus pleione. Next base: position 3,359,068 of record JAUIMM010000151.1, on the reverse strand, counting down.
ATTATAAAGAACATTAAATCCAAACTGCATTACATTAAATGGAGGGGTTGCAAGTTGCGTTTACCAGATACACTACAAGCTGCAAACACTTCAGGAACTTTTCCAACCAGCATGTTCCCTTTAAGCATTTAGAATAGTTTATTATGATCATAGTGGAAAATATTTGTATAGAGGCTTATATTGTGGTCCCAGGCCATATGGCTAGCTGTAAGAGTGACCGTTTACTATGCATGTTAAAATACTTAAATGAAATGTATTATTAGAGGTAGACTTCTTCTCCCTTAACCTTGAAAAACAATGTTTTCCTACAAAAATATACTTCTGCTTGGGGAAAAAAAAAAAAAAGTATGTTACAGTAATCTATGCATCAGAAGTTAGATAAAGGTTTTACTTGCACAGAATAAGGACTCTTACCCAAGTATATGATAATAAAGAATCTCTCTAAGCAGCTATCACATTTCTTTTAAATAGAATGATTTGAATTAATAAACATGCTTGATGCAACCAAAATCGAATTTAAATCTTAATTGTCCACCAGATCTAAAAGTACAAGGTACTTTTTTTTTTTTTATACAAGTAATCAAAATATAAAAAAATAAAAATAAAAAATAAGAAAAACAAACACCACACACACCTCATGCTGAATTTTATTGACTGCAATCGCATTACTGCTAGCATTATATTGATGGAATGCATTCTGCATTGGTCTCAGCTCATGGTCCATCTGGAAAACAGAAGTGATAAACAATGTAGTAAGCAAATAAAATAATACGCAACAGTTTCACAAACTCTGCCGTTCAGTTCAGGTTTCAAGGATATCCATATCAACTCTGATATGCAATATTAGCAACCACCAACTATCAGACATGATAAAATATATGAAAAGGTAATACAGGGAGCAAGGAAGAAAGACAAGAAAAGAAAGCCCACACACTGTACCATGGGGTTGGGCAAGGGATCCCAGCGGTTGGGATACCATCGGTCAGAATACTTGCCTTCAGACATTGGGATTCTAACCCCAACCCCTCCCCCCACCCTAACCCTGACCCATCCCTCACAGCCTAACCCTAACCCTCCCCCTAGTGCCTAACCCTACCCGAATACTTACCGTCTGGTTCAGTATATGTGGGTAGAGGGATATAAGGTGCCAGAAAGCCCAAAAGAATGTATATCAATGGAACATAAAAATTGGATGAACACAATTTATGCACAATTTCATCTCTTGAAACACATATGATAATAAAACTTCCCTTTTTAAAAAAATAAATAGAATATCAAGTATAAGTCCTGCTGTTAGCATCTCTCACCCTTGTTCGGTGTTGCGGTGGGCTTTAGCAAAAGCAGCAAACAGGTCCTGGGTGAAAACCTTGGCACCACTGCAGTAGGTTTAAATAATAATAATAATTTTATTTATATAGCGCTTTTCTCCCATAGGACTCAAAGTCGCTTTACAGACATCAGAAAACATGGTACATTGTACAAGGATTTGGTGTTGCAAAAAAATAGAAAACCACACAGAGATAATTAAAATCAACCGAAACCTAGAGAGCACAATAAGCATATAGCAGGGTTGGTGCAGACATTTTGGGAAATAACTTCCATGCGTTATATATTCCACCCACAAAGGTACCAATGAGGCAGCCGTCTTGGGCGCACTATGTAGGATTACCCTGGGTGGAATAGGTTACGCCTAGAAGAGATGACACAAAATGGGTGATTGCAAAATCCTGATGCTAGGAGTAGGGTCCCAACATAATACCAGCTGAGGCAGCCATGGTGGGCGCACTACGAAGGTTGCACTGTGGTTGATAAACCCTACAAGGACCCAAGGCATATATGGGAAAACTGACACATGTGTGGCAGTATGATATACCCTTTGTGAATAGATTCACATGAAGTACATCCTGCCCATGGAGGATGCACTTCAGTGGATTTACAGCACACCAGCATATCATAAATGATGAGCATGACAGTCAGGTTCCGTCAAATTAAAAGCATTCTGTCCAAACAACTAGTTTCGGAGCTGGTACTCCTTCCTCAGGCTTGGATGACATGCATGGATAACTCCCAGGTATTTATAACCCCCCACATTAGGTAAATGTCGCTCTTTTCGTCGGTGCCGTGCACCAGAAGTGACGTATGCATTCCACAGCCAACTTTCGGTTGCATTCCAAAACATCTTATCCTCCACGCGTACACGTTCCACCGCCAACTTCCGGTTGCGTTCCAAAATCATCTCGTCCTCCGCGCGTACCGGAAGTGACATGTGCATTCCACCGTCTACTTGTGGTTAGCTTCTGCCGTAGGCTTTCCTCTTTTACTCGCCTTTCTCCACTGGTAGTAGTATGTCCATTGTAGTTTCCGGTTAGTGGCCATATTATTTGTGAGAAGGAAACTATAATTCCAGTTGATGAACATTTCTAAAACTTCTGGTTTTCCCAAACTTCCATACCACATTTTCTATGATGTACTTTGGATTCCAGCATTGTCCATCCCTATACCAGAAGTGGGAAAACCTGGGTTGGAACATCACTGGATCTCATACAACGAACATGAAAGAGGAATAAAAATACAATAATTATGTTAATAAGAATGAACCTGACTTTGTCATGCTCATCATTTAAACCTATTGCGGTGGTGCCAAGATTTTCACCCGGGACCTGTTTGCTGCTTTTGCTAAAGCCCACCGCAACACCGATCAAGGGTGAGAGACGCTAACAGCAGGACTTATACTTGATATTCCATTTATTTTTAAAAAGGGAAGTTTTATTATCATATATATTTTTCATTGAGATGAAATTGTGAATAAATTGTGTTCATACAATTTTATGCTCCATTGATATACATTATTTTGGGCTTTCTGCCGCCTTATATTTCTCTACCCTCATCACTGAATTTCACCATATATGGGATGTGGTGTCCCTAAGTACGAGGTAGGTAGCCTAAAATTCCATTTATTGTGCACCTGTAAGGGACAATACTCTTATTGTACTTACCATCTGGTTGGCAGTGATCGGGGTTCCAAGCGCCGGCATCCCGACCACCGGGATAGTAACTACGGTTTGCAGACATGGAAAGGGTTTGTTAATTTATATCCTATATTCTGGTTAGTTAATCAATGGCCAATAGACTCTAATCTTTGATGCGACCATGGAAACAAAATCATACTAGGTAAAATTCTATCATTAATACAAATACACCGCACAGTGTTCTGATGAGCCTTGTGCGCTTCCAAACATGCACCGGCAAGCAAGGACCCTGGATGACAACAAGTGAAGCGTGAAAGGCAATTACACTCCCCTCTTTTCACGTAAGTGGAGTCATCCTTTGAATTCTGTTGGAGTATCCCACATACTGTATGTTGAATGCAGATGACAGCACTTTGGGTTAGCTCTGAGTCCTACCACCTACATAATTATATTTTCACAATTCTCTGAAAGTAGTGAAAAATTAGGTTTGCAACTTAAACTCCTCTTTCGGACCCACTGAGTCACTGCTGCCTTCCTGGTCATCCTTTGATAATATCCACCATTTCCATTGTGACTACACTCATACAGTATCACCACAACTTCTGCAAGAACAATTGATCTGGCTGTGTCCAACAATGACCATGGTGACAGAAAAACAGCAGGCACACAGCTACTCCGAGCTGGAGGGAAAACCCATGCACCTGTCACTGGAAGCCCTATATCGCTGCTTCCATGGCAAGCACCACCACCAGTGGCATCTCACCTGCCGGAATGAGAAAGAGGGCAGCACCGTTTCCACACATTTTGGAGTTTAGTGCTCTGGACACAACATATGCACAGCTTGTTACCTGGGACCCCCCTTCCCCCCTTCACTCCAACACACACTTCAAGAGACCAAAGGACAAAACAAATTGTGATCTGCAGCAGTTATACAGGAATAGACAGAGGTCTATTCCTATAATAGAAATAGAATACACCTTAAGGCACTCCTGGCACGAACTGCAGTATCTTATCAGACTAACAGACCAATAACAAACCAGAAATAAACAAACAATGGTCCAATAGGTGGCCCTAGTGTAGTGGTGAGACAGATAATAAAAATAAATATTTCCATTAGTATATGGTAGCAGACCCAATGTTACCATGTAATGTAACATTCATAATATAGTGAAGTACTGTTAACAGGGATCATAATACAATATAGGCGGAATTCCACTCACAGAGAGTATGTTATATATATATATATATATATATATATATATATTTTTTTTTTATTTTTTTTTTTATTGTAATCCTATCCTTAGGAGGGATCAACTCAGAGCATTGGGTAATATTTTTGATCACTGGATCCGTGGTGATGAGCAATATTTTCTCCAAAGAGTCATATGGGAGAAAGAAATTTGCTATAGAAATGTATTATCTTTAGTAATACAAGTTTATTGCAAGCAGACAATGGAATTGCCCTATAAAAAATTAAACCATACAAGATATATATTAGTGGGATCCTATATCACTTAGGATTCAAACCATACCAGATTTAGGTAGAAAACAGGCGAGGTGTTAATAAGGAGGTTCCGGATCTCCCCCGCTGCTGGAAACCGCTTTTGTCCTGGTAGGTAAGTTGTTCAAGTAGAGGTAGATGATCCTCAAAACCATTTGAGTCTGAATTAAGCAATGCAGGAATGGGGGTTTCAAGATTAAAAATCCATGTAATTTCAGCTTTTGCCAAAAAGGTTCTCTGTCTCTCCAGTTATGGTTTATATGCTGCCTCAAAATCAACTGGTGGAACAGCTGTGTATTCAGGTATAGAGTGAGTTATGGTTCCTTTTTTGACATTCCTGCAATGTTCTATATTACTTTTTATGCTTGAAATAAACATGCATTAGTAAAGATAATGCACTATATAGAAAATTTCTCTAAATTGAATAAAGCATTGATTTATCCATTTTATTATTTGTCTCACCATTACACTAGGGGGTATATTTACTAAAGTACAGGTTTTTTAGAAGTGGAGATGTTGCCAATAGTAACCAGATTTTATCTGTGATCTTCTAGAAGGTGCTAGATAAATAATTAGAATCTGATTGGTTGCTATGGGCAACATCTCCACTTCTAAAAGCCCACACTTTAGTAAATATACCCCTTAGAAACAGGAATAGACCGCTAGGGGAAGAGGGAGGGTGCCGGCACTGAATATTGTTAACGACATTGAGCACACCACTGCCGGGAAAACACTAAACGATATTGCTCAGTGAGGATATAGTTTAGGGTGTACGGGCATTTACAGGTTGTATTATAAAAATGACAGTTAGGAGCTAATTGGTTGTTACTTTCTCTCTCTCCAAGGCTTAGTAAATCTACCTTTAAATTTAATGCAGACTCTTGTAAATACAAAGAAAGCCAACTTGACTAGTGAAAATCTAAGAATCAATAAATGGCAACTTCATTTTATAACACTGACTGCAGTATTTTACTCCATGTTAAAAGAAAATGACTAGGGGGTCTATGTGCTAAGCCTTTGAGAGATAAAGTACCAACCAATCAGCTCCTAAGTCATTTTTCAAACACTGTGGGGGAGATAAAGGGGTTTATTCATGTAGCAGTGAAAAGTCCTTTATCTGTGATAACAGGGCTTTTCACTGCCTCACCGTTCATAGAAGGGGTTACCATGGAGAAATCTAAGATTTCCCCAGCGGTGCCTCGGATTGTTGTAGATGCCGCTTCCCCAAACAGTAGTATGCAATTTGCCAGCTTAGGATGGTGTAAGGAGCATCCTGACTGGAGAAGAGTGCCACAGGTTGCCTGGCGTCTTCATGCCTCCTCTCTGTTCTCCCAGCCCCCTTCACAGATAGCAGCCAATCAGAGGAGCACAGGGCATATGCCGGGTCGCCTCCTCCTTATTGCCTGATGTCCCAGTGCCCCCTAGCTCTGCCCCCACCCCCACCATAATTAGTAAGGTGATCTGACATGCATATGCCAGGTCACCACCTCCTAACTTCCTGCTGCCCCCTGCTCCCCATTTGCACTGCCCCCACACCTACAGCAGCACTGACGTGGGAAGACTCGGCAGCCGGCGGATGTGCTAAAGGGAGAGCCTTACCAAATCCAGAGGACCACAGGAGAAGACTGCATAGCTGGAGCCCTAGGTACCAGATTGCATTGCAGGAAAGGTAAGTAAACATGAATTTAAATGACACAAAGCTATATATTGCATCAAAGTGATCATATATAGTGAAAAGTTAAAATTTTTACATGAATAGACCCCAAAGTACCAACCAATCAGCATCTGTCACTTTACATGCTGTGTTTGAAAAATTACATAGGAGCTGATTGGTTGGTACTTTCTCTCTCCAAGGCTTAGTACATAAAGCCATATATATTTATAGGATTGTTGTACTTACCCTGTTTATATACACGTTTGCCAATACCACTCCGGTGCTCAATAAGCAAAGTAAGACCACAATGATATACATGAACTAAAAGACAAAATATTTAAAAAAAAAAAAAAAATGAATATTAATTTGCCAATATTACATCATTACGGAATTCAGTCAATTATCCACAGAAGTCTGATAGAACATTATGATAATTAAATCATGTGAACCATTACAAAAAAAAAAATATACATATAGAAATGTGTTTTTAGTCAAAACTAATTAGGATTGTACCTTTTCTTTGAGAACAGCATTGTCCAATAATTTACATTACTATAGGGGCAAAGCTTATAGGGTAACTTGAGTCCTTAGAATGGCCTGTTTTCAAATTTTGTCAACCTACAGTGATTTAAAACCACTGAAGTGTCCCAAATGAGCATGATGGCTTTGAATGAAAATGAATGCTGGGCACACACCGATACGACGGATCGGTCAGCGGATACACACTTACCAATTCACCGCTCACTATGTCTTCGCTGGTATTACAACTGCGCGAGCACTTACATTTTCCCAACCAGTTGAGATGTCATTGTTGGTGGTCGCTGCCGCCAGTGTATGGGTGATCGGTTGGTCGCCCATACACACAAGCAGATATAATGGCATCGTATGTGATGCAGGGCCAACCTGATATGTCTATGAACGACTTTGTCCACAGACATATTAGGTGTATATACCCATCGATGCACTCGCAGTATACTCATACTTGCTAACTCTCCCTCATTGTCAGGGAGACTCCCTGAAATAGTAGCAATCTCCCTGTCTCCCTGAAGAGTCTAGCAATCTTCCTCATTTCATCCTTACCCCCATTATGAAGCTGTTATATTAAAAAACAGAGATATATATATATACATTCAAATGGGGTCATTAGTGTCATTTCCTTGCATTGGTTATTATAAGGCACAATGATCCCTATGAATTTCTGAAAAGTATTAATGTGTTTTCATCAACAAACAGATCTTACTAACTGCTTTATGGCTGGGTTTACATTTGGATGCAAGTCAGGTTTAGGACACGCCTCTCAGATTTATCAGTACACGCCCACTGTAACACGCGCTCATAGGTGCTGCTTTCACAATCTTCCTGAAATGCTTTTTCAAAAGTAGGCAAGTATGAGTATACCCATACCTGCTGACATTCTGGCTTTCCCCTCCGGGAGAGTAGAGCGGTCATCTTTGCTATGTCCCCGCGATACAATGCCGATATTAACAGCAATGTAAGGCAGGATGCATGGCTACGATGACGCAATTTAGCACAAACCGTGCTATTGGCCCCCGTCCCCATCCCCTTTACTCGGCTGTTCTGGATGGGTAGGTCAAGTATGGATATATCCCAGTGGAGTAAGGGTTGAAGAGAAAAAGCGAAGCACAGGAATTAAATTTAGAAGAAAACACCTCTGTCAAAAAGTCTGACTTGTAACCACATGAGATCCAACTGTGTCTGAGAGGACTTTGCAGCAATTACCCACAATTACCTCAATCTTATCACAAGTGGGAGACTTCTGGCTTAATTAGGGCTTTAAGCTGGGAACACACTAGGACAACGAATCAGCCATCCTATCTGACAATTTGAAAGTGCATACATACTTACCAATTATCGTCCCGATGTGTCGTGTCTGTATACACTGGCCGATGCACACAATATATCGGCCGTTCACTTGAACGGCTGATATATCAGCCAGTGTGTATCCAGCACAATACCCCTTTTACATCGGAGCTAAAACCCGGGTTTTTGAAGGGTTAACCCGGGCAGCTCCCTGGTGTAAAAGGGGAGAGAGTTGGATCGCCGGGTCGAGTGACCCGGCAATCCAACCCATGTAACTAGCAGGGTTTAACACGGGCGCAGCCCGTGAAACCCTGCTGTGAGAACAGCGCACTCCGGGTCACGATGACCTGTAGTGCGCTGCTAGCTGGCCGATTGGTACGGCTTCAGTGGCGCTTGGAGATGACGTCATCTCCAAGCGACCACTTTCACTCCGCAAAAGCCGGGTCTATGCAGACCCGACTGCAGTGTGAGCGGCGCTGACTCGTGAATATCCCGAGTCGGCGCCGGCAAAATTCCGGGTCTGATCCGGATAGGAACTTTGTTCCAACTCCGGGTCAGACCCGGAATTTAGGTGGAAAAGGGGTATTCGTTTCAGTGTGTAGATGGCTGGTGTGGAAGAAGGCTGTCTGTTACCTGTTCATCTCACTACAGAGTCTAAACTGCTGTTCCTGTGCATAAAAGTCTTTTTTGCTGTGTCTTGCCATGGAAAAAAAAAAAATTCAGCTGAATTTGCACTTAAAACTCCAGGTTGTACTTGAAGGCACCCTTCCATCCATTCAAAAATAAAATTGCACATTCACAGTCTCATACACAGAGCTGGTTTATTTCATGGAGATGAAAATAAAAGGTGTAAATTCACCAAACACTTCACTTTAGAGAAGGCCGGATTTCCCCCAGAAATTCTTCCTGGATATTCTTGGCTTTGGGTTTGAGTTATTGCAGGGGTAGGCAACCACTGGTACTCCAGCTGCTGTGGAACTACAAAACATACTTGCCTACTTTTGAAAAAGCTTTTCAGGGAGATTGTGAAAGCAACACCTATGAGCACCGTTGTAAAATGGGCGTGTACTGCTACATCTGAGAGGCGTACCATAAAATTTACTTACAGACAAATGTAAATAAGCCCCAAAGCAGTTAGTAAGATCTATTTGTTGATGAAAACACACTGATCCATGTAGCCATAGGGATCATTGTGCCTTAATGCCAATGCAGGTGTAACCCCACTTAAAAGGGATATTAAATTGATGTGCCTCCACCCAAGCCAAAAAGATGGCGAGGTACAGGGGCTGGCTGGCAACTTTTAGCCTGGGGAGCAAATGCATGCAGGCGGCCCTGGCAGAGGAGTAGAGTGTAATCAGGGTGTCCGAAGAATATGCGTGCTATGGCGCCCCCCTCAAGTGCTCGAGGGAGGAGGCGGGTCCATATGGGATTAATGTAAGGTAAAAATAAAGGATTAGGGCAGCCCCCTGTCGTAGTGCCCATATGCAGTGCCCCCGTGTGCCACAGAAGAGAACTCCCTTATGCAGGCCTCCAGTAGTGCCCCCCAGTAGTAGTCCCCCCCCCCCTTTGTAGTGCCCCCAGTAGTAGTAGTGCCCCCCTCTGCAGTGCCCCCAGTAGTAGTGCCCCCAGTAGTAGTAGTCCCCCCCCTGTAGTGCCCCCAGTAGTAGTCCCCCCCTTGTAGTGCCCCCAGTAGTAGTAGTCCCCCACCCCCCTTGTAGTGCCCCCAGTAGTAGTAGTCCCCCACCCCCCTTGTAGTGCCCCCAGTAGTAGTAGTAGTACTAGTCCCCAGTAGTAGTAGTCCCCTCCCCCTTGTAGTGCCCCCAGTAGTAGTCCCCCGCCCCCCTTGTAGTGTCCCCAGTAGTAGTAGTCCCCCACCCCCCTTGTAGTAGTAGTCCCCTTATAGTGCCCCCAGTAGTAGTAGTCCCCTCCCCTTTGTAGTGCCCCCAGTAGTAGTAGTCCCCCCCTTGTAGTGTCCCCAGTAGTAGTAGTCCCCCACCCCCCTTGTAGTGCCCCCAGTAGTAGTAGTAGTCCCCTTATAGTGCCCCAAGTAGTAGTAGTCCCCAGTAGTAGTAGTCCCCTCCCCCTTGTAATGCCCCCAGTAGTAGTAGTCCCCCCCCTTTGTAGTGCCCCCAGTAGTGCCAGACCCCCCCCCAGTAGACACACATAATATAAAAAACAAAATAAAAAAAAACACTTACCTGAATCCCCGCTCCCGCCGCCGCCATCTGCTCCTCCGTCTGTCCTCCCGGGCCGGGCCGCTCTGCATTATGGGAGAGACGTCATATGACATCATGACGTCTCTCCCATTGCCCACTGCGGGAGACGGAAGATGGAGCGGCTCCCGCAGTGGGCGCAGCAGCAGCTAATGAGAGTCTGACAGACTCTCATTGGCAGCTGCTAAACAACAAACACACAGCTGCTGTAGCCGGCGGCTGTGTGTTTGTCAGTGTAGCGTTGACTGAACTCTGTCCGATCAGCGCTACACACGCGATGCAGTCTGTGTCACAGTGACACAGACTGCACTGGCCCGCGGCCCGCATGACGCTGCGGCCCGGGGGGCACATGGCACCCTGCCCCCCGGCCCAGCCCGCCACTGGTGAGGTATATATTATACATATACCTAGGACTTTGTCTAAGGTTCGCTTGGGAAAGCCCTCTGAATATTGTTTTAATTTACAAGATTGACACATTAATTAGAATACCATATACAGTACTTATTAATGACAATGTCTTCTTTCCTCCATAGATATTCCTGTATCGGATGTCTCTTTACGGTAAGTATCACTCCACACCACAGATATGCATATATAAATATACCTATTATGCAGAATGAATACACATACCATTACAATAATTCACAACTAGCTTTGATGCTGAGGAGCATAAATCAAAGGAACATTTCTACATTACACAAAAAACATTTATACAAAAACATTCCTTTCCCCTTTGTCTTTTACAAATTACCTTAAAAATGTACTAACAAAAAAATCTCTAAACCTGTCTCCACCTTTCATATATATAAAATGGTCTGTGTCAAAAATATACCTTTTGCAGTCTATCCTGTCATCCACGGATTATGAAAATAGTATCTTTAGCAATACTGTTCCCTTTATTGCAATAGCTGTACTGATCCAAAGTTATTTTATGTCCTATAAAGACAGGTATATTGTGTTTTTTCCGAATCCTTATAGCTCCAATACAATTCCTATGCTAGGGCAGTCGATGTACAAGCCAGTACTACAAGCATGAAGCTAGGTTATTACTTGAGTTATAGCTTCCCTCCAAACTGTTCAAGGATATAAATATGTACTGTGAGGAATCTCTTAATTTCTGAATGCTGTTGACTCACACCTCCTATGGCACTCCCCCGAATACCTCCTGTAATATCAATGATATTAAGTAGAATAGATGGGTATATTCCTCAAAAGGGGCCAGCTGTGAGTCTCCTATTCTCCATGCAGTAATTAACTATACCTCTGTACTTCTGCCACTATAGACTGTAAGGCTTCCTAAGATATGCAGCAGCCTAACAGTGAATGTGATCGCAGTGTATGACTTTTACTCACTGCTGCTGGTGTGCACTACTGCCGCTCGCTATCCTCATCTGCTGTCATAAAGCTGCCAGGGATAATTCTCTCTCTAATGCCCGGCAGTAGCTGCTCTAACCCAGGAGGTGTATGAGCTGCTTAAATGTGCTGCTGCTGGCCTCACCTCCTGTCTATCAGCCACTCTCCACCTCCTGTATGCCGTAGCCACCACCTCCAGACTTCGCTGGCCAGCCCAACAACCACTCTGGGCTCCGGCAGATCCGACAGCTCTGCAATCCAACGTGTCTTTCTTCCTCCTCCAGATGAGCCCAACACCACACCGAACCTATGCTCCCGCTGACTCCCGGCCGCTGTTCTATTAACCAGTGCAGTCCAGCCACCAATGTAGGCTCAGGAAGGGGGGTCCACAGACTGACAGTTAGGGCTCCCGCTCTCCCTTATGTCCTCAACAACTGCCACACATAACACTCTCCTGCTCGGTACTACTGGCTTCTACCTCGTGCTTTCCCATCCAGAGCTTTCTGGCCCTTGGACAATTAAATCAGACATATTACATTATATACATCATAGTATTGTTTATTCATTACATCACTCTATTCCAACACAACAACATTACACCCAATATAACCCATCTTGTAAATTCCTTTTACATATTTGTTGCTATTATATTTTTTTAGCCATATGTAATATGGCTACACAGGGAAATTATACTAAGGATCCAATTTGAATGTATATATTTCTGGGGTTTCTTCTGTTATATAACAGCTACATAATGGGGTAAGATGCAATCAGGGAAGAATACTAGAATCACCAGGGAGTCAGGGAGATTGCTACTATTCAGGAAGTCTCCCTGACAATCAGAGAGAGTTGGCAAGTATGCTACAAATCCCAGCATCCCCTGTCACAGTTTTAGCATGCCCTCATAGCAAAACTGTGGCAAACAATGTTGGTATATCAACATTTCCTTATGTCACACCCTTCCACACCTTCAAAACCCAACATAACTTGATAGTATCTATGGGTCTTAAACTCTCTGCATGAGGAACAAGCTCTCTCTTATATAATAGTTTTCTTCGCTCAACCTCAGGATCACTTGCCCTTGATCTTGTATTTACCAGACTATGCTCAGTTTCTGATTTCACTAGTGCTCCTTTCCCTCTTTCAGATCACAACCTTATCACCTGCACACTCTCCCCCATTACATCAACCTCAATGTCAGTTAAATCAACCAAACCTCCTAAAACTCGCAGAAATATTAATGCTATCAACAACTATCTACCTCTCTATAACAATGACTCCATCAATTTCTACATTCACTTCTCCTGAGACTGCTGCATCACATGTAAACCAGATTCTAGAAAACGCCCTCGATGAAGTAGCTCCGGATACCCATCACACACCAGGTAGACTTAGACGTCAACCGTGGCATTCTAACTTAACAAGGCATCTACAAAAACTCACAAAGTTGAACGGCAGTGGCAAAAGTCTCGTACTTGATGTGACTTCCTCACATATAAGACTATCTACAACTCTAAACGTACTGCTCTGGACACTGCCAAACAAACATTTTTCCAATCTCTTATCTCTACTCAAGCCTCTAACCCCAACTGACTTTTTAATACATTTAAACTGCTTCTTACCCCTCCCTCACTCAAGCCACCTGCTACTATCTGTGCACATGATCTTGCTTCCTATTTTAAAGGACAAGATCAATAATATCCTAAATGAAATGGTATGTTCTTCCTCAGCTAGTGACCTGCTCAATTCCCTACCTGAACCCTCTGGCACATTCTCTTCATTTGACCTCACAAACGAAGATGAAGTTTCTACACTCTTCTCATCCTCCTACTCTATTACCTCTCCTCTAGATCCTATACCCTCACAAATCAGTAAATCTCTGTCTCCTGTGCTCATCCCAACCCTAACTAAAATCTGTAATCTCTCTCTCTACTGGCAACTTTTCATCACTGTGCAAGCATGCAGTGATTACTCCCATTCTGAAAAAACTAAATTCTGACCCTAACACTCTCTCAAATTACTGTCATATCTCCCAGCTCCCATGGCCCTCTAAGCTACTGGAGAGACTTGTCTACACTCGCCTCACACACTTTAACACCCACAACTTATTGGACCCACTTCAGTCTGGCTTTCGTTCCCAGCACTCCACAGAGACAGCACTGACTAAGGTAGTAAATGATCTGGTCACTGCCAAGGCACTCCTAATTCTTCTAGATCTCTCTGCTGCTTTTGACACTGTTGACCACTCTCTTCTCATACAAACATTACAATCCCTAAGTCTTAAGGACACCGCTTTCGTGGTTCTCTTCCTACCTATCTGATCACTCTTATTCTGTTAGTTTTTCTGATTCTGCCTCCTCTTCGCTACCTTTATCAGTTGGAGTACCGCAAGGCTCTGTGTTAGGTCCTTTGCTATTCTCAATCTATACCACCTCTTTTGGCAAACTAATCCGCACTTTTGGATTTCAGTACCATCTGTATGCGGATGATACTCAAATCTACCTATCTTCTCCAGATTTATCACAATCTGTATTGGTCAGTGTCACTGAATGTATTTCTGCCATTTCATTTGGAATGTCATCTTGCCACCTGAAACTTAATATTTCTAAAACAGAATTAATTATATTTCCAACGGCAAACAGTTACCAACCTGATCTCTTTATCACTGTTGATAACTCAACAATCCACCCCGCCCCACAAGCTCGCTGCCTTGGTTTCATCCTTGACTCTGAACTGTCCTTTGTTCCCCACATTCAATCTGTCTCAAAATCATGTTGTTACATACATCTAAAAAACATATCCAAAATTTGACCATAACTCACACAAGACACTGCAAAAACTCTAATCCATTCACTCATTATTTCCCACATTGACTATTGCAATACTGGTCTTCCCAAAAACAGGCTATCGCCATTACAATCCATTATGAATGCAGCTGCGAGGCTTATCTTTCTTGACAAATGTTCATCGTCTGCTGCCCCACTCTATCAGTCCCTCCACTGGTTGCCAGTTTTCTACCGTATGCAATACAAAATACTGTTACTTACACATAAGGCCATTAACCAAACCACACCAACATACATCTCTTCACTCATCTCAAAATATCTCCCAACCCGACCTCTCCGCTCAGCACAAGATCTGAGTCTCTCATCTCCACGCATTACTTGCTCCCATTCACGGTTACAGGACTTTCTTCGGGCTGCACCCAATCTACGGAATGCCTTACCACGCAGAATAAGACTTACCGCTAGTCTTCAATCCTTCAAGCCTTCCCTGAAAACTCACCTCTTCAGACAAGCTTATCAGATTCCAGAACCGGACCACATAACCTTTATAGCTTCCATGTCTTATTACATCCCCTCTCACAGTCCACACAACCTCACACATAGTCTTTCTTTCACATCCTCCTCACATTTGGCCGACATTCCTGTGTGACTGGATCATGCAGTCAACCAAGAAACACTGCATTCTGGCTGGACCAAATTGCAATATATAGCACCTACCCTTGTGTATCAATGCCCATTTCCCTATAGATTGTAAGCAGGGCCCTCTTACCTCTATGTCTGTCTGTTGTTATCCTGTTTTGTTCTATAAATATTTCCAATTGTAAAGCGCAATGGAATACGCTACACTATACAAGAACTGTATGATATTTATAATATACTGTATATATATATTATATATAAAAAAAGGCATGGGGGCCCCCTATTTTCAAGTAACCAGTACTAGACTGAACCAGCTGGGGGGGCTTACACTATATACTGTGATTCCATGTTATTAGTCAAATACTTTTTTCCTTCACCCCACATTAGTTATTACATTTTGTACTGAACCACACCACCAAGCTGAGCCCATGTACATACTTGTTATATATATTGAATACTGAGGAGACAGGGTTCATCTCCTAGTGCCCGCAGCTAGCCCAACACCCACAGGGGCATGTTTACTTTTTTTGCAGTCAGATTTTTTTGTGCATGTGCAACAGAAGTCCAACTTCTTTGTTTCAGTTGCAGGCCCCAATCACAATCACAATAAAATGGGCAGAATATAAAATGGCCCCTTGAGCTTGCCAGATGTTAACGTGAGGCAATAATGTTAGACCATATAGCTTTAGAGGGAATGTTTTTTTTTTGTTTTTTTTAATTCAATAAATTTTTATTGATTTTATAAACAATTACAGACAAAGTTAAACTGACAGTGCTGAAGCATTGTAAAAACAATATATTGACAATTGTTAATTCACAATAAATTTGTATATTCTATTTCAAAGAGAGCTTGGACGTGGTCTCAATTTGTTAGAATCAAACATCAACACATGATATATAGATAAAACAATTTGAGAGGATCTAAGATGGTCATTTGGGATTGATTTCGATCAAACAAGCCTCAGATATAGGTGTCGTTTGAATCTCAGCTAATCATCACACAAATGTAAAATTATTATATCAGACATTTGCCATTCTCCATCGGGACTCAACAAACTATCGCTAAACACCAACAGAAGTTTAGTTGGCATGAAGAGCATACGTCGATTCAAGCCACCTAGACCATATCTTAAGAAATTTATTTCCTGACTTCCTGGCTATAAACACATTTTTCGTGTGAAACTACTTTGTTTACCAACAATATCCATGCATTAATGTTCGGGCCGCAAGGTGCCATCCATTCCCTCACTATGCACACTTTAGCGAGCATGCACATATTGTTTACAAATAGTTTAGGGTATCTACCAATAGACTCATCTTCAATGTTAGCCAGAACACAGGACACCAGAGTGAGGACATCCTGTGGTTTACCTGTGTCTGATATAATACGACACATTTCTTGCCAAAAAGTATTTATCTTTGGACATTGCCATATAAGGTGCCAAAAATCTGCCTCTATTGAGTTACATTTGGGACATTGCATGTTTGCCCTACCCCCAATTGCGTATAGCCAGGTAGGTGTCATACATACTCTGTGGAGTATGAACAGCTGTATCTGTTGAAATCGAGCAGACACTGTGGCATTGCGTGGACTGGCCAAGGCTACTTGCCATGCCTCGTCAGAGAGTGGCCCAATATCATTTACCCATTTTTGTCTAATATGCGCTAGGTCAGATGCATGATGCCCATCCAATAATTTATTATATAAAATAGAAATCAGGCGGCAGGAACCTATCGATGTCATCATTGTTTTAAGCGGTGAGTCACGGAGAAGCAGTGGAGCCCCTCTGAATTGAGCATTAAGTGCATGTCTAAGTTGAAGGAATCTGTAAAAGTATTCCCCAGGGATCTTAAATTCTTCCTGAATTTGCTGAAAAGACTTCAAATATCCTTCCCGATATAATTGCCCGATAGATGTCACTCCCCATCTTCCCCATATTTCCCCAACTTGCAGCTCAGAAAGCGCCCTTGTGTGAGCTAACGGGGCATCTGGATCTAATCCCTCCACCTTTAGAATCCGCGAGGCCAATCTCCAAATCATTACAGCTTGTTTAAACAAGGGAACTTTGACAGTTATCAAGCTATCACTAAGGAGTAGTTGAACCGGAGACAAACCCGTACCGCTCTCAGCCATGATAGGATTAAGCATTGAGTCTACCTGTAGTGCTTGGAACCACTCCCATAAATGTGCCAATTGCGTGGCAGAGTAGTAAAATCTAAACGAGGGCAGTGCCAGACCACCTGAATCTCTACGTCTAGTCAATGTGTCAATTTTGATTCAAGCTCTCCCACTAGACCAGATTAAAGAGGAAAGCAGGCCATCAATCGGTTTAAATATTCGCTGTGTAATATATATTGGGGAATGATGAAGAACATATAGTATTTTGGGTTGTACTACCATTTTAACTATGTTTACTCGGCCTGTCATAGTGAGTGGTAATTTGCCCCAAACAGAGACTCTAGTTTTAAGAAATTCCAGCTGGGGGCTGATATTAAGGGGTAGATACCTTGAGGGATCCTTTGCAATCCAGATCCCAAGGTATTTAAAAGAATTTACCCAATGTAGCGAGTAACGTAACAGTGGATCAGTTGGGCCAGGATCTACAAATGGAAGCACGTAGGATTTGTCCCAGTTCACACATAGACCGGAGTATCTACCAAATTTATCTATAGTACTTAAAACATGCGGCATGGAAACTGTATATTTTGAAAGAAATTAATTTAAAAAATCATCTGCGTATAGCTTCAATCTTATCTACTTTAGTTCCCACGGTAAGTCCTAGTATATGAGGACAAGCTCTAATTTTGCACGCCAACGGTTCAATGGCAAGGGCAAACAAAATAGATGACAGGGGACAGCCTTGCCTGGTACACCGGAACAGTGGGAACTGGGAGAAAACAAATCCATTTACCGCAACTCTTGCCACTGGAGCAGAGTATAGTAGTTTAACCCATTTTATGTATCCCGGACCAATTCCAAATCCCTCCAGTGTCTTCCACAAGTATACCCACTCCACTGAATCAAACGCCTTAGCAGCGTCAAGGGACATTATGACGGATGTTGAGTCATCACTTCGGGGCACTTGCAAATGGGTAAACAGGTGTCTAAGATTAATGGCAGTCGATTTGCCAGGCATAAAGCCCTTTTGAGCCGGGTGAACTAATTGTAGTATAACTTTGTTAATTCTAGTAGCTAGAATTTTTGCTATTATCTTAACATCAGTTGGTAGTAATGATATGGGCCTGTATGAATCTGTAGAGGAAACATCCTTACCAGGCTTGGGTATAACAATTATAAGAGCTTCTGACAAGAGTCAGGGAGTTTGTTATGTTCATATATTTGATTAAAGAGTTTAAGCAGGCAAGGCAAATAAAAAGCTTTATGTTTCCTGTACAATTCAAGAGGGATCCCATCCACCCCTGGAGCTTTGCCAGTGGGGAAGTAGTTAATGGCCAACTCAATCTCTTCTACGGTTATGAGGGAGTCTAAAAGATCGCGACCTTCTGGGCTAACTTTTGGAAGAGATATCTGCCAAGTAGTTACGAATATCCTGTATCCCATCTTTCAAACGAGAACTATACAGCTGACGGTAGTATTTCGCAAATTCCATGGCAATATCTGGTACCTTATTATATACCACTCTATCATGGTCAATAATCTGGGCTACATTTACAGATGATCTCTCGCCTATAGCTAAATTGGCCAAATATGATCCAGGTCTATCCCCTGAGGCATATTGGAAAATAACAGTTTGAAATTTGCCTTATCCTCCAAGCAGTTTGTCCATGCCTTTTGCGCAGCTACCCAATCCTGTCTGTTAGATTCAGAGTTATTAGAAAGGTATGTCAGCTCCAGCGTTCTACACATTGTCTCCAGTTCAAGCTCCTGTTTTTTATAGAACGATTTAAGGCTGGCCACTCTCTGTATCAACGTACCTCTAAGGAATGCCTTAAAAGTATCCCACAAATTGGGTCGAAAAAACGGTTCATTATTTAGATCAAAAAACTCGGACCATGCAGCTTCCAATTAGAGACCAAAACCCATTCATGCTAGACAAAAGGGATTTAGTTTCCAGAATGATTGTCTTCTATGGCCTTCTAAATCAATGCTCAGTGAAATAGGGGAGTGATCAGAGATGCCCCTAGTTTGGTATTGGATGCTCAGTATACGGGGCATAATGTTTGGTGTTACTAGGGCCAAGTCAATACTAGAAAATGATCTATGAGTAGGAGAGAAGTATGAGTATTGCCTTTCATGTGGGTGAGTAAGCCTCCATGCATCAAGTAAGCCCATCTCACTGACCATGTTCGCAAACCCAGTCTCCCGATCTCTACCAGCCAGTTGTGTGCCAACATGTCTGTCTAATGACAAATTCATTACATTGTTAAAGTCACCGGCACACACTATCGGTAATCCTGGGAACGTAGCTATAAATTCAGCTGCCTTTATGGATTTCATGCGAATACGGAGGAGGGACATAGATCGCAAGGAGCAATAATGACATAGAATGTATTCTGCACTTTAGAAAAATATATCTACCCCCCACATCGGTTTGTATTTGATCTAGTACAAAGGGGACTGATTTACGAACCAGTATCGAGACCCCCTAGACATTGATGTATGAGTTGAGTGATACGCCCAACCCACCCAAGGTTTCTTTAATGACATCAGTTGTCCTCCAACCAAGTGTATCTCCATTAGGCAAATAACATCCACTCCATATTGTTTAATTTGCCTAATGACCAAAGAGCGCTTGATTTTGTCATTTAATCCTCTAACATTTCAAAATAAAAATTTAACATTTAGTGATGTCATCTTATACCATTATGATATGTATATAATGGGGAGATCAGACGTCCAGCTCACAGATAGTATAAACCTTGCCAATTATAGAGGATACAGAAGCAAATCAGCACAAAAAAAAAAACAAAAAAAAAACTCCCAACAATTTACACTCTTCAACCACCCCCCACCCTGTATACCAGCCTGAACTACGGCATACCTCATCCCTAAACTAAACAAACAAACAGAAAAAAATAAATAAAAACCCTTCCCTTCTCTTAGCCCCTATGTCTTATAGTAATAAACTAAGCCTGCGTAATTATATCCCTACTCCACTATCTACACAGTGTAACTAGGGCAAAAAATATAATGGCCCTAAGGCTTAACACAAATGAGATCTCCAGGTCTATAAATGTGCACCCGGGACTTCAGAAAAATAAACTCTCCGTTAGGAATATTCTTTGTACCTTAGCATACAATAAAAATTTAAATTAGCATATTACGTGTTTTAGCAATACAAACAACATCAGTCATATTTCAAATATTCGTATACATATGGACTTTGATAGTTGTAATGGCTTAAAAAAAAAAATCACAATCAGCAGAAGAGAGGTATGCAAGGTTCAGTCTTGGGCTAACAGGAGACTCGCCGGCCTGCGCCGGTCTAACCACAGAGCTGCATCTCGTGGGGATGCAAAGAATTTTGTTTCTCCGTCGGCAACCACCCTCAATTTGGATGGA
The DNA here is from genome assembly GCA_031769625.1 of Taudactylus pleione. Lineage (NCBI taxonomy): Eukaryota > Metazoa > Chordata > Amphibia > Anura > Myobatrachidae > Taudactylus > Taudactylus pleione. The sequence continues at coordinate 3,338,608 of JAUIMM010000151.1, read as the reverse complement.
TAAATCATGGCATAAGGTATGTAGAGATCTCTCAGGCGTCTTTTTATAGAGGAGAACTGTGCCCTTTCTTTCTGGATCTCTATGGCAAAATCAGGAAACACGGAAATCCGAGACCCATTCCACTGCATAGGGCCAATCGAAGGATAACATCCCGATCTCTATAGTGAAGGAGCTTTGCAATGAGCGTGCGGGGCAGGCCCCCGGCGGCAAGGGCCTAAAAGGAATACGGTGGGCTCTCTCGAATGAAAAATATGTTGAGAAAGTCTTTACCGAAAGTGTCAGCCGGCAATAATCCAGAACAATTTATTGAAAAATGGCTCTCTTCCTTTTCAGGCAGTCCCACGAACCTCACATTATTTCTTCTCAGCCGCCCCTCCATATCTAACAGCTTTTTCTGGACCGTTAGTACCTGTGTATCCAGTGATCCAACTCTGACACCCAAAGGCGTTATTTAATCTTCTAGGGTAGACGTGCGGGTTTCGAGTTCGCCTACACGTTCTCTGACACATTGCAAATCATGATGTATTAACGATAGGTCCAATCGGACCTTACCAATTTTATCAGAGTCGAGTTTCACATGCCATAACTACATCAATGACCCTCTGCATTACAACATCCGAGGGGGTATTCGAGACAGAGACTGCAGACTCAGCTGGCGAAACAGGAGGGGATTCACTCCCATGGTCGGCAGCTTTAGACTGAGCGCCAGAACCTCTAGCATATTGTACTAATTTTGCAGCAGCAGCTGGATGATGGTGTTTCACCATGTTTATATGCAGATAGTACAGTCCGCACAATTATGTGCTTATACACAGAAAAGGCAGAAAATACTTGAAGTGATCTATATAACACACTTTGCAGGGCAAAATAGGATACCCAGGCTTCAGAGGCTTCAAAAAAGGTATCAACAGAGCTCAAGGGAGATGAGAGCACAGTACCTCTGGATGATTCACCAGGCACCCCAGCGTTTTAAGGCAGACTCTTCTTATTGATGGAAAATGGCGTCGGCCTATCATGTGATCTGGTTAACAGCCCGCACTGTGGTGTCTCAGCACCGCTCATCAGGCCCTCTCCCAGCAGAGTCCCCGGGTGATCTCACCTTGTCAGCAGCCCAGGAGTATAGAGCGCAGCTTAGACGCACTGTGTTCAGCGGAGCCCGACGTGTCACGCGGCCAGACCCAGCAGGAGGCCCCAGCGAGGAAGTCTCTGGCAGCGTGGTGCAGCGGTTGGCCCGGAGGATCACCACAGCTTCCATCGCCAGCCAGTTAGTTTTGGGTCCCGGGGGAGAAACAGGATAGATGTCCGGATGATTGAGACCTGGAGAGCACTTCACCCTGCGTGCTACTCCATGCGCTCCTAGGCCACGCCCCCCCTTTAGAGGGAATGTTTCAAAATAAATTTCTCTCTCCAAGGTCTGAAAAGAAAAAGAATATGCTGGAAAACAGTGATGGGACACAGGCAGTCCCAAAAGGCTGCACATAGCCCTCCGTGTCTTGAATTGCAGCCCCCAGTACTTTCCTGCTTTGGGCATAGGGGACACTTTCTTTTATAAAAAGTATTTATTTAACTTGAGATTAATAGTAATGTAAGGTTTTATAACCAATGTGGCCCTGAAATGTAACATGTTGCTCCTAACACTCCTACTCTCACCTGAAAGCACCTCTGCATTGCCATGTACCCTTATCAGGGTCACCCACAAAAATGGTGGACCCACTGTCAAAGGCATATTTCTGCATGTGAAGTTAGTTTGAAAAGTTCTTCTAGCCAACATCCAATGGAGGACACCGCTACATCAAGGTGGAAGCATCGGTTCTTGCACGGTCTCCCTGGTCAGCAACATAGGTAGTGCCACAAGAGTTCCCACCCACAGCTCAATATATTAACTACTGATTAACTGGAGCACACAGACTTCACCAATAATTTATTTATTTTACAGTTTCTTATATAGCACAGCATAACCCGTTGCGCTTTACAATTGGAACCTTAATAGAACAAAAAACTGGGTAATAACAGACAGATAGATAGGTAGGAAGGCCCTGCTCGCAGGCTTACAATCCCTGACCTTGTTTATCCCAGTACAGACCTTATAGCAGAAATCTGCAGGGTATACATAAAATGTGCCTGGATACCAGTTACTTACACCAAATTAATATGAAGATAAACTGGTAAGCTCGAGCTGCATCAATGTATTCTCTCAAGGCACCAAAGATGGCTTGGCAAGCAAGAGTTGTCAGACACAGAGGGTAAGTTGGGCAGAAAAAAAAAATGGAGGCAGTACGACTCCTCGAGAGGTCATGGAACTTCTAGTTACAGCACTTGCAGAACTGTGATCAATTCCTCAAGGGACTGTAGTAATAACATGAATTTATTGTGGAGCTTATATGTAGGCAAGTACTGCATATTACAGTAGGTCTCTTAAGGTGCCCATACACGGTTCGAAGCACCGTGTAGTGCGACTGCCGATCCGTCAGCAGACAGATCTTGCCATCACCGCCAGCAATCGTGCAGTTCCCGCTGACCGCACGATATGCCGGCTCCCCCCTCCTCCATCTGAATGGGATCGTACATCGCATCCCAAATCAGATTAACATGCGGGAAGATCTGGGGATGCGATATACGATCCCTCGTGAGCGCGTAGCACGATATCAGGTACAACATCGTGCCCATACACAGCACGATATAGCACCTATATTGTGCCAATCCATCGGATCAGGGCGTATATCGTGCCGTGTATGGCCACCTTTACCTCTGTTGCACAGATTATACCAAAGTCTAGATGCTAGTATAGAGTCTAATATTAATTGTGGATAACAGCCCAATATTATGTTCCATAGGACCCTTAGATTACTGAAGAATTTCATGCTACAGGACCTTTAACAAAAAAAAAAAAAAGAAATAAACCATATAAAATAAATATGGTTTCAAATACGAATCTGTATATTTTGGTGGCCTCTAAAGGCGGGTATCCACTTGCCAATTAAATGAGCGATTGAACGATAACGTTCAATTGCTCATTAATTGTGCACAAATCGGGTATGAAAATGTAGGAAACTATCAGAGATGCGTGCTCAAGCTGGTGGTTTCCGACATCAGTCATCACCTGAACATGCTAATAAACGACAGATTGACCATATTCAGGGATGAGGGAGGGTGCCTACACTGAATGACATATCATTCAGTGTAGGCACTGCAGGGGAAGAGGAACGACTGTACGATTGCAATGGTATAGTCGTTCCACTATCTGCTAGTGGATACGCACCTTAAGACAATAACTCTCTGCAAGCAGATGTCTGCCATCAACCTGGGTCTGTACTCCTCTGCCAGCTACATGAGCAGACCCCCATGTCATTCATTATTTTGTTGATATTACCAACATTGCTTAAAGGTGCAAAAGTGTGTTAACACATAAGGGAGGGGAGGTAGAGAGATTTATCAAATCTTGCAGCGGAGAGAGAAGGAATAAAGGGAGAGATGTATCAAACGTCAGGAGAGAAAAAGTGGAGAGAGATAAAGTGGAGAGAGATAAAGTACCAATCTGCTCCTAACTGTCATTTTTCAAACACAGCCTGTAAAAGGGAGATAGGAGCCGATTGGTTGGTACTTTTGGGGAGATGTATCAAACCTTAGAGATAAAGTACCAACCAAATAGCTTCTCTCAGATTATTGGCATGGATTGAAAAATGCTAGCTAGAATCAGATTTAGTTGCTATGGGCAACTTGTCCACTCTTCAGAAGGCTTGATACATCTACCTCATCTGTCAGACAATGAAAGTAAATGTTTGATTGGTTGTTATGGTTAGGAGCACATAGGTCAGAGTATTTACTAATGTTCCTCTAAAAGACATAACTGGTCACCCAAATACGAGGCAGATGTGGTTAAACTGGCAGGATCAGGCTACTTGTTGTCACCTGTAGAATGATTTCTGCACACTGGGCCTAAGTCATCACTCCATTCAATTGTCATATTATTGATTTTCATAATGACTAAGGTGTCTATTCATCATCATTCATTATTTAATTTCTACAAAAATAGGTGACAACCTTAATCTTCACCTACTTTTGTAGAAATTAAGTGCCAGTGTAGTTCATCAGCAGGGGTGAGCAGGGAGGTGCGCCAGAGCATGCGGGGGAGGGGGGTTTGGACTCCTCCAGCTTCTCCTCTGCTGCTTCATCCGTCTCTTCGCAGCCTGTCGTCAAGCTGCACTGCGAAGAGACGGTGAAGCTGGAGAAAAGTCTCCTTTTCCCGAAAAGCGGTCTCCACAAAAGGAGCAGCTTTTCGGAAGGGATAAGTATGGGGTGCATGATGAATGCTTTCAATACAAGGATTGAACTTGCAGCAAGTTATCACAGGGGAAACTTTTCCCTGCATGAACAGACCCCCTAAGCCAGCAAATTCTTTTTTTTTTTTTTTTAAATAATGGAAACCATTTGTCAGCTATACTATGGCCATTTATTTACCATACATGGGATGCAGCAGAGGTTGTAACCTTGTACAGACTAGGGTTATAGTGATATGAAGTGGCCACAAAATATAAATGAGAACAGTTTAGGGGGCAAAAATGTAAAACTGACCCTGTGTTTGGCAGCCAACAGTATTTAGCAATGGCTGAGAACAGTCTGAAATCTGTTCATAGATAATCTGTGAGCCTCAGTTCACCAAAGTCACTTAGATTCCCCCTTCCCTATAATTGGGCTTTAATTTAACAGTTTACATGGGTCCAAATTATGTTAACCTCATATGAATTTTATATAAAGGAAAAACCGGGTGCACTCACCAGACATAAACAAAGCAGTAGGTTTATTCAGCAGGCACCATGTTGTAAGCAGCAATCAATGTTTCGGTCCCAACATGAATCTTTGTGATCTTGATAAAGGTCCATGCTGGGACCAAAACGTTGATTGCGCTTACAACAACATATCCTAATTAGGGTCTCGTTTTTGTTCTGAGACCCTAATTTGGATCTATTTGGGATGGCACCCCAGCAGTATTGACACTTTAAATGGGAGTCTGGAAACTTTTCGATCAATATATAGCACTGGCTTGGACAGAAGGGAGGCTGTGTCTAGCAGGCAGCCAGTGAGAGCTGTGAGGGCTCTGGTACTCTCTGCAGCTCTCTAATGCACAGCTGCTAGACACTGGTTATCAGCATTATATATGCGCCATTCAAAAGATAAGCACAAATTAAAATCAGGCATTAAAAGGAAGGGTACAATTTAAATTTTTTTTTTTTTTTAAGAATAGTGAAGACTGGAAACCCACAGAGTGAGTATGTCCTATGTATTTTATATGCACAGATGGGATGTAGCCAACATTCATAATGTCAGTTATGTCGACATTCTCAGAATGTCGACAGGCTCAATGTCAGAATGTCGACATTAGGGTTAGGCTGCGGGGAACGGGATGTTAGGGTTAGGCACTACAGGGAGGTTTAGGGCAGAAATACTCATAGGAACTCCGGAGGATCACAGCTCTGACCCGGAAGTCATATAGTCACATGATCGCCGGGACCTGGAAGCCATTGCAGCCTAGGGTAGCAAGGCAAGTCCCTGCTGGGCCACCAGGAACGATAGGGCGACATTTCATCACTGTCTACATGGTCAACATTCTCATGGCAACATTATGACTGTCGAATTATATCACACCCACACAGATTAGTATGAAATGGTTTTATACTCACCATTCCTTGTTGACAGCGAGTACCTTTCTTTGAAATTTTTAACCCCAGTAAACCATTAACAACAAGAAAGAAGACTCCGCTCACAGCAAAAATGCTAGGTAGTAGTATGTAAAAACCAAGGAAGAAGGGCTTGTAGTTCTTATATAATAATATTATAAAGTAAACAGCATACAGCAGGGCGGCACCAGAAGCCTAGGGAAAAAAAAAAAAAAAAAAAGAAGAACACATGAACTATAATTAGATCACCTCTATGCTATATATTTGATATGTTTCCTGCATCTACATCTTTCTGCATGTAAAAAAATCCCTTTTAATCCCATATAAAAATAAAGTATATATTATAAAACATATAAAAACATTCATCTCAACCATTCCAATTGTCAGGATAGTACCATGAAGCCATTGGGACAACAGTCTCGATTTGTGGTCTGAGAGGTATTTCAGTGCAGCGCTCACCTTCGGTGAATAGATGTGGGCAGCCCAGCATGTCCACAAGTGCTGGGCACACCCCAAGAGTGATGAAGGAAAAACCTGCCCTTCTGCTCCATGGGGGGTTTCTGTCCTCCCTGAGCTCGCTTTAGGACACCTGCATTACAGTTTGACAGGTGTACTGCCCAAGTCAAACTCCCCACCAAGTCTTAGAGACTTGCCCCCTTTTCTCATGGTCACACCACCTTTACATATGCATGCACCACAGGCCCTTTCCATGTCTGGTGCCCTGCCCAAAGCCTGACCTAAAATGAACACTATTTGTGCCATATGTACTTCAGGATTAGTCATAGAGAAAAGAGATTTTAAAATAATCTGTATTGAAACCACTGTTATTTATGTTGTATCCAGAAAATATCAGTCAATTCACAGCCGGATTTAGACCTCATGGGGCCCTAGGCAAGATACCAGTTTGTGGCCCCCCTTCCCTCAAAAGTCAGGTCAGGAAGCTGGTGGCCGAAATGCCAACCGCCGGCTTTCAGACTGTGAAATCCCGGCATGGGAATAAATGACAGGCGTGGAAATCCCGACGCCTATCATTATATCCAGACACCCGGAATACCGAACAAATGTAAGCCGGGCGTAGGGAGCAGATAGCCGTGGGGGGGGGGGGGAAGGGGACACGGTTATGTACCCCCTGGGAGGGTTAGGGTTGAACTAGGGGAAGAGGGGGTTAGGCACCCCTGGGGGCAGGTTAGGGTTAGGAACTACCCCGGGAGGGTTAGGTTTAGGGTGCGGGGGGGGGGGGGGTTAGGGTTAGGCACCCCTAAGGGAGGGTTAGTGGGTGGGGAAGGGTTAGGAATAGCTTAAATACTTACCCTGTCGGGATCTTCATTCTTCTGCCTTCCAGTGTCGGTATTGCATCCACCGGGGTTTACAGATTTCCCCTCAAACAATCCATCACACAGGGCAAGAATTTAAAAAACAGGTAACCATCGGAACACCATCAAATCATTACCATTCGATGGTGACACATTGGAAAGCCACCATAGAATGGTAAGAACAGTAACATCACAAAAAATATATTGATTGTCTCTAACCATCGCAATTCGATGTCCATCCCTAATTTACCATCACACAACCCTCCATGCACCCACTGCAAATCACTGAATGATCTGAATCTGCCATGTTAAACCCAATGTCAAAGCGGTTGAAGCACATGATGAGCTGGGCGCACAAAGACTCAGGTGTGATGCTGCTAGGGATCCAAGCAACAAGAAGGGTGTTCATGTTCACACTATTGCTGCTACCAGACATTGCCCATAATGTCCCTGTTTATGAGATAAAAGATCAAACATCACCACCACAAACACTATCACTGACATTACACTACATCACTATAAAACCCAATCAGCACGCACCGCACCACTCTATCACTCTGAGCACACACTGATTCACTCTATCACTCTCAGCACACACCACAGCATTCTATCACTCACACAGCACACACTGCATCACTATCACTCACACAGCACACACTGCATCACTATCACTCACACTGCATCACGATCACACTGCATCACGATCACTCACACAGCAGACACTGCATCACTATCACTCACACTGCATCACTATCACTCACACAGCAGACACTGCATCACTATCACTCACACTGCATCACGATCACACTGCATCACGATCACTCACACAGCAGACACTGCATCACTATCACTCACACTGCATCACTATCACTCACACAGCACACACTGCATCACTATCACTCACACAGCATCACTATCACTCACACAGCTGACACTGCATCACTATCACGCACACACACACTGCATCACTATCACGCACACACTGCATCACTATCACGCACACACTGCATCACTATCACGCACACACTGCATCACTATCACGCACACACTGCATCACTATACTGCACACAGCAGACACTGCATCACTATCATGCACACAGCAGACACTGCATCACTATCACTCACACAACACACACTGCATCACTATCACGCACACACTGCATCACTATCACGCACACACTGCATCACTATCACGCACACACTGCATCACTATCACGCACACACTGCATCACTATCACGCACACACTGCATCACTATCACTCACACAGCACACACTGCATCACTATCACTCACACAGCACACACTGCATCACTATCACTCACACAGCACACACTGCATCACTATCACTCACACAGCACACACCGCATCACTATCACTCACACAGCACACACCGCATCACTATCACTCACACAGCAGACACTGCATCACTATCACTCACACAGCAGACACTGCATCACTATCACTCACACAGCATCACTATCACAGCACACAATGCATCACTATCACTCACACAGCAGACACTGCATCACTATCACTCACACAGCAGACACTGCATCACTATCACGCACACACTGCATCACTATCACTCACACAGCAGACACTGCATCACTATCACTCACACACTGCATCACTATCACGCACACAGCACACACTGCATCACTATCACTCACACAGCAGACACTGCATCACTATCACTCACACAGCAGACACTGCATCACTATCACTCACACAGCAGACACTGCATCACTATCACTCACACAGCACACACTGCATCACTATCACACAGCAGACACTGCATCACTATCACTCACACAGCAGACACTGCATCACTATCACTCACACAGCATCACTATCACTCACACAGCAGACACTGCATCACTATCACTCACACAGCACACACTGCATCACTATCACTCACACAGCTGACACTGCATCACTATCACAGCACACAATGCATCACTATCACTCACATCACTATCACTCACAGCAGACACTGCATCACTATCACTCACACAGCAGACACTGCATCACTATCACTCACACAGCAGACACTGCATCACTATCACTCACACAGCACACACTGCATCACTATCACGCACACACTGCATGACAATCACGCACACAGCAGACACTGTATCACTATCACTCACACAGCAGACACTGCATCACTATCACTCACACAGCACACACTGCATCACTATCACTCACACAGCAGACACTGCATCACTATCACTCACACAGCACACACTGCATCACTATCACGCACACACTGCATGACAATCACGCACACAGCAGACACTGCATCACTATCACTCACACAACACACACTGCATCACTATCACTCACACAGCACACACTGCATCACTATCACTCACACAGCAGACACTGCATCACTATCACTCACACAGCAGAGCCTTTCAAATTACACTTGGCAGCATGCATAGTAACAGTAACCCTCCCCTTTCTCCCCCTATACAAAACTCAAGTGATTCACCTGTCACAGTTCACTCACTGTGGCAGAGCAGTAAAACGTCATCAGAGGGCAGGGACACACAGTATGCCCCCATGCTGCCTGTACTAATAGTAGAGGAGAGCTGCCTAGCCAGGAGTCAGGACTACACTAAAGCTGAAAATCCTGTCAGCACCCCCTGCTGGTGCCTGGAGGCAAGTGCTTCTCAGCGGGAAGTAGGAGAAGATGCCGACGAAGATTTCCTGCCTCTACATCCGGACCTAGCTGTTGTGAGTGACTGTGACTAATCCCCAGGGCCGGATATCGAGGGGCCCAACCATGGGCCCCTTGGGACCCACTGGGCCCTAGGCGGGTGCCTAAATTGCCTAGTGGTAAATCCAGCCCTGAGTCAATTGCAAATAACACAAACCATGCCGCAACCAAAAAGTACTGTTTGAAATAGTGGTCTATTCGTGAGAGCGCTCTCTTGTAGCCTGTACTTCCTCACTCATCACGGTCCACCAGTAGTCAGCAAGCCTAGAAACGTTCCATCTATCCCGATATCTTCGTTCCAGTGCTGAAATGTCTTGGTAGAATCACGCCAATTTTTCTTATAACGGTAAGCAGCATTATTCGCCCGAAAACTCATAGGATCCGTGATAACTTCACGGATCCTATGTGTTTCTCGCCATTGCAGCGGTGAAAACACTGCACTTTTCGGGGATTATTTTTCAAGACACATCAGGTCCCCCCCAAAAAATAAATTCCCGATAAGTGCCGGCGTCGAGCCGGACTTTAGGGCTAATTGGACAGCCCCCAGGGATCCATTAGCAGCAGTAATTTAACGCCGAGCTACTGAAAAAAAAATCCCCAATAAGCGAGGCTGCCTGCAGCATTTCAGGGCTAATAGGATAGCCACAGAAGGTCATTTAGCCCACGGCTAATTGTCTTCCCCCCTCATAGAAGATTTGCTATAAAGGATTGTGTAGTTTTATTTTATTAAAGAAAAAAAAAAAAAAGTAGTAATATAACAAAGAAGGGGTACGGAATAGAAAGAGGGTTGAAGGATATTTGAACAGGTAGATTGTAAGATTACAACATCATTCAAGTTTCAAGTCATGTAAATTGAGAGGCAATGAGTAAAGCGCAAGATAACATTAAAATGTTACTGCTACCTTCTCCTTCCTCCCTGTCTACCCCATCTGTGTCACACCTGTTTGTCTGGGATCGGTATGAATGACATAGGTCCGGCGGTTCAAATCCCGACGCCGGAAGACCAGCAGCAGTGAAGATCCAGATAGGTGAGTAAACTAACTATACCTAACCGTCACCCCCTTAACCCTAACTTAGGGATGCCCAACCCTAACCCTTCCCCCTCCCCCCCCCCCCCCGCGCATACGTGCCTAAACGTAACTCCCCTGACCCCGCAGCCTAAACCTAACCCTCCTGGGGGGTGGTTAACCCTAACCTCCCCCTGGGGGTGCCTAACCCTAACCCCCCCCCTTCCCCTAGCCTAACTCTAACCCTCTCGGGGAGTGCCTAACCCCAAGTCCCCCCCGGGAGCCTCCAACCTAACCCTCTAGCAGTATTTCGGTATGCCGGGCATCGGGCTCCCGGCATAGGGATGATAGGCGTCGAGATTTCAACGCCTATCATTAGTCCCCTGTCGGGATTGCACAGTTGGGAAGCGGGCGGTCAGCATTTCGACCATCGGCTTCCTGACTGCATACAGTTTGTCTGCCCTGCCTTTTTAGAATGTAAGCTCTCACAAGCAGGGCCCTCTACCCTCTTGTGCTACTCCTTATACAGTCATCTGCTCCTCATTCGGGTGCCTAACACCTGCTTGCTTACACCCTGTTGCTTATTGGAATGTTATGATCACTAATGCTGCATTGTATATAAACCTTGCATTGTACTGTACTGTAAATCACCTGTTGCTTGTTCACTTATTTGTCTATGTACTGTGTAAGGCGCTGCGGAACACTTGTGGCGCCATATAAATAAAGGATAATAAAGTCTGAATGCATGTCACAGATTTGTTAAAAAAACAGAAATCGTAATGAAAGTATGCAGGGTGAAGGAGGATCAAGGAGTGGATGAGAAGGGAAAGAAAGGAGCCAATATATAGAGAAAAGGAGGATGAGGAACACAGCAGGATATTAGTAAAAGAAAAAATAAGAAGCAAACAAAACAGGGATGAGAGAGTCTGCCAAGTATTACAGTGAGGCTCAATTAATTGTGTGTTGGGGGCGGGGCCTGTTGATGCAAGATCCAGGGGGCACCAAACACTATTACATTTAAGGAGTTGTTGTCTATACATCTACAGCCCTGATTCCCCGTTCCGTTTATCTGATCCGCAATCAAATCCGCCTTCAATGACTAGCGATTCATCCGCAGTTTGTGATAAAACAGCTGGTTAAAAATCTCAGACTCGTCGATCCCAATCATTTCTTGGTCAGGATCAGCAAATTGGAGAAATCCATCATGCTGGAAAACTTCTATGTTGGCAGAACGTGGAATTCGGGCAATCCGTCGCAGATGTATGGGCCCCATTAGTCAGTGCGGTGGAAGATTAGAGTCTAATTATTTCCAGTTTGCAGCGTTAAGTATATAACACCTCTAGAACCGCTGTTGTATGATGACGACCTTGTTAATATTCCTATACAAACAGGCATCTTCTGGACGATGTGACCTAAATGAATAGTGAATACTGACTGAAGACGCCGCCTTCCCAGGGAGAATAGATTTGTTCAGAGGTTCCACATTTTGAGAAACCATCATATTAGGTAAAGTGCATATGGAATGTTCCCAAAGTGACGAGAAACAGGAGGCGTGTCATGTTGCCACACCCCTTTTTCAGTGGCCCTTCCATAGTTTAGTGTGCGTGTGTGTGTGGGGGGGTGTGTGTGTGTGTGTGGGGGGGGGGGAGCTCTGCACCATCAAGCCTCTGAGTAATCCTTTGGTTACTCAACGAGTCTATCAGAACTAAGACGTTTACATTTTATATTGTATTCCTTGTGTTTAGCACAATGTATGCATTGTCCATGCAAGATTCTATGTCTACCTATTCTCTCAGATCTGCGTTTTTACCCTTCCTCAATAAAAAAAGACTGCATGTAGGGGATAAAAGTGGGAGGGGGGTTCACAGCAGCACGTCACTGTACAGTAGGGATGTGCACCGGACCATTTTTGCCGGATTTGGATTTGGTTCTAATTCATCGTCCGGCTTTGGATTTGCCAAACTGCGGTGACTGGCTTTGGATTTTTTGCCCAAAAAATCTAAAATTATGACATAAATTGGGCTTTTTTTTCTTCCTAGAGTGTTATTTACCTCAATAACATTAATTTCCAGTCAATTTAGACCACCTCACAGCTTAAATTATTGTTTTCACCATTATTGGCTAAGGGTTGCAGTGAGCTGACTGGTTACCAAGCGTCAGAGCAGCGACACAGACACCACAGTTTAAAGCACATCTATGAAACTATGCCACACAGCAGTGGCAGAAATGAAAGATAGTGCTAGATGGTATTGTCCTTGGGCCCTGCCATTCACCCTTATGTTGGATCTTAAAAAGGACATGCACACTTTAACAAACGAAGCATTTCAGCGACAGGTACTGTCACTTTGTGGCTGAAGTGCATGGATTGTTTGGGCCCCCACAAAAAAATCTTCCAATCTACTAAAGGCAACAGGTCTACAGTGGCATGATGTCACCATCATTGCCATCCTCACCCTCATCAGTGTGTACATCATCTGAGTCCTCACACAATATCAGTTCATCCCCGCTGGAATCCACCATTACAGAAGTATCTGTACTGTGACGTGATTGGCGGGAAAGGTTTTCCTCGTGAAATGTCCAGTTCATTTTAATGAACATCATTTTTTCTTCATTTTGTGGAAGTAGCCTCCTTCGTCGTTCGCTCACAAGGTTCCCGGCTGTACTGAAAACTCTCTCCGAGTACACACTGGAGGGTGGGCAGCTTAAGTAATGCAAAGCCAGTTTATACAAGGGTCTCCAAATTGCCTTTTTTTTCTTCCAATATTCGAAGGAACTCTGTGACATGTCTACTGGTATGGTGTCCTGAAAATAATCCTCCACCTTTCTTTGGATGGTAATCGTATTAGATGGAGTTACGGTAGAGGTGTCACTGGTGTTGGGCAAATCTTTTAGACCCGACCAGATGTCAAAATGTTGACTTGACTTATCTATATCACCACTGGGTCTTTTGGAAAAGGTGAATCACTTTGTTTAATCTCATCCTTCAATTTCTCCAGCTGCTTTTCCAAAAAGCAAAATCAGGGGAATCACCTTACTCAAGCTAGCAGTGTCAGCACTCACTTCACAAGTGGCAACTTCAAATGGTTTGAGCACCTTGCACAAGACAGAACGTACTCTCCACTGCGCTGGGCTAAGGTACATTCCCCCTCCTCTCCCAATGTCATGGCTTGTCGTACAGCTATGGATGGCTTTTTGCTGCTCCTCCATCCGCTGAAACATATACAGGGTTGAGTTCCACCTCGTTACCACTTCTTGTTGATGGCAGCTCAAATTAAACTGCTCTTGCAGGTGCTGCAATCTCCTGCACGCTGTTGCTGAATGCCGAAAATGTCCCGAAATTTTTCGGGCCACAGACAGCATCTCCTGCATGCCCCTGTCGTTTTTTAAAAAACCCAGCACCACTAAGTTTATTGTGTGAGCAAAACAGGGGATGTGTTGGAATTCATCCAGCTGTAATGCTTTCACTATATATTTGTAGCATTGTCAGAAATCACAAATCCTGAGGAGAGTCCAAGTGGGGTAAGCCAGGTTTCTATGGCATCTCTTAGTTTTTCTAAGAGGTTGTCAGCGGTATGCCTCTTCTTGAATCCGGTGATGCACAGAGTTGCCTGCCTCTGGATGAGCTGGTGTTTGTTAGATACTGCTGCTGCTGAAGGCGATTCACCGACCCAGTGGGCCGTCACAGTCATGTAATCTTTAGTTTGTCCACATATCTGTGGTTAAGTGGAGAGTGGGTACAATAGAATTTTCCAGGCCAATAATTAGGTTCTGTTTAATGTCCTGGTACAGCCGAGGAATGGCTTTTCGGGTAAAATGAAACAGAGATGGAATTTGGTACCAGGGACACATGACCTCAATTAATTGTGTAGATCCCACTGCATTAATTGCGGATATTGGACCGGACGCAGATCTAATATTAGCATAGCTGTCATGGCGTCAGTGATCTGCTGTGCGACAGGGTGAGAGCTGTCATACTTGCTTCCCCTTGCAAGAGATTCTTTAACAGTCAATTGTTTTTTTGGTATACTACTAGTAGTCTTCTTGGTCCACTTCTGGGATGAAGATCCACCAGCAACAGCAGCAGCAGGCCTAGTGCTCAAAGATTCAGTTTCTTCTGAGGTGTCCTGGAAAGTGGAGGAGCCACCGTGACTTAGCATTAACAAATTGGATGCTGTACTACCACTGATCATTCCTGAGGATATTGAGGAGGAAGGTGTTGTCGGCGGAGATTGCAGGTGCTGGGATTTAGTAGAGAGAAGGCATCTAGCTAATGCTGGACTGCTTGTTATTTTTTTTAGCAGTAGTTTCTGTTATCAAACACCTGTCATGAGCTCGCTGCAGATGACGTAATAGCGTGGAGGTTCCTAGATGCTTAATGTCCCTACCCACAGAGGCTACAAATGGCTTGACAAACGTTGTCAGGGTTTGGGTAAAAGTAATTCCACACAAAAGATGTGGATTTGTTGGTTCTATGCCCAGGCATGGCAATGGCCTTCTTATCTTGGCCAAGAGCTGCTTCCACTGGTGCCTGACTTATACAAATAATATCCTCATCCTCAAGATCCTCATTAGTGCCAGCGTCAGCTGCACATATATTCCTCTCATCCTCTTGCAATTCCACGTTGCAATCCTCAATTTCTATGTCCTCGGCAATACTGCTCATCCCCACAACTACAGATGGAAAAGAAACTGTGGAGGGCGGCTTCTCTGAAAGGTCAGGCTTACACATAGCAATGCCACTCGTGGACCCACTTAGACTCTCCTCAGGGATTTCTGACATTTGTGTTTCAAAAAACACAGTTTGATCTACTGCCTTATTGGTTTAAATTTTTTTCACACTTCTATAGTCTGATTGAAAAGGTCTTTTATCATCATGAGAGGCACAAGATGCCTCACTGACAGTTGCAGAACCACCACTCAGAAATAAAGAGCCCAAGCCTGAGTCTTTCCTTGCCGCTACGTGTGGTGAATGGTATGTTGCCAATTTTCTGTTTCTCTGCAATAGTAGTAGTCATTAGAAGTTTTTTTTTTTGTCTTCACCCCTGTGAAATCTACATTTTTTTATTTCAGGTTCCCTAAGTTTTTAAAGCCTCTACGCCCTTGAGCATCAGCTTTAGATGAAAGTGATGGACTTCCAGCCGCTGCAATGCTAGCATTTGCTTGTTGTTTCTGCTCTCCTCTCTGTTCATTCTCGTGATCCATATTAATTTATCACTATGAACTGGAGTCACGGAGCTTGTATAATACACTCAGTGGGCTTATCCCCTGTCACGGAGCTTGTATAATACACTCAGTGGGCTTATGCCCTTTCACAGAGCTTGTATAATAGACATAGTGGGCTTATGCCCTGACACGGAGCTTGTTTAATACACTCAGTGGGCTTATGCCCCTTCACGGAGCTTGTATAATAGACACAGTGGGCTATGCCCTTTCACGGAGCGTGTATGCACTCACTGGGCTTATGCCCTTTCACGGAGCTTGTATTATACACACAGTGGGCTAAGCCCAGTCACGGAGCACACAGTGGCAAGAAGTAGTACTACTCTCTCTAACTAATCTACCTCTAGTCTCGCTTTTCCCCTCTCTATCACTACCTAACTAAGCGTGACTGTTCCGTCTGGATACAGTCACGCGAAAGCCGGGCGCCGCACCCTATAGAGGCCAAACGTCACCTGGGTCTCGCGAGAATCCGACGCCGGACGGGTGAAGTTCGGCCTCGAGGTGGAATCAGAGTCAGGCGGGAACACCTGAACTTGCGTTCGATTCGACTCGGATTCCACCTGTTCGGAGTCGTTCGGATTCCTCATCACTACTATACAGCATATTTACTAGTTAAGCACTTGCCTGGCGTGATGGGATCATTTTCAACCATGCCAGGCTGTAAGTTACCCGACATGGTTGCCAACAATGTGCCAGCAGCAGAGGGACCTCCCTGCCCCTTTGCACCCTCCCCCAGTGGCTGCCGATCACTGCAGCTTGGGAGCCCGGCAGCTCTCCCTCCCCGCTACGATGTCCAGATGACAGGAAATATATATATCTGCAATTCTGCCATGGAGAATTCCGGAGAGGGTTACAGGGTGTTTAAGGGGCTACACCTCAAAAGCTATTGGAGGCACCGAGCTAAAATTTGGCACGGGCAGGTAGAACTGTCGTTCGGTGCTGCATGCTGAATTTCTGGGCAAACACATGAAAAAATGAGGATTTGGGAGTAATCTAAAATTCCAACTGTCACATTTTTCTGACAGTCTTAATTAGGACCACTTTTCGGCTGTAGTCTATGGGGTTTTTTTTGGGAAGGCATAACTCAGGGTAGGGGGTGAATTTAGACTTGGGGTTTGTTTTATTAGGTAGCTATTGTGCCAGGGTATGTGCTTTTGGGGTTCAGGTACGTTAGAAAGTTACAGTTTTTAAACTATTACCTCAAGAATGCACCATTGAATAGATAGGAATTTTCTTCTTGTTGCGCAACCGCAGTAGGAGCCTCCAGCAGGTGTATTCACTGTGGCTTCACTTGGGTGTACCAAGATGGCCATTGTTTGCGGGCAGTAGTGGGGGCCGTGTCCGGGGGGGGGGGGGGGGGAAGGAAGCTGGCATTAGCTGCGGCGGGGAACTGGGGACAGTAGTGGGAGTTAGCGGCGGTGGTGCGGCGGCAGTGCGGGCAGCGGTGGTACAGGCGTTAGGACACGGGGTAAGTAGCAGCACACAGATGAATGCTCGGATCTGGAATATCCGTAATACCTGCATCTGTGTTTAAAAAAACAAAACAAAAAACACAGAAGCAGGGACGGGTCAGTGAGACCAGTCTGTGCTTCTGTGTTTAATTAAATAAAAAAAACCTGTGTAAAAAAAGCTTTGGAAAGCCAGTACTGTTTGTGCTAAATACAGGGGTCAAATTATGTAGGGGTCTCTCGTATTAAGCACAACCAGCACTGGGCTCTGAGCCAGCCCAGTGCTGGTTCTGGAAATGCAGGGGATAAAAAAAAAAAAAAAATCATGTGTAGGGTCTCTCTGTATTTACCAGAACCAGCACCGGACTCTCTCTAGCAGGGGGGTGATGCCACAGCCAGGGGAGCCCTTTAACCGGGCCCCCCAGCCGCAGCATCACCCCCTGACCACTAGTCAGCCCAGGCCGGGGATCCCTGGGGAGCTGGGGACCCCTCCTATAAAGGGATCCCCCCTCTCCAGGGCACCCCAGGCTGATGGCCCGGGGCTATCTCCAGCACCCCTGGGTGGTGGGTGCCGGGTTGATTGTGTGGTGTTGTGCAAGTAAAGTTAAAATATTGTCTTTTGCTATGGAACTACAGACCCCAGCAAGCCTCCCCCACATGCTGGTACTTGGAGAACCACAAGCATCAGCAAGCGAGGCATTACGGGCCTACAGGTACTTGTAGTTCCAAAGCAAAAGCAATATTAAAAAAAACACAGAACACACACAGTTGACAAGTAAAATTTTATTAAAACATACATGCACACACACACCTCACATACTCACCTATGTATCTATGTAGCCATTCAGTCTTCTTCTCCAAGTAGATAATCCTATGGAGAACCTGTAAATAGAGATTCCATACTCACCTCCTCCTATGCATGGATCTGTCCTCTTCATCAGGCAATCCAGGGTCTTGGCAAAAAAAAAAAAAAAAAGTACGCGGACCCTCGTACATTAGTAGTGTCCTCTAAGGACACTACTACCCGAATGACAGCTCCACACGGCATTTCAGTTCAGAAATCCCGCTGCAGAGCGCTCATTGGCTGAGAGAGGCGAGCCTTCCGCCTCTCAGCCAATGAGCTGTTCTCACCATTGACTTCAATGGTGAGAACAGAGCGTGTGCCTCAGCGCCATTTTTTAAATTCAAAGATGGCCGCCACAAGCCAATCACGGCTCGCAACGTAATCGCCCTGCCCCCTCGGCTGACTTAAATACAGCCAGTGCGAGGCGTCGTCCACTCGTCGGCCGGGAGGCAGCAGAGAAGAGCTGACGAAGTCAGAAGACACCGCGGAAGACCTGGTTGGGCGGCGGCCTGGGAAAAAAAAAAAGAGCTTAATGGCTGCCACCTTCCAGGTGAAGACGCCGTAGAAGGCATGGGGGAGCGGCAGCCATGAAAAAGAGGTTAAAGGCTGCCGCACCCCAGGTGAAGGTGCTACTAAATAAAATACTTTTTTAAAAAACGGTGTCTGTTTGTTTTATATGTGCCAGTATGCGGGGATGCCTGCTGGGACCTGTAGTACTACTGCAATAGACAATATTTATATTTTCATATGCACCACACAATCAACCCAGCACCCACCGCCCAGGGGTGCTTGGGATAGCCCCGGGCTATCAGCCTGGGGTGCCCTCGAGAGGGGGAACCCTTTATTTGGGGGGTCCCCAGCCTGGGCTGACTAGCGGTCAGGAGTGATGCTTCGGCTGGGGGGCCCGGTTAATGGGCTCCCCTTGCTGTGGCATCACCCCCCGCTAGAAAGAGTCCAGTGCTGGTTCTGGTGAATACAGGGGGACCCTACGCATTTTATTCACCCTGTATTTCCAGAACCAGGGCCGGCTCAGAGCCCAGTGCTGGTTGTGCTGAATACAGGGAACCCGTACGTCATTTGTCCCCCGTATTTTGGCAACCAGGGCTGGTTCTGACTAGCCCATTGCTGGTTGTGCTTAAGTACAGGGGACCCCCTACGTCATTTTTCCCCTGTGTTTAAACACAACCAGGACAGGCTGTTTTTTATTTTACACATATTATTTTTAACATAGATGCGTATATGGATCTCACTGCTGCTGTCGTGCATCTGTGACTTAGTGATTTTCTTTTCTTAGGTGCATGCGCACTACCAGTGAGCCCTCTGTCGCCCGCTGATCCCCCCTTTGCACTGCACCGCTGCCACTGCTCTACACCACCACTGCTGCCACTACCCCACATGCCTGCAGCCCATCTCGCACTCTGCACCTCCCAAACCACCTCTTGTGTGCTGGCTCCTCTTCCATATGCGTTAGTGTATCATTTTGTTGCCCTTCTCCCCTGCAGGTGGCCCAATTTGCTCATCCAAACCCTGATAGTTAATACATTTTTAAAAAGCTACGAAATTCCATAGACAAAAAACCTTACGGTTTCACGTGTCCCATTGAATTTCTGCCACTCGAACTTAAAAGAAAAAAAAAAAAAAAACACACAGAATTGTGTGCTGATTGGAATACACACATGCTGTCTATGCAACAGAGGTCTGAGCAGAAAACAGAGCTGTGCAGATGGAATAAGAGTATGGTGGATGGGGGAACAGGGGCAGAACTATGGGAGACAATTGAGACACCTGCCCTCGGGTGCCAGCACTGAAGTGGCACCTCTTCCATTGCCCATAATATATTCACCTCGCTTAAGGCTATTTTATATTCGTGTTTTTGTGCATATTTAATACATAGATATTTTGCATATTTACCCCCCTTTTTTTTTTTTTTTCTTAAAGGGGGGGGACCAAATTAAAACTTGCCTCCGGGCGTCTGGGATGAATTTACGCCACTGTGGGGGAAGGAGACATAGCGGTGTGGATGGGGCAGACAGAATGGCGTGTAGAGTGGAAGATTAGGCAGTACAGATGGGGGACGAGCCAAAGTGACGCAAATTGGTGGAAAATGGTGCTCATATGGGAGGGGTGTGGGGCGCAGAGTGGCACAGTTTGGTGGAACAGAGAGACATGAATAGGGGATACAGAGTGGCATTCATGCGGGAAGACAGCAGCGCAGATGGGTAAAGCCAGATTGGTGTGGATGAGGAATACAGACTAGCACAATGGGAGGACACACGACAGAAGGGATTGGGGAAGACCGATTGCTGCGGATGGGTGGGAAGACAGAGTGGCACAGTTGGGGGGGACGGAGTGGTGCAGATGGAGGAAGAAAGAGTGGCAGAGATGAGGGGAAGACAGAGTGACTTGGCTGTGGTGCAGATGGAAGGAAACAGTGGCATGGATACAGGAAGACAGGGCAGTGCACATGGGGAAATACATATTGGTGTGGATGAGGGCTTGCAGACTTGCACAGTTGCGAGAACACACAGCTGTAGGGATTGGGGAAGTTATAGCAGCATGGAGGCGAAGTCAGTATACATGCATAGACAGAGTATGATAGTTTTAGCAATTAGGAAGCTGAATGTGTATAATGAGTGAGATAGATGTATTGAGTTAGAAAGATGTTGGAAACCAGTGGGATTATTGTGGTGACTGAATAGGAAGATTGTGGGCACTGAATTAGATGTGGAAGCCACATAACTGCTCAGACCTCAGTTGCATAGACTGCATGTGTGTATTCCAATGAGCACACAATTCTGTGAATTAGCAGCTCCACCATTTTGTGAGTGACAGCAATCTCACTCTGTGAGAGTACTGAATCTGCAGTTAACCACATGGTGTCATGGCATACCATATCTGTATTACGTAAGGAACACGTCCATTAAGGTGATAATAATTTCATTGCCATTTGGAGTTTGAGTGGCAGAAATTCAGTAGGTTTTGTGAATTTGCAGATCATGTCTAAGATGCCTTAATAATGGGACATGTGAAACCGTAAGGTTTTTTGTCTATGGAATAATATAAATATATATAATACACATACATTTTTTTTTTTTTAGAAAAAAAAAACACCACACACTATTAGTGTGTTAAAGGCTTGATCCTATGTGTTTCTGTGGAAGTTGTGGGTATAGTCCGCGATGAAATACGTAAAACTGGTACCCAGTTATTGGACTCTGGACATTTGGACCTACACACTGACTGATTTGGACCGGCTCTTTGGATTTATTCCATCTACTAATTCCACAAGTGGGAGTTTCAAGCTATCTACAAAATGGTAATACGATCGCTGTGCTGGTTAATATTCCAGATATTTGACTTTGTGGTCACTAATTACGATATGAACTAATACAGACATTCTATTCTGGTCCTAAATCCGTGAGGGGTCCATGCATATATTTTATATTTTTATTAATGCAGTTTCATAAATTGCTCTTTTTTTAAGTTTCATCCAAGCCATATTTAAAGGCCTTCTTTTAAATAGTAAATGCGGATAATACTATTATATATATCATTAATTGTTATTGAACCAACAATTTAGCAAATTTAATTGGTATTGAAATGTGATGTTTGAGCACTGTTCTTTTTCCATTTATCAAAGTTTAATGTCAGAAATTCTAAACCAATGTCAGTTTAGAGCATTAAACTAAGTAGCACTTTGTGACAAGTAGTAGCAGCCATGGGACAAGAGCAGTGGTTTTTTTTTCCCTTAATGAAAGGTGCAGTAATAATATAATATCTATTTACATAACGCGTAGGTCAAACCACCTTACATTATGGCAGAGTGCAAGGTAGCCATATAATCATTAACATCAGTCCCTGCTCCGTTGGGGCTTCCCTATTTACTAGGGGAGTGTTTCCCAAAACTGGTCCTCATGGAACCCTAACATTGCATATTTTCCAAATCATCTAGCTTAGTCACAGGTGTGTTAATTAACTAAAAACAATAGATCTACAATTGGTACTAATTACTTTGAAAACCAGCACTTAGGGGTCTATGTACTAATAATCGCGGCACTGTGTCCATCTCACCGGGAATATATTTCATTTTTAATGAAAATATCCCCGCTATGAACCAAGGGGAACTTGCAGGGACAGCAGTTATATCTGCGACTGTGTTATATTTTTGGCACTTAGGAGAAGTCTTTCCAAAAAATAAAAGACTTCCATGGGGGAAGCAGACACCGCGCATGCGCATAGCGTCAGCTTCCGGAGTCGGCTGGTGGCTGCAGGAGAGAGATCGAAAGTCTTCTCTCCTGCAGCTGGAGCCTCCATAGCTTATAGTAGTTTACACCATCTGAAGATGGTGTAAACTACCGGGCCTAACTCCGAAAAGCTTTGCTTTTTGGAGTTTAGTACATAGGGGTCAGATCGTAGCCCCATTGACAATAATGGGGACTGCGATTTGAAGTGCTAATTAGCACTTTCCCGGATATTTCTGTGAAATCTCCTACATTGTGCTATTAGTACATAGGATCCATACATATAATTATGCAGAAACTACACTTTCTGCATAATTTTATGTAAAAATCAGCTTGATACATACAGTCAGGTCCATAAATATTGGGACATGGATAGAATTTTCAGATTTTGCCCTCTATTCACCACCACAATGGTTTTGAAATGAAACAAGAAAGATGTGCTTTAACTGCAGACTTTCAGATTTAATTTGAGGGTAATTACATCCAAATCGGGTAAACGGTGTAGGAATTACAACAGTTTCAATTAGGGGTGTGCACCGGCCACTTTTCGTGTTTTGTGTTTTGGTTTTGGATCTGGATCTTTCTTCGTGTTTTGGATCTGGATTGGTTTTGCCAAAACCACCCTTCCGTGTTTTGGGTTCTGGGTTTTGTGTTTTGGATCTGTATTTTTTTTTAACAAAGCATAAAAACAGCTAAAATCACAGAATGTGTTGGTTTTTCTGCTCCTATGCTATTATTAACCTCAATAACCTTAATTTCCACTAATTTCCAGTCTATTCTGAACACCTCACAATAGTGTTTTTATGTCCAAAAGGTTGCACCGAGGTAGCTGGATGACTATGCTAAGCGACACGAGTGGGCGGCACAAACACGTGACCCATCTAGGAGTGATACTGCAGTGGCAGACAGGATGGCAGTTTGAAAAACTAGGCCCCAAACTGTACATAATGCAAAGAAAAAAAAAAAAAAGGCGCAAGATGGAATTGTCCTGGGGCCCTCCCACCCACCCTTATGTTGTATAAACAGGACATGCACACTTTAACAAAGCAATCATTTCAGCGCCAGGGTCTGCCACACAACTGTGGCTGAAATGATTGGTTCGTTTGGGCCCGCACAAAACAAGCTGGCAATTAATCTGTCCCTGCACAAACTGGCTCTACGGAGGCAAGATGTCGTCCTCATCCTCCTCATCCACAGATTCCTCACCCTCTTCAGTGTTGTGTACATCCTCATAGAGTATTAACTCGTCCCCATTGGAATCCACCACCACAGGTCCCTCTGTACGTTCTGGAGGCTGGTCTCCCTGGAAGAGTTGATCATTCATTTTTATGAACATCATCTTCTCCACATTTTGTGGAAGCAACCTCCTACGCCTTTCGCTGACAAGGTACCCGGCTGCACTAAACACTCTTTCGCAGTACACACTGGAGGGGGGGCAACTCAGGTAAAATAGAGCCAGTTTGTACAGGGGCCTCCAAATTGCCTCTTTTTCCTGCCAGTACAAGTATGGACTGTCTGACATGCCTAATTGGATGCTGTCACCGATGTAATCCTCCACCATTCTGTCAATGGTGACAGTATCATATGTAGTGACAGTAGACATGTCAGAAATTGTTGCCAGGTCCTTCAGTCCGGACCAGATGTCCAAACTTGGTCCTGCCTGCCCTGCATCACCGCCAGCGGGTTGCTTAGGATAGCCAAGTTTTTTCCTGGCAGCCCCAGTTGCGGGAGAAAATGAAGCAGGAGCTGTTGCCGTGTCACGTTCCGCTTCAGCTGACAGTGTGTTCACCAGCAGGTCTTTGCACCTCTGCAGGCTTGTGTCGGCCGGAAAGAGAGACACCACATAGGCTTTAAACCTAGGATCGAGCACGGTGGCCAAAATGTAGTGGTCTGATTTCAACAGATTGACCACCCTGGAATCCTGGCAAAGCAAATGAAGGGCTTCATCCACAAGTCCCACATGCCGAGCGGAATCGCTCCGTCTTAGCTCCTCCTTCACTTTCTCCAGCTGCTTCTGCAAAAGCCTGATGAGGGGAATGACCTGACTCAAGCTGGCAGTGTCTGAACTGACTTCACGTGTGGCAAGTTCGAAGGGCTGAAGAACCTTGCACAACACGGAAATCATTCTCCACTGCGCTTGAGTCAGGTGCATACCCCCTCCTTTGCCTATGTCATAGGTGGATGTATAGGCTTTTGCTGCTCCTCCATCCTCTGAAGCATATAGAGGGTTGAGTTCCACCGCGTCACAACCTCTTGCTTCAGGTGATGGCGGGGCAGGTTCAAGAGTGTTTGCTGGCGCTCCAGTCTTTGGCACGCAGTCGCTGAATGGCGAAAGTAGGCAGTA
Organism: Taudactylus pleione; assembly: GCA_031769625.1. NCBI lineage: Eukaryota > Metazoa > Chordata > Amphibia > Anura > Myobatrachidae > Taudactylus > Taudactylus pleione. The sequence goes on along the minus strand of JAUIMM010000151.1, from coordinate 3,313,794 downwards.
ATTTTCGGGCCACCCAAAGCGTCTCTTGCACGCACCTGTCGCTTTTCAGAAAATTCTGCACCACCAAGTTTATTGTGTGAGCAAAACATGGGATGTGCTGGAATTTGCCCAGATGTAATGCCCGCACAATATTGGTGGCGTTGTCAAATATCACAAATCCCCAGGAGAGTCTAAGTGGGGTAAGCCACTGGGCGATGATTTCCCTCAGTTTCTCTAAGAGGTTGTCGGCGGTGTGCTTCTTACTGAAACCGGTGATACACAGCGTAGCCTGCCTTGGAACGAGCTGGCGTTTCTGAGATGCTGCTACTGGTGACGCTGTTGCTGTGTAAGGTGATACATCTACCCAGTGGGCTGTCACAGTCATATAGTCCTTAGTCTGCCCTGTTCCACATGTCCGTGGTTAAGTGGACATTGGGTACAACGGCATTTTTCAGGACACTGAGGACACTTTTTCTGACGTTTCTGTACAGTCTCGGTATCGCCTGCCTAGTGAAGTGGAATCTAGACGGGATTTGGAACTGGGGACACACTACCTCCATCAATTATCTAAATCCCACTGCACTAATGGCGGATATCGGACGCACGTCTAACACCAACATAGCAGTCAAGGCCTCAGTTATACGTTTTGCTTCAGGATGACTGCTGTCGTACTTCATCCTCCTCGCTAAGGACTGTTGGAGGGTCAATTGTTTAGTAAAAGTAGTGGTGTTCCTACTTCCTCTCTGGTATGATGAACGACTCCCAGCAGCAGCAACAGCAGCAGCGGCAGCAGGAGGCGTAGCAATGCAGGATCCTCCGGAGGAATCCCGGATAGGAGAGTCAGTCATGCCAGTGACATGGCCTGCAGGACTACTTCCGATCCTGACTAAGGAGGAAATTGACGAGGAGGGAGTTGACGGTGTGGTTTGCAAGCGCTTGGATACAACAGGACAACGGGATTTAGGTGTCCCTGGACTGCTTACGGTCTTAGCCAAAGTTTCTGAACTTGAAAGTAACTTTTTATGAACGCGCTGCAGGTGCCGTATAAGGGAGGATGTTCCTAGGTGGTTAACGTCCCTACCCCTACTTATTCCACCTTTACATATGGTACATATGGCAAGACAGTTGTTGTCCGGATTTGGATAGAAATATTGCCAGACCAAAGAGGTGGAATGTTTGGTCTTCTGCCCAGGCATGACTGTGATGGGCTTTTTCATCCCACGGACAACAACTGTCTCCCCCGGAGCCTGATTTAAACAAACCACATCACCATCAGAATCCTCCTCGCCAACTTCCTCCTCAGCGCCAGCTACACCAGTATCCTCATCCTGTTGTACTTCAACAGTGACATCTTCAATTTGCATATCAGCAAGTGGACTGTGGGTGCTCCTTTCAGCACTTGCAGGGGGCGTGCAAATGGTGGAAAGAGCCACCTCTTCCCGTCCAGTGCTGGGAAGGTCAGGCATCGCAACCACCACACCTGGACTCTCCTTGGGGATTTGCGATATCTTCTTAGAACGCACAGTTCTTCGGCTGTGCTTTTGCCAGCTTAACTCGTTTGATTCTTTTAGTGGGAGGAAGGCTTCCATCGTCATGTGAAGCTGAACCACTAGTCATGAACATAGGGAAAGACCTTAGCCATTCCTTGCCACTCCGTGTCGTAAATGGCATATTGGCAAGTTTACGTTTCTCTTCAGATGATTTAAATGTTTTTTTCAAGGTCATTTTCCTGAACTTTGTCATTTGGGATTGTATGTGCCCTCTACTATGACATTGGGCATCGGCCTTGGCAGACGACGTTGATGGCATGTTATCGTCTATGTCATGACTAGTGGCAGCAGCTTCAGCACTAGGAGGAAGTGGTTCTTGATCTTTCCCTATTTTATTTTTATCGAAGAAAGTTTGGTCCTCCATTTATGTTATATTGATATATACGTGCGGCTAAGGTGCACACAAACACAAACTAATTTTTTATTTTTGTTGGAGACTAGTGCACTTTGTGGGTTACACCACCCTTTAAGAAATGAGCCAGCCGGCCCTTTACTTATGGGACACAGGCGCACGCTTGGCGCTGCTCCTTTGTTGATGCACGTGCAGCCACAGTGCACACAATTCACAAACACAGAAAAAATATTTTTTTTTAGCACTTGGGGGGAGCACCCCTGATGGACAGAGCACCCCCTGGACAACACTACAGCACCCCTTTAGGACTGGGACACTGCACAGAACTTTGGAGTGGACACAGCCCCTATGGACAACTGACTGCACAACACAGTCCAGCCAGCCCCTATGGACTTTGAAGTAGTGGACACAGCCCCTATGGACAACAGCAGCACAGCACAGCGCAGCACAGCACAACACTACACTACACTACACAGCCCAGCCAGCCCTAACTCCCACCCTCCCTCTTCACTGTCCACAGCCGAGTGAGAAAATGGCGCCGACGCGGGTACCTTCTATAGGATCCAAAACCCGCGAGACCCGGAAGGCGGGATGATGACGTTTTGCCTCGATTTCAGATCAGAGTCAGGCGGGAAAAGTCGAGCCTGACTCGGATCGGCCTCGGATCGGGGGGGGCTCGGGTTTCAGAAATCCGAACCCGCTCACCCCTAGTTTCAATATGTGCCTCCCACTTTTTAAGGGGCCAAAAGTAATGGGACGATCAACTCAAAAGCTATTTCATGGACAGGTGTGGGCTATTCCCTCATTATTTCATTATCAATTAAGCAGGTAAAAGGTCTGGAGTTGATTCTAGGTGTGACATTTGCATTTGGAATCAGTTACTGTCGACTCTCAATATGAGATCCAAAGAGCTGTCACTATCAGTGAAGCAAGCCATCATTAGGCTGAAATATCAAAACAAACCCATCAGAGAGATAGCAAGAACATTAGGTGTGGCCAAATCAACTGTTTTGAACACTCTTAAAAAGAAAGAACGCACCGGAGAGCTCAGCAACACCAAAAGACCCGGAAGACCACGGAAAACAACTGTGAAGAAAAACAGTTGGCCAAATCAAGAACACTGTCCAGGAGGTACATGTATATGTGTCAAAGTCAACAATCAAGAGAAGACTTCACAAGAGTGAATATAGAGGGTTCACCACAAGATGTAAACCATTTGTGAGCCACAAAAACAGGAAGACCAGATTAGAGTTTGCCAAACAACATCTAAAAAAGCCATTACAGTTCTGGAACAACATCCTATGGACAGATAAGACAAAGATCAACTTGTACCAGAGTGATGGGAAGAGAAGAGTATGGAGAAGGAAAGGAACTGCTCATGATCCAAAACATACCACCTCATCAGTGAAGCATGGTGGTGGTAGTGTCATGGTGTGGGCATGTATGGCTGCCAATGGAACTGGTTCCCTTGTATTTATTGATGATGTGACTGCTGACAAAAGCAGCAGAATGAATTCTGAAGTGTTTCACGCAATATTATATGCTCATATTCAGTCAAATGCTTCAGAACTCATTGGACGGCGCTCCACAGTGCAGATGGACAATGACCCGAAGCATACTGCAAAAAGCAACCAGCGAGTTTTTTAAGGCTAAAAAGTGGAATGTTATGTAATGGCCAAGTCAATCCCCTGACCTGAATCCGATTGAGCATGCATTTCACTTGATGAAGACAAAACTGAAGGGAAAATGTCCCAAGAACAAGCAGGAACTGAAGACATTTGCAGTAGAGGCCTGGCAGAGCATCACCAGGGATGAAACCAAGCGTCTGGTGATGTCTATGCATTCCAGACTTCAGGCTGTAATTGCCTGCAAAGGATTTGCAACAAAGTATTAAAAAGTGAAAGTTAGATTTAGGATTGTTTAGTTTGTCCCATTACTTTTGGCCCCTTAAAAAGTAGGAGGCACATATAGAAACTGTTGTAATTCCTACACCGTTCACCTGATTTGGATGTAATTACCCTCAAATTAAATCTGAAAGTCTGCAGTTAAAGCACATCTTGTTTGTTTCATTTCAAAGCCATTGTGGTGGTGAATAGAGGCCAAAATATGAAAATTCTGTCAATGTCCCAATATTTATGGACCAGACTGTAGATCCCTAATGTTTCGTGAGGACAAAGGGCCTGATTCAGCAGTGAACGCAAGAAGACAATTATCGGGAATCTGCGCGTGTGCAGAATGGGTCCTGCGTAGTCACACGCAAACCCTTCAATGCCTCTGCCTGATTGACAGGCAGAGGCATTTAAGGGGCAGTGCGGTAGTCAGCTGTCATTCCCAGAAATGGGGGAAGTGTACGCCTCGTTTTCCGGGAGTGGCTAGCCCAGGAGCTGCGTTGATCAACGCAGTGTCCTGGGCTTGCAAGCCGGCCAGCCACCGTCCACCATCGACGGTCGCGATGGCGATCCCAGCCTGCAAATGCAGCAGGGGGTGTCATACACCTCCTGCTGCATTTGCATTACTGCAAGGATTGCAATTGCAAATCTGCATGCGTGCACTACAGTATATGCCTGCGTGCAGCTTTGCAATAGTGATCCTTGCTGAATCAGGCCCAGAGTTTGAAAAACACTGTAGAAAGGAATCTTTGTCAGAAGCCAATTATCCCACAAGCCTCAGTGGGAATTAAAATCAAGATGCCAATGCTGTGAGATAGCAACACTAACTACAGTGCCACCGCACTGCCCTTTCAGAATCATTACAATATAGTTGGTATATTGATCATCCATAGGGGCCCATTTATTATGAAATATTTGTATCATATCCCCCCCCAAAAAACACACATTTTTGGAGGATACCTACAAATATTAAGTTTCACTATAATGTTTGAGGGTGGAACGGCAGCAGATGTCTCCGAAATCTGCTGCAGTCCCTCCATTTCCGACAGCAGCTGCTTCCCTGACACGTTTCTGTTGGGGCTGCGAAGCTGTCAGATTTACCAAGCTCTAGCCGCTATAGCCCATGGGATACATTTTGGGAAAAATACCAGGAGAGGATTCCTCCAGAACCCTGCCCAGCAAAGGCCAGCCAGCACACACACGTGGTCATTGGACCACGCATGTGCTATTAATGCTGGGGAGTCCCAATAGAGGAGTGAAGAAACCGCTAAAGAATCAACTCACTACAAACATATCGTGGGGCTGGGCTCCCGGCATGTGATATTTGGGTGGTAAATAATTACTTTATATGCCCCATTTTCCTGTATCCCTACGGTGACAGGACATGGTGATTAAACTGCAACAGACCGACATTGGGACATGCAGTTCCTGGACTTTAAATAAGCCATGGAATAGTGGTTTTCCTCCACTGAATGGGAGCCAGGATTTACAGAGGAATCTCCCTGTGGTATCTGCTTAGTAAATAGAATGAAGCCCATGTGGGCAAACATCCAACCTGTCCTAATTTCAGTGTACTGTCCCATTGATCAAGACGTTTGTCCAGATTCCAGGACAATTGGGAGTTGTGGCCAATTAATGTATGCCCTATTAATACCAATGATTCTTTTAGGAGAAAGAGTGTGCTGGGGTGGTCCAAAGATTCTGTAGCACTAAACACACCCCCAGGACACAAGGCATGCTCCAATATATTACCATGCCCTATTTTCATTCACAGGGGAAGGACTTCCAAAAATGTTGAATTGCAAGATATGCATATGGCACATTATAGCAGGGGAGAAGTTGCACACAGTAAGGAAAACAGCAGATAGAAGAACGGTCTTATTAGAGATACCAGAACAGTGCTACAAGCTACAGTGGCAGCATTTGTTCTGAGGGTGGAGGGGAACTTTGCCAGAAGTAATGTTGTGGCTGCTGGGGTCAAGTGTATAATTATTTAAAAGTAATTAAGCTGCATAATAGTACCACTGATGCAGAATGGAAATGGTCATTCAGCTAGCTAAAACACGCCAGATCTTATGCACGTTTACAGGTGCAAAAGGCAAAATATTTTAAACATTTAGAGGGGATGGGGAGGTGCTATTCACTTAACATATCTAATAGTTTTTACTAATGACTAACGAGGGAGGCTGTAGCTAGCTGTGTAAATCATGTATGTGTAACTATGCTAATGATAGGGATAGTAATCGTAGTAATGTAGCTCGGGAGAAAGGAGTATTGCAGAAGCACTGAATGCCTGAACGGCTCTACTTACAGTGTCAGACTGCACGGACCACACATTATACACAGCATTATGCTAAATACCTTACTATGCAATTTATGTTATGCAAACACACAGAGGAAGTACTTTACATAGCCACTTAGCATTTATTATTAGTCACAACGTTTACACAGACAGTACCCAAAAGCTTAACTAAAGAAATACTTCTTCAGTAATAAACAAAACTCCAGATCTTCATACACTGGATGGTGTAGGATGACAACAAAGTAAAAGTTATATTGACATTAGACAATAAAAAAGGACAGCAAACAAAATGAATGGTACGCTGTATAAATCATAGATGACTTACCCAAAATAAGAAAGCAAGGAATGCTATACACATTCGCGCTGTCCTGACAGTGTAGCGTCCCATGGTAATAATAAGTACAAAGGCAAAAAGGGAAATCCCTGTGTTTCTCTGTTTAAACTGCTAGTCACGCCCTTTACACTCACATGATCTTCTCTGACTTCATCCCTTTATTGCACATGCATAACAATTTAAAGGGACACAGGTTGACAGGTAACTACTGTATCACTAGGCTAGGGGGTGTTTATATAGGTCTTAGATCCTAGGCTCTGGCATGTATTTATTTCTTTTAATTGGAGAGCAAACATATTTACCTGACTCATTCAAACAGTGTTGTACTATTCTGGTCTTATTTAATTTCCAACTTTAATAACATGTGTTACCTGGTATTATTTGATGTTTAAAAGTGAGTGCCAAACATTCCTTATTTATTTCTCATTATTAAAATTGCTGTTAATTAGGGGAAAAGGTGCTGGCAGGTTTTGAAAGTGATTTAGGTTAGAGATCTGTTTTTCTCTTTTTTTTGTTTAGATTATAATAAAACCAATCTATTGAAAAAGTTCTAGAGACCTATTTTCCAGAACTTGTCATATTAAATTTAAATAACATTCTATTTTCAGGTTTACAGGGAAATCAGTAAAAAGCTGGGAGACCTGAGCACAGGTGGGTTGGAACTGATCTGAAATGTATATCAGTATATATGTAGTAATGCTGTAGTTATCCACAATTGCAGAGAAAATGACAATTATAAATAAACACTCATAGTCACTCATGTGGAGGTGCTCCCCTGAGAGTACATGTATTAAAGTTAAGAAGACAGAGGAAGAAAGGGAACTCTCATCTTTGCTGGGGGCACGGTGCAATCCACTAGCCAATTACACTGTACGATTGCACGATTACGACATGCAGAATAGAGATATTTGTGAGGGGGTGAGGGCAGGCAGCAGTTGGGGTAAAGCTGGGGTAGAGAGGAGCAAGAGCAAGTAGTTCTGGGGATAGGAAGGGGGTAAGGGTAGATACCAGCTGGTGCAGTACTGGGGGCAAGGAGGAGGTTAGGGGCAGGCAGTGCATGGGGTAGGGAGGGGGTAGTAGATACCAGCTGGTGCAGTACTGGGGGCAAGGAGGGTGTTAGGGGCAGGCAGTGCTGGGGGTAGAGAGGGGGTAAGGGTGAATAGTAGCTGGGGCAATACTAGAGGCAAGAAGAAGTTAGGGGCAGGAAGTGCTGGGGATAAGGAGCAGCTAGGGCTGTACTGGGGGGGCAAGGAGTGGGTTAGAGCAGGCAGTACTGGGGCAGACCCTCCAACATGACCCGTTCCATGAGGTACAAAATGCTCTGCTCCTGGACTTCCCACCTGATTTATGGTTACACAGCCACCCATATTGAAGCTCCCTTCTCATCAATTAACTAGTTCAGTACAGGTGGCTGCAATCATAAATCAGGAGGGAAGTCCAGGAGCAGAGAATTTTGTACCTGATGGAACGGGTCATGTTGCAGGTTCTGCTGGGGGTAGGGAGAGATCTTTGGTAAATAGCAGCTGGGGCAGTACTGGGGGGGCAAAGAGGATTTTAGGAGTAGGCAGTGCTAGGAAGGAGGTAAAAGTAGATAGAAGGGCAGCTTTAAGTAGTAGTAGTAGCAGCAGCAGCTGGCCTCCCCCACCAAACAGCCAAATTTACTTTTGCAAACTATTGCTAAGTTACTTTTGTGCCAGGACCTACCTCTAAATATTGTTCATTCTTACAAGTCCTTTCTATCTTGAGTCCATACAATAATATACCATATAAAGGAACAATTTTTATTGAAAAGCCAATCAAGTGTATATACTTATATTCATTAGTGTGACTATAATAAAACCTGTTTACATTTAATAAAATGGTATCATTACAACTAAGCAAATCTTACATACTGGTATTACTCAATAAGCATCACAAACACACATTTTTTAAGAACACACATTCATATCCCCATCCCCTCCTCCCTTCTCCTGTGTGCGCTCCTTTAAGTTTAACCAATTTACCTTCCCACCTACCTCCTGCCTAGTGCCGGGGACTGCCGCTGGGTGCCGGGGCCGTCCTGCCTCAGGGGCCATCCTGCCGCCAGAGCCTTCCTCCTGCCGAAGCCGTCCTGACGCTGGGTGTGGGGACCAGCCTGATGCCGGGTGCCGGGCCAGCATGATGCATGGGCCGTCCTGCTGCCGGTTGTCGGGGAAGTGGCCCCTCGTCCCTGTAGTGTTGGGTGCCGTGCCGCTCCTCCAGGTATCATCTGATGATAGACGGCAGCATCATGACGTCATCGGATTTGAATTTGGATCTTTTATGTAGTCCAGTTTTGGATTTGGATTTGCCAGACTGTGGTGACTGGCTTTGGATTTGGATTTTTTACAAAAATTGACAAAAAAAGCTAAAATCACATAAATTGGGCTTTTTTTTGTTCCTAGAGTATTATTAACCTTAATAACATTAATTTACAGTCATTTTAGGCCACCTCACAGCTCACAATATTGTTTTCACCATTATTGACCAAAGGCTGCAGTGAATTGGCTGGATACTAAGCGACAGAGCAGCGGCTCAGACACCACAGTTTTTTAAAGCACATCTATGAAATATTGCCACACAGCAGTGGCAGAAATAAAAGGTAGCGCAAGATGGTTACGATGCTTGTATACACAGTGGTCTTATGCCCAAGCAGTCACAGTGCTTGTATACACAGTGGTCGTATGCGCAAGCAGTCACAGTGCTTGTATACACAGTGGTCTTATGCCCAAGCAGTCACAGTGCTTGTATACACAGTGGTCTTATGCCCAAGCAGTCACAGTGCTTGTATACACAGTGGTCTTATGCCCAAGCAGTCACAGTGCTTGTATTCACAGTGGTCTTATGCCCAAGCAGTCACAGTACTTGTATACACAGTGGTCTTATGCCCAAGCAGTCACAGTGCTTGTATACACAGTGATCTTATGCCCAAGCAGTCACAGTGTTTGTATACACAGTGGGGTATGGCCAAGAGAGTCATGGTGCTTGTATACACGTGGGGTACAGCACCAAAAAAAAAAAAGTTTTTTTTTTTTTACTTTTTAAACTTTTAACTTTTTTGAAGGTTTTTATTTTTTACTTTTTTTTTTAAACATTTTTTTTGTACACACAGCCACTTGTAAGTCTGGAGTCTTTGGACACAACCACTTTAATCAGCAGAGCATAGCGCAGCGTACATCAGCGTGTGGTCAGTGCCCCCTTACATAGCCACTTAATCAGCAGAGTATAGCACAGCGTGCTGTCAGTATCCCTAAACATAGCCACCATCAGCAGAGTATAGCACAGCGTGCTGTCACAGTGCCCCTATACATAGCCATCAGCAGAGTATAGTGCAGCGTGCTGTCACATTGCCCCTATACATAGCTACCATCAGCTGAGTATAGCACAGCGTGCTGTTAGTGCCCCTATACATAGCCACCATCAGCAGAGTATAGCACAGCGTGCTGTCAGTGCCCCTATACATAGCCACCATCAGCAGAGTATAGCACAGCGTGCTGTCACAGTGTACCTATACATAGCCATCAGCAGAGTATAGTGCAGCGTGCTGTCAGTGCCCCTATACATAGCCACCATCAGCAGAGTATAGCACAGCGTGCTGTCACAGTGTACCTATACATAGCCATCAGCAGAGTATAGTGCAGCGTGCTGTCAGTGCCCCTATACATAGCCACCATCAGCAGAGTATAGTGCAGCATGCTCTCAGTGCCCTTATACATAGCCACCATCAGCAGAGTATAGCACAGCGCGCTGTCAGTGCCCCTATACATAGCCACCATCAGTAGAGTATAGTGCAACGTGCTGTCAGTGCCTCTATACATAACCACCATCAGCAGAGTATAGCACAGCGTGCTGTCAGTGCCCCTATACATAGCCACCATCAGCAGAGTATAGCACAGCATGCTGTCACAGTGCCCCTATACATAGCCACCATCAGCAGAGTATAGCGCAGCGTGCTGTCAGTGCCCCTATACATAGCCACCATTAGCAGAGTATAGCGCAGCGTGCTGTCAGTGCCCCTATACATAGCCACCATTAGCAGAGTATAGTGCAGCGTGCTGTCAGTGCTCCTATACTTAGCCACCATTAGCAGAGTATAGCGCAGCATGCTGTTACAGTGCCACTATACATAGCCACCATCAGCAGAGTATAGCACAGCGTGCTGTCAGTGCCCCTATACATAGCCACCATTAGCAGAGTATAGCGCAGCATGCTGTCACAGTGCCCCTATACATAGCCACCATCAGCAGAGTATAGCGCAGCGTGCTGTCAGTGCCCCTATACATAGCCATCAGCAGAGTATAGCACAGCGTGCTGTCAGTGCTCCTATACATAGCCATCAAGCAGAGTATAGTGCAGCGTGCTGTCAGTGCTCCTATACATAGCCACCATCAGCAGAGTATAGCGCAGCGTGCTGTCAGTGCCCCTATACATAGCCACCATTAGCAGAGTATAGCACAGCGTGCTGTCAGTGCCCCTATACATAGCCACCATTAGCAGAGTATAGCGCAGCATGCTGTCACAGTGCCCCTATACATAGCCACCATCAGCAGAGTATAGCGCAGCGTGCTCTCAGTGCCCATATACATAGCCACCATCAGCAGAGTATAGCACAGCATGCTGTTACAGTGCCCCTGTACATAGCCACCATCAGCAGAGTATAGCGCAGCGTGCTGTCAGTGCCCCTATACATAGCCATCAGCAGAGCATAGCACAGCGTGCTGTCAGTGCTCCTATACATAGCCACCATCAGCAGAGTATAGCACAGCGTGCTGTCACAGTGCCCCTATACATAGCCATCAGCAGAGTATAGTGCAGCATGCTGTCATAGTGCCCCTATACATAGCCACCATCAGCAGAGTATAGCACAGCGTACTGTCAGTGCCCCTATACATAGCCACCATTAGCAGAGTATAGCGCAACATGCTGTCACAGTGCCCCTATACATAGCCACCATCAGAGTATAGCGCAGGGTGCTGTCAGTGCCCGTATACATAGCCACCATCAGCAGAGTATAGCACAGCGTGCTGTCAGTGCCACTATACATAGCCACCATCAGCAGAGTATAGTGCAGCGTGCTGTCAGTGATCCTATATATAGCCATCAGCAGAGTATAGCGCAGAATGCTGTCAGTTCCCCTATACATAGCCATCAGCAGAGTATAGCACTGCGTGCTGTCAGTGACCCTATACATAGCCACCATTAGCAGAGTATAGCGCAACATGCTGTCACAGTGCCCCTATACATAGCCACCATCAGAGTATAGCGCAGGGTGCTGTCAGTGCCCGTATACATAGCCACCATCAGCAGAGTATAGCACAGCGTGCTGTCAGTGCCACTATACATAGCCACCATTAGCAGAGTATAGCGCAGCATGCTGTCACAGTGCCCCTATACATAGCCACCATCAGCAGAGTATAGCGCAGCATGCTGTCACAGTGCCCCTATACATAGCCACCATCAGCAGAGTATAGCGCAGCGTGCTGTCAGTGCTCCTATACATAACCACCATCAGCAGAGTATAGCGCAGCATGCTGTCAGTGTCCCTATACATAGCCATCAGCAGAGTATAGCGCAGTATGCTGTCAGTGCCCCTATACATAGCCACCATCAGCAGAGTATAGCACAGTGTGCTGTCAGTGCCCCTATACATATCCACCATTAGCAGAGTATAGCGCAGCATGCTGTCACAGTGCCCCATACATAGCCACCATCAGCAGAGTATAGTGCAGCGTGCTGTCAGTGCTCCTATACATAGCCACCATCAGCAGAGTATAGCGCAGCGTGCTGTCAGTGCTCCTATACATAACCACCATCAGCAGAGTATAGCGCAGCATGCTGTCAGTGGCCCTATACATAGCCATCAGCAGAGTATAGCGCAGCGTGCTGTCAGTTCCTCTATACATAGCCATCAGCAGAGTATAGTGCAGCGTGCTGTCAGTTCCTCTATACATAGCCATCAGCAGAGTATAGTGCAGCGTGCTGTCAATGCCCCTATACATAGCCATCAGCAGAGTATAGCGCAGCGTGCTGTCAGTGCCCCTATACATAGCCACCATCAGAGTATAGCGCAGGGTGCTGTCAGTGCCCCTATACATAGCCACCATCAGCAGAGTATAGCGCAGCGTGTTGTCACAGTGCCCCTATACATAGCCACCATCAGCAGAGTATAGCGCAGCATGCTGTTACAGTGCCCCTGTACATAGCCACCATCAGCAGAGTATAGCGCAGCGTGCTGTCAGTGCCCCTATACATAGCCATCAGCAGAGTATAGCACAGCGTGCTGTCACAGTGCCCCTATACATAGCCATCAGCAGAGTATAGCGCAGCGTGCTGTCAGTGCCCCTATACATAGCCACCATCAGCAGAGTATAGCACAGCATGCTGTTACAGTGCCCCTGTACATAGCCACCATCAGCAGAGTATAGCGCAGCGTGCTTTCAGTGCCCCTATACATAGCCATCAGCAGAGTATAGCACAGCGTGCTGTCAGTGCTCCTATACATAGCCACCATCAGCAGAGTATAGCACAGCGTGCTGTCACAGTGCCCCTATACATAGCCATCAGCAGAGTATAGCGCAGCATGCTGTCATAGTGCCCCTATACATAGCCACCATCAGCAGAGTATAGCACAGCGTACTGTCAGTGCCCCTATACATAGCCATCAGCAGAGTATAGTGCAGCGTGCTGTCAGTGATCCTATATATAGCCATCAGCAGAGTATAGCGCAGAATGCTGTCAGTTCCCCTATACATAGCCATCAGCAGAGTATAGCACAGCGTGCTGTCAGTGACCCTATACATAGCCACCATTAGCAGAGTATAGCGCAACATGCTGTCACAGTGCCCCTATACATAGCCACCATCAGAGTATAGCGCAGGGTGCTGTCAGTGCCCCTATACATAGCCACCATCAGCAGAGTATAGCGCAGCGTGCTGTCAGTGCCCCTATACATAGCCACCATCAGCAGAGTATAGCACAGCGTGCTGTCAGTGCCCCTATACATAGCCACCATTAGCAGAGTATAGCGCAGCATGCTGTCACAGTGCCCCATACATAGCCACCATCAGCAGAGTATAGTGCAGCGTGCTGTCAGTGCCCCTATACATAGCCACCATCAGCAGAGTATAGCGCAGCGTGCTGTCAGTGCTCCTATACATAACCACCATCAGCAGAGTATAGCGCAGCATGCTGTCAGTGGCCCTATACATAGCCATCAGCAGAGTATAGCGCAGCGTGCTGTCAGTTCCTCTATACATAGCCATCAGCAGAGTATAGTGCAGCGTGCTGTCAGTTCCTCTATACATAGCCATCAGCAGAGTATAGTGCCCCTATACATAGCCATCAGCAGAGTATAGCGCAGCGTGCTGTCAGTGCCCCTATACATAGCCATCAGCAGAGTATAGCGCAGCGTGCTGTCAGTGCCCCTATACATAGCCACCATCAGAGTATAGCGCAGGGTGCTGTCAGTGCCCCTATACATAGCCATCAGCAGAGTATAGTGCAGCGTGTTGTCACAGTGCCCCTATACATAGCCACCATCAGCAGAGTATAGCGCAGCATGCTGTCAGTGCCCCTATACATAGCCACCATCAGCAGAGTATAGCACAGCGTGCTGTCAGTGCCCCTATACATAGCCACCATTAGCAGAGTATAGCACAGCGTGTTGTCACAGTGCCCCTATACATAGCCACCATCAGCAGAGTATAGCGCAGCATGCTGTCACAGTGCCCCTGTACATAGCCACCATCAGCAGAGTATAGCGCAGAGTGCTGTCAGTGCCCCTATACATAGCCATCAGCAGAGTATAGTGCAGCGTGTTGTCACAGTGCCCCTATACATAGCCACCATCAGCAGAGTATAGCGCAGCATGCTGTCACAGTGCCCCTATACATAGCCACCATCAGCAGAGTATAGCGCAGCGTGCTGTCAGTGCCCCTATACATAGCCACCATCAGCAGAGTATAGCACAGCATGCTGCTACAGTGCCCCTGTAAATAGCCACCATCAGCAGAGTATAGCGCAGCGTGCTGTCAGTGCCCCTATACATAGCCATCAGCAGAGTATAGCGCAGCGTGCTGTCAGTGCCCCTATACATAGCCACCATCAGAGTATAGCGCAGGGTGCTGTCAGTGCCCCTATACATAGCCACCATCAGCAGAGTATAGCACAGCGTGCTGTCAGTGCTCCTATACATAGCCACCAACAGCAGAGTATAGCACAGCGTGCTGTCACAGTGCCCCTATACATAGCCATCAGCAGAGTATAGCGCAGCATGCTGTCATAGTGCCCCTATACATAGCCACCATCAGCAGAGTATAGCGCAGCATGCTGTCATAGTGCCCCTATACATAGCCACCATCAGCAGAGTATAGCACAGCGTACTGTCAGTGCCCCTATACATAGCCATCAGCAGAGTATAGTGCAGCGTGCTGTCAGTGATCCTATATATAGCCATCAGCAGAGTATAGCGCAGAATGCTGTCAGTTCCCCTATACATAGCCATCAGCAGAGTATAGCACAGCGTGCTGTCAGTGACCCTATACATAGCCACCATTAGCAGAGTATAGCGCAACATGCTGTCACAGTGCCCCTATACATAGCCACCATCAGAGTATAGCGCAGGGTGCTGTCAGTGCCCCTATACATAGCCACCATCAGCAGAGTATAGCACTGCGTGCTGTCAGTGCCCCTATACATAGCCACCATTAGCAGAGTATAGCGCAGCGTGCTGTCAGTGCTCCTATACATAACCACCATCAGCAGAGTATAGCGCAGCATGCTGTCAGTGGCCCTATACATAGCCATCAGCAGAGTATAGCGCAGCGTGCTGTCAGTTCCTCTATACATATCCATCAGCAGAGTATAGTGCAGCGTGCTGTCAGTTCCTCTATACATAGCCATCAGCAGAGTATAGTGCAGCGTGCTGTCAGTGCCCCTATACATAGCCATCAGCAGAGTATAGCGCAGCGTGATGTCAGTGCCCCTATACATAGCCATCAGCAGAGTATAGCGCAGCGTGCTGTCAGTGCCCCTATACATAGCCACCATCAGAGTATAGCGCAGGGTGCTGTCAGTGCCCCTATACATAGCCATCAGCAGAGTATAGTGCAGCGTGTTGTCACTGTGCCCCTATACATAGCCACCATCAGCAGAGTATAGCGCAGCGTGCTGTCAGTGACCCTATACATAGCCACCATTAGCAGAGTATAGCGCAGCATGCTGTCACAGTGCCCCTATACATAGTCACCATCAGAGTATAGCGCAGGGTGCTGTCAGTGCCCCTATACATAGCCACCATCAGAGTATAGCACAGCGTGCTGTCAGTGCCCCTATACATAGCCACCATTAGCAGAGTATAGTGCAGCATGCTGTCACAGTGCCCCTATACATAGCCACCATCAGCAGAGTATAGCGCAGCATGCTGTCACAGTGCCCCTATACATAGCCACCTTCAGCAGAGTATAGCGCAGCGTGCTGTCAGTGCTCCTATACATAACCACCATCAGCAGAGTATAGCGCAGCATGCTGTCAGTGTCCGTATACATTGCCATCAGCAGAGTATAGCGCAGCGTGCTGTCAGTGCCCCTATACATAGCCACCATCAGCAGAGTATAGCACAGCGTGCTGTCAGTGCCCCTATACATAGCCACCATTAGCAGAGTATAGCGCAGCATGCTGTCACAGTGCCCCATACATAGCCACCATCAGCAGAGTATAGTGCAGCGTGCTGTCAGTGCCCCTATACATAGCCACCATCAGCAGAGTATAGCGCAGCGTGCTGTCAGTGCTGCTATACATAACCACCATCAGCAGAGTATAGCGCAGCATGCTGTCAGTGGCCCTATACATAGCCATCAGCAGAGTATAGCGCAGCGTGCTGTCAGTTCCTCTATACATAGCCATCAGCAGAGTATAGTGCAGCGTGCTGTCAGTTCCTCTATACATAGCCATCAGCAGAGTATAGTGCAGCGTGCTGTCAGTGCCCCTATACATAGCCATCAGCAGAGTATAGCGCAGGGTGCTGTCAGTGCCCCTATACATAGCCATCAGCAGAGTATAGCGCAGCGTGCTGTCAGTGCCCCTATACATAGCCACCATCAGAGTATAGCGCAGGGTGCTGTCAGTGCCCTATACATAGCCACCATCAGCAGAGTATAGCGCAGCGTGTTGTCACAGTGCCCCTATACATAGCCACCATCAGCAGAGTATAGCGCAGCATGCTGTTACAGTGCCCCTGTACATAGCCACCATCAGCAGAGTATAGCGCAGCGTGCTGTCAGTGCCCCTATACATAGCCATCAGCAGAGTATAGCACAGCGTGCTGTCAGTGCTCCTATACATAGCCACCATCAGCAGAGTATAGCATAGCGTGCTGTCACAGTGCCCCTATACATAGCCATCAGCAGAGTATAGCGCAGCGTGCTGTCAGTGCCCCTATACATAGCCACCATCAGCAGAGTATAGCACAGCATGCTGTTACAGTGCCCCTGTACATAGCCACCATCAGCAGAGTATAGCGCAGCGTGCTGTCAGTGCCCCTATACATAGCCTTCAGCAGAGTATAGCACAGCGTGCTGTCAGTGCTCCTATACATAGCCACCATCAGCAGAGTATAGCACAGTGTGCTGTCATAGTGCCCCTATACATAGCCATCAGCAGAGTATAGCTCAGCATGCTGTCATAGTGCCCCTATACATAGCCACCATCAGCAGAGTATAGCACAGCGTACTGTCAGTGCCCCTATACATAGCCATCAGCAGAGTATAGTGCAGCGTGCTGTCAGTGATCCTATATATAGCCATCAGAAGAGTATAGCGCAGAATGCTGTCAGTTCACCTATACATAGCCATCAGCAGAGTATAGCACAGCGTGCTGTCAGTGACCCTATACATAGCCACCATTAGCAGAGTATAGCGCAACATGCTGTCACAGTGCCCCTATACATAGCCACCATCAGAGTATAGCGCAGGGTGCTGTCAGTGCCCCTATACATAGCCACCATCAGCAGAGTATAGCGCAGCGTGTTGTCACAGTGCCCCTATACATAGCCACCATCAGCAGAGTATAGCGCAGCGTGCTGTCAGTGCCCCTATACATAGCCATCAGCAGAGTATAGCACAGCGTGCTGTCAGTGCTCTTATACATAGCCACCATCAGCAGAGTATAGCACAGCGTACTGTCACAGTGCCCCTATACATAGCCATCAGCAGAGTATAGCGCAGCGTGCTGTCAGTGCCCCTATACATAGCCACCATCAGCAGAGTATAGCACAGCATGCTGTCACAGTGCCCCTATACATAGCCATCAGCAGAGTATAGCGCAGCATGCTGTCATAGTGCCCCTATACATAGCCACCATCAGCAGAGTATAGCACAGCGTACTGTCAGTGCCCCTATACATAGCCATCAGCAGAGTATAGTGCAGCGTGCTGTCAGTGATCCTATATATAGCCATCAGCAGAGTATAGCGCAGAATGCTGTCAGTTCCCCTATACATAGCCATCAGCAGAGTATAGTGCAGCGTGTTGTCACAGTGCCCCTATACATAGCCACCATCAGCAGAGTATAGCGCAGCATGCTGTCGGTGGCCCTATACATAGCCACCATCAGAGCGGTGCGCAGCGTGCCTCTGCGTCCTTCTGTGTTTTTTCTATACAAGGCGCCGCAAACGGGATTCGGCGCCTTGTATAGACAAAAAGTTTCGTGAGAACCCGACGTCATTCACATGACGGTCGGACTCGCTGGGGGATCCAAGTCGGCGGGAACACCCGAACTTGCGTTTGGGAGGATTCGGAAACGCCATGTTTGGAGCGGTCCGGATTCCACAGAATCCGGACCGCTCATCTCTGATTTATATACAGTTTTTCAAATGTAGTGATAGCATCCACTAATGGTACAATGTGTATTGCCGTCCATCAATGCCGGCAATAAATCAATGCAAATAAATAGTTTCGCTAAACATACTGTGGTATAGGTTTAGTAGTACAGGTAATTGGTATGTCTGCTAATCAATATCAGCCTATAGCCACAAAAACTATTTATAAACCGATTGGAGCCGATCAATAGAAGGTATTGAAATTTATGTAGAAAGGTTGGTCTAATGTATTAAAGTATCTTGTAATGGTCAAAAAGAAAAATAGCTTCTGCCAAAAATATGGTATGATACCTGAACAGGTTGTAGATGTATTGCAATTTATTTTTTTTAATAAAGCTACCCCAATTACTGACATATCAAGGAGGCAGCTGCTGGTCTTTGTGTGTGTGACATGCATTCATACTAGGGGTGTGCATCGGCCACTTTTCGTGTTTTGTGTTTTGGTTTTGGATCTGGATCTTTCTTCGTGTTTTGGATCTGGATTGGTTTTGCCAAAACCACCCTTCCGTGTTTTGGGTTCTGGGTTTTGTGTTTTGGATCTGTATTTTTTTGAAAAAAAGCATAAAAACAGCTAAAATCACAGAATTTGTAGGTTTTTCTGCTCCTATGCTATTATTAACCTCAATAACCTTAATTTCCACTCATTTCCAGTCTATTCTGAACACCTCACACCTCACAATAGTGTTTTTATGTCCAAAAGGTTGCACCGAGGTAGCTGGATGACTATGCTAAGCGACACGAGTGGGCGGCACAAACACGTGACCCATCTAGGAGTGACACTGCAGTGGCAGGCAGGATGGCAGTTAGAAAAACTAGGCCCCAAACTGTACATAATGCAAAGAAAAAAAGAGGTGCAAGATGGAATTGTCCTTGGGCCCTCCCACCCACCCTTATGTTGTATAAACAGGACATGCACACTTTAACAAATCAATCATTTCAGCGCCAGGGTCTGCCACACAACTGTGGCTGAAATGATTGGTTCGTTTGGGCCCCCACAAAACAAGCTGGCAATTAATGTGTCCCTGCACAAACTGGCTCTACGGAGGCAAGATGTCATCCTCATCCTCCTCATCCACCGATTCCTCACCCTCTTCAGTGTGTACATCCTCATCCTCACAAAGTATTAACTCGTCCCCACTTGAATCCACCACCACAGGTCCCTCTGTACCTTCTGGAGGCTGGTCTCCCTGGAAGAGCTGATAATTCATTTTGATGAACATCATCTTCTCCACATTCTGTGGAAGCAACCTCCTACGCCTTTCGCTGACAAGGTTCCCGGCTGCACTAAACACTCTTTCGGAGTACACACTGGAGGGGGGGCAACTCAGGTAAAATAGAGCCAGTTTGTACAGGGGCCTCCAAATTGCCTCTTTTTCCTGCCAGTACAGGTATGGACTGTCTGACATGCCTACTTGGATGCTGTCACCGATGTAATCCTCCACCATTCTGTCAATGGTGACAGTATCATATGCAGTGACAGTAGACATGTCAGAAATTGTTGCCAGGTCCTTCAGTCCGGACCAGATGTCCAAACTTGGTCCTGCCTGCCCTGCATCACCGCCAGCGGGTTGCTTAGGATACCTAAGTTTTTTCCTGGCAGCCCCAGTTGCGGGAGAAAATGAAGAAGGAGCCGTTGACGTGTCACGTTCCGCTTCAGCTGACAGTGTGTTCACCAGCAGGTCTTTGCACCTCTGCAGGCTTGTGTCGGCCGGAAAGAGAGACACCACATAGGCTTTAAACCTAGGATCGAGCACGGTGGCCAAAATGTAGTGGTCTGATTTCAACAGATTGACCACCCTGGAATCCTGGCAAAGCGAATGAAGGGCTTCATCCACAAGTCCCACATGCCGAGCGGAATCGCTCCGTCTTAGCTCCTCCTTCACTTTCTCCAGCTGCTTCTGCAAAAGCCTGATGAGGGGAATGACCTGACTCAAGCTGGCAGTGTCTGAACTGACTTCACGTGTGGCAAGTTCGAAGGGCTGAAGAACCTTGCACAACACGGAAATCATTCTCCACTGCGCTTGAGTCAGGTGCATACCCCCTCCTTTGCCTATGTCATAGGTGGATGTATAGGCTTGTATGGCCTTTTGCTGCTCCTCCATCCTCTGAAGCATATAGAGGGTTGAGTTCCACCGCGTCACAACCTCTTGCTTCAGGTGATGGCGGGGCAGGTTCAAGAGTGTTTGCTGGCGCTCCAGTCTTCGGCACGCAGTCGCTGAATGGCGAAAGTGGCCAGAAATTTTTCGGGCCACCCAAAGCGTCTCCTGCACGCCCCTGTCGCTTTTCAGAAAATTCTGCACCACCAAGTTTATTGTGTGAGCAAAACATGGGACGTGCTGGAATTTGCCCAGATGTAATGCCCGCACAATATTGGTGGCGTTGTCAGATATCACAAATCCCCAGGAGAGTCTAAGTGGGGTAAGCCACTGGGCGATGATTTCCCTCAGTTTCTCTAAGAGGTTGTCGGCGGTGTGCCTCTTACTGAAACCGGTGATACACAGCGTAGCCTGCCTTGTAACGAGCTGGCGTTTCTGAGATGCTGCTACTGGTGACGCTGCTGCTGTTGCTGCGTAAGGTGATACATCTACCCAGTGGGCTGTCACAGTCATATAGTCCTTAGTCTGCCCTGTTCCACTTGTCCACATGTCCGTGGTTAAGTGGACATTGTGTACAACGGCATTTTTCAGGACACTGAGGACACTTTTTCTGACGTTTCTGTACAGTCTCGGTATCGCCTGCCTAGTGAAGTGGAATCTAGACGGGATTTGGAACCGGGGACACACTACCTCCATCAATTGTCTAAATCCCACTGCACTAATGGCGGATACCGGACGCACGTCTAACACCAACATAGCAGTCAAGGCCTCAGTTATACGTTTTGCTTCAGGATGACTGCTGTCGTACTTCATCCTCCTCGCTAAGGACTGTTGGAGGGTCAATTGTTTAGTAAAAGTAGTGGTGTTCCTACTTCCTCTCTGGGATGATGAACGACTCCCAGCAGCAGCAGCAACAGCAGCAGCGGCAGCAGTAGGCGTAGCAATGCAGGATCCTCCGGAGGAATCCCGGATAGGAGAGTCAGTCATGCCAGTGATATGGCCTGCAGGACTACTTCCGATCCTGACTAAGGAGGAAATTGACGAGGAGGGAGTTGACGGTGTGGTTTGCAGGCGCTTGGATACAACAGGACAACGGGATTTAGGTGTCCCTGGACTGCTTACGGTCTGAGCCAAAGTTTCTGAACTTGACAGTAACTTTTTATGAACGCGCTGCAGGTGCCGTATAAGGGAGGATGTTCCTAGGTGGTTGACGTCCCTACCCCTACTTATTTCACCTTTACATATGGTACATATGGCAAGACAGTTGTTGTCCGGATTTGGATAGAAATATTGCCAGACCAAAGAGGTGGAATGTTTGGTCTTCTGCCCAGGCATGACCGTGATGGGCTTTTTCATCCCACGGACAACAACTGTCTCCCCCGGAGCCTGATTTAAACAAACCACATCACCATCAGAATCCTCCTCGCCAACTTCCTCCTCAGCGCCAGCTACACCAGTATCCTCATCCTGTTGTACTTCAACAGTGACATCTTCAATTTGCATATCAGCAAGTGGACTGTGGGTGCTCCTTTCAGCACTTGCAGGGGGCGTGCAAATGGTGGAAAGAGCCACCTCTTCCCGTCCAGTGCTGGGAAGGTCAGGCATCGCAACCACCACCACACTTGGACTCTCTTTGGGGATTTGTGATATCTTCTTAGAAAGCACAGTTCTTCGCTGTGCTTTTGCCAGCTTAACTCTTTTGATTTTTTTAGTGGGAGGAGTGCTTCCATCGTCATGTGAAGCTGAACCACTAGTCATGAACATACTAGGGATCGACCTTAGCCGTTCCTTGCCACTCCGTGTCGTAAATGGCATATTGGCAAGTTTACGTTTCTCTTCAGCTGATTTAAATGTCTTTTTCAAGGTCATTTTCCTGAACTTTGCCATTTGGGATTGTATGTGCCCTCTACTATGACATTGGGCATCGGCCTTGGCAGACGACGTTGATGGCATGTTATCGTCTATGTCATGACTAGTGGCAGCAGCTTCAGCACTAGGAGGAAGTGGTTCTTGATCTTTCTCTATTTTATTTTTATCGGAGAAAGTTTGGTCCTCCATTTATGTTATATCGATTTGATATATACGTGCGGCTAAACACAGAAAATTAATTTTTTTTTGGTTCGGACTGGAGTGTACTTTGTGGGTTACAGCACCCTTTAACGGTCAAGCCAGCTTATGACACAGGCGCACTCTTGGCACTACTTTGTTGATGCACGTGCGGCTACTGCGCACACAATTCACAAACACAGAAAATAATTTTTTTTTGGTTTGGACTGGAGTGTACTTTGGGGGTTACAGCACCCTTTAACGGTCAAGCCAGCCGGCCCTTTACTTATGACACAGGCGCACGCTTGGCACTACTTTGTTGATGCACGTGCGGCTACTGCGCACACAATTCACAAACACAGAAAATAATTTTTTTTTAGGTTTGGACTGGAGTGTACTTTCGGGGGTTACAGCACCCTTAACGGTCAAGCCAGCCGGCCCTTTACTTATGACACAGGCGCACGCTTGGCACTACTTTGTTGATGCACGTGCGGCTACTGCACCCCTGATGGACAGAGCACCCCCTGGACAACACTACAGCACCCCTTTAGGACTGGGACACTGCACAGGACTTTGGAACTGACTGCACAACACAGTCCAGCCAGCCCCTATGGACTTTGAAGTAGTGGACACAGCCCCTATTAACAACAGCAGCACAGCACAACACAGCCAGCCCCTATGGACTTTGAAGTAGTGGACAACAGCAGCACTACACTACACTACACTACACAGCACTAACTCCCACCCTCCCTCTTCACTGTCCACAGCCGAGTGAGAAAATGGCGCCGACGCGGGTACCTTATATAGGATCCAAAACCCGCGAGACTCGGAAGGCGGGATGATGACGTTTTGCCTCGATGTCAGATCCGAGTCAGGCGGGAAAAGTCGAGCCTGACTCGGATCGGACTCGGATCGGGGGGGCTCGGGGGGGTTCGGATTTCAGAAATCCGAACCCGCTCACCCCTAATTCATACAAAGAGTGACTGTACCCTCTGGTCGTCTTGGCTGTGAAAAAGTTTATAGGGCATCTGCTTTTGTGCCATAGATAGAGGTGAACTCTGTTGAATCAGCGCAGAGATCTCCTAGGTCACCGACCCAACGAGAGTACCCAAAGAAATAAAAAAGAAGTGTAGAAAATAGTTTACAGAATCAAAGTATGAATAAAGAGTAATAATGTCATAGTCGTGCAGTGGTGTGTGCTGCTGCTCTCTATTCACTAAAAAGCATTAATGGGGAGTGAGCGGTACACCGCTGTGAGTGGCATTTAGAAGAGATAAGATATAGGTCGGGTAGATTTATTGCCGGTATTGATGGACGGCAATACACATTGTACCATTAGTGGATGCTATCACTATATTTTTAAAAACTGAATATAAATGTATATGTAGTTATATGTTGGAGGTAAGAAGTAGTAAGTGCTAAAGAGACTACAATTTGGTCTATCAGAAGACTATGGGCCTGATTCAGACCCACTCGCGAGCGGCTGTCCGCTCGCAAGTGGGTCGATGTTATGCACTGAGCATGCGCACGACGGAGGGAGCTCCGTCGTGCGCATGCGCCAGACGCGACGAGCGATGGAAAGTCCTTTGCTCGTTGTGTCTGATCAAAGGGGGCGTGCTGTCGATGTTGACTGACAGCACGCCCCCTTTGGTGGGTGTGCCGGGGGCGTGCCTCCCTGACGGGGGCGTTCCCACGGGAACGCCTCCCGTCAGAAGCCGGCCCACTGACATCACTAGTGATGTCAGTGGGAGTGATTTTGGCTCTGATAGAGCCAAAATCACTCCGGAGCTTGCGGTTGAAAACCTCAACCGCAGGCTCCGGCTCGCAATTTCGATGGTCGCGATGGTCTCGACCATCGCGGCCATCAAAATGCACGCTCGTATAGCCTGTGGGTGGTGACCCACAGCTATACGAGCATCCAGGAGGACGCTCCATTTTCATGGAGGGCGGCCCTCATTCAGAGCGTGCGCTCTGCTCAGAGCGTACGGCTCTGAATGAGGGCCTATATTAGTTAACTCTATTTAAGCAATAACCAGGTACTATATATTTTCTTTCTACGGAATATATACAGAGATTTGCCTATTTGTTTGAACATGACTGCTGCATACACTACTGAGTATTAACACTCAGTAATACCATACTATTTATTATTCATATTTTTGTTGTATCATCGTTTGATACCATATTATGTGTTGTACGTTGTTTGTTTGTTGTTAAGATCATTTTATCATACATAATAAAAGTAATATTTTGATATTCTATTTTCAGTTACTTAAATGCTTCACTTCATATGCTACATTCCAAGTTCTATACTAGAAATAGGTTTGCACCAGTGCACACAGCACAAGGTGCACTCCAACATTACGTTGTTTGAAAACAGCTCCTCAAATTAAATGTGTGTCTATGAGATTGGGTAAAAACCGGAACCAACCGGACTCTGGAACGCCTGATCGACCTGGCTCGCTGCAGCGACCTCTCGGTCTCCCTGGCAGGTTATTACATTTCCCCATATGTGTGTGAGCTTATTTTTTTAATATCTCTTTATATATAAGGAAATAAAACATTGGGCCTGATTCAGAGACGGACGCTCTGCAAGAGCGCTCGCTCTGAATCAGGGCGTTTTTTTTTTCTTTTCTGCGGCCTCCTGGCTGCTCGCATAGCTGTGGGTGACCACCCACAGCTATTGCGAGCAGCCAGGATGATGGTCGTGATGGTCAAGACCATTGTGACCATTGGGCTTGTGACGAGACCCTTGCGGTAGGGTCTCGTGGCCGCAAGCTCTATTAGAGCCGGAAGCTCTCCAGTGATGTCAGTGGGGCCGCCAACAAACGGCAGGCGTTCGCTTGGGAACGCCTCCGTTTGTGAAGCCACCCCCCTGCCACGCCTACAAAATGGGGCGAGCTGTCGATCAACAGCCGTCCCTTTTGTAGTGAGCCACAGAGCGAGTGCTTTTTGCGCTCGCTCCCGGGCTTGCGCGTGTGCACTTGCAAGCGGGTCTGAATCAGGCCCATTATACAATAAACAAGGCAAGACAATACAACAATATTGTGTTGATAATAACAGCACTGTACACTTCAGAACCCAGAGTGAAGAGGCAAGGCATATCCACCACAAAATAAATCTAACACATAGAGATGGCTACTGAGTGAGTGTCTCAACACATTGACTCGAATCATTCAGATGTTCGAACGATTTGAGTCACTCAACATTTGGTGTGTCGAGACACCCACCTCTGCTTGTAGCCTCTCTGTCAGTGGGAGCTGCTACCGCCAGGGCCGAGGTGTGTGTGCACTGACCGAGTCAGTGCAGGAGTATGATCAACAGTGCAGGGGGCGGGGCTGTCATCTACTCACTCGCTGCTACTGCCAGGGCTCAGCTCGGGGGATGTGCCCTGACTCGGGAGCAGGGCCGGATTAATAATGGGGCGGGTGGAGCTGCAGCTCCAAGCCCACCCATTAAAATAGACCCACAACAACCCCTGCAGTGAAGACACTGTTGTGAGGATTTTTTTTTTTCCGGTTACCATCCCAAACCTTAATCTCCCGGCCACCTGGATGTATGAAGCTCCATGAGCCAATTGAAGCTCCGCCCCAAAATCATCCGAAGCTCCTCCCCCAAACCACGATCGAAGCACCGTTCCCCGATTTGTTCTAAGTTGTACCTTCTGTCTGGGAGTGGGACCGGCAGTGAAGGTAGGAGGCTGCAGGGCAAAGTGCTATCTCTGCTGTCACTGACTGGGACAGATGGGTCCCAGCAGTAACATATTTGTGAATGACTCCCTGACACACCTTAAACAGGGCTCTCAGTCTGCTGATGGCAGCTCTGCTAGGGGGAAATGATTGGAATAGGAAGGAGGAGTCTGCACTAAGCAAAAGAGGAGCTGGGAGGATTACAGGAGGGAGCGGAACAGATGTGCAGGAGTATAAGAACAGCTTAAGAGACCCATAAAATGAGAGTGTGTGCAAGGAGGAGTGGGAGTAGGTGAGCAGAAACAGTGCCTGCTGGCTGGTATTTGTCCAGTCCTGGGGTTGCAGGAGAAGTGGTACCTGCTGGGGCAGAATCCAGTGAGTGCTTTTTATCTGTAATTTTTAATTAAAATACTCTCCATTAAAGCCTAATTCCTACCTAAAGGGTACACTGGGCCTGATTCAGACCCGCTCGCTAGGCTGCGTTTGCAAACAGCTGGCCGATTTCCGCTATCTGCGCATGCATATAACACGCAGTGCACGTGCGCAAACCATTCACTGCGATCGGGAAGCGATCGCGCGTTGTACACAGCTAGCAAGAATGAGTGACAGGACGAGCCGTTTGTGGCATTCGAACGGCATTTCAGGGGGGTGAATAATTAAGACGCAGTGTCATAGTGCATGTCACCTGGCTGTGTTTCACACTGCAGCGATTGCAGTGCTTGCGATAGGATAGGGACAACCACAAGTGCTGCATGCAGGTCTGATGGTACTGGATGTTACTGATAAATGCATACACTTTCTGGAGATGACGTGTGTAACGAAGGGAAAGTGGGCGTCTTACATACAGTCACCGATCGCACGCTAAGACATAGGACCTCATTCAGAGTCGGTCGTAAGCGGCCGCTCGGTCGTACGAATCCGATGTTTACAAACCACGCATGCGCACGGTTAGTTGTGCACATGTGCGTACAAGGCTTTGCGATCCAAAATGCTGTAGAGCGTACGGCTTACGAGCAGGAAGTGGCTTCCGGTAGTTGATTGACATGACAGGGCGTTTGTGGGTGTTGACGGGGGTGGTGGTCTAAAAACGCAGGTGTTCCTCACCGTTTTCAAGGCGTTTTAGGGGCGTACATAAATTACCTTCTACGACCGACATAGAAGGCCGTAAGTAGTAAAACTTCACTCTGCAAGCAGGTTTGAGGCCTGGCTGATCGTTCAGCTTGAGGTTGGGTATGTGCTCCCAGAGCACTATCGATACTATCAAATTTGACTGATGTTATGTTTGATGTTTCTAATTTCTGCAACACAATGCAAGCAGCTATTAATCGTTTGTGGTTGCTATTAACACTGCTAATTGGCTTGTAATTGATTCAGCAGCGTTTGCATTAGCGAATAAGAAGATTAAATTAATGTCATGTTGATGCCTTATTATATGTTGTATTTCCCAAATTTTCGGGGTTTCTTTCATTTTTAAGCCTGCACCAGTCTTTGCAAATCCTCTGCTTTGTCAATACCTTTATTAAACATGTTTTTTTTAGGGATGTGCGCCGGACCATTTTTGCCGGATTTGGATTTGGTTCTAATTCGTCGTCCGGCTTTGGATTTGGATTTGGATTTGCCAAACTGCGGTGACTGGCTTTGGATTTGGATTTTTTTACAAAAATTGACAAAAAAAGCTAAAATCACATAAATTGGTCTTTTTTTTCTTCCTAGAGTATTATTAACCTCAATAACATTAATTTCCAGTCAATTTAGACCATATCACAGCTTATAATATTGTTTTCAAAATTATTGGCCAAAGGTTGCAGTGAGCTGACTGGTTACTAAGCGACGAAGCAGCGGCACAACGACACAGACACCACAGTATAAAGCACATCTATGACACATTGCCACACAGCAGTGGCAGAAATGAAAAGTAGTGCACTCACCCAGTGGGGTACGGCCAGCAGAATCACAGTACTTGTTTACATAGTGGGCTACGGCCCAAGGAGTCACAGTGCACAATCTTATTCACATTACACCGCACATAGGGCCTGTTTCACATTACACCATAAAGTAGTGTCTCTTATTTATGTTACGACACACAGTAGTGCCCCTTTTACACAATGCCCACAGTAGTGCCCCTTTTACACAATGCCCACAGTAGTGACCCTTTTACACAATGCCCACAGTAGCAGTGTCCCTTACACAATGCCCCCAGCAGTGGTGCCCCCTATGCAGTCCCCTTAGTAGTAGGGTCCCCTATGCAGTGCCCCCAGTAGAATGCCCCCCAGTAGTATGCCCCCCATTAGCAGGCCCCCCCAGTAGTATTCCCCCAATAGGTAGGCCCCCCATTAGCAGCCCCCCCCAGTAGTATGCCCACCATTAGCAGCCCCCCCAGTAGTATGGCCCCCCCAGTAGTATGGCCCCCCCAGTAGTATGCCCCCCCAGTAGTAGGCTGCCCCAGTAGCAGACACCCCCCAGGAGTAGGCTGCCCCAGTAGTAGACCCCCTGTAGTATGCCCCCCCCCTGTAGTATGGCCCCCCCAGTAGTAGTAAGCCCCCCCCCCAGTAGTATGCCCCCCCCAGTAGTATGGCCCCCCCAGTAGCAGGCCCCTCAGAAGTATGCCCCCCCCAGTAGCAGACACCCCCCCAGGTGTATAGCCCCCCCAGTAGCAGGCCCCTCAGTAGTATGGACGCCCAGTAGCAGACCCCCCCCAGTAGCAGACCCCCCCAGTAGTATAGCCCCCCCAGTAGCAGGCCCCTCTATAGTATGGACCCCCAGTAGCAGACCCCCCCCAGTAGCAGACCCCCCCAGTAGTATAGCCCCCCCCGTAGCAGACCCCCCCAGTAGTAGGCCCCCCCAGTAGTATGGCCCCCCCGCACCCCCAGTAGCAGACCCCCCCAGTAGCAGACCCCCCCCAGTAGCACCCCCGGCCCTTGCACAAGTAAAAAAAAAATAAAAACTTACCTGAATCCCCGCTCCCGCGCCGTCCGCTCTGCTGTCACACGCTGAGGAGGGAGCCGGAAGACGGAGCTCATGTGTGAGCTCCAGCCGGCTCCCACCGTGCAGCAGCCAATGAGAGTCTGTGTGACTCTCATTGGCTGCTGTAACAAACACACAGCTGCCGCTGGCGGCTGTGTGTTTGTGTCTGTGTAGGGCAGAGCGCTATCACAGCGCTCTGCCCTACACAATAGGAGCCCTGATGTCGGATTCTCTAGTGAGAATCCGACATCAGGCGGCCGCCGTTCGGCCCCGAACGGGGATCCGAGTCAGGCGGTGAACACCCGAACAGGGTTCAGGTGGACTCGGATCCCCACTGTTCGAAGCGGTTCGGATTCCACAGAATCCGAACCGCTCATCTCTAGTTTTTTTTGTCAAAATTAAAACAGACACGATTTTTTTTGTTTTTTATTTTTTGTACAAGTTTTTTTATTTTTAAAACGCATTATTCAGCATGCACAAATTTTTTATTTTTGAATATTAAAAAAATAAAAAAAATAAAAAACATTTAAATAAAAAAAAAAAAATAAATGACGGAGTTGGAGGCATTGGTGACTAGAAATATGGGGACTGGACATCAACAGGGGAAGGATAAGATAGCCAGGGCTATTTTCTTTGTTTGGGACGGCTAGGCTGAAGAGGCTTTTTCGGAACAGCCGACTGGCGTGTAACACGCTGACTAGCCTGGCCAGAGCGATGGAATTGGCTCTGGCCTAGGCATAGGGTTCGCCATACTTTGGGGGGGGGGCTGTTGGGCTGCCAGAGGTAGTGGTCCTTGGAGGAAGGGAGCCTCACTCCATCATGGCAATTCAGTTTGCCTGTTCCTGGGCATCTGCCGATCGAACCAGGGCCCCAGCACATGTCTCCATGGCCTCCGCCACCCTCAGCAATCTGCCATCTATCCTGACCAGAGTGGTCTCCATCCTCAGGAGAACAGAATTATTCTCCTGAGTTTGGTCGGTGAGGAGAGACACTGCTGGGGCGGGTGGTGACCCTGGAGTGGGCTCCACAGGGTCCCCAGATGGAAATATTGGATCATCCACTACAGAGCATTCATATGTGCTGGGCCCAGCCATCACCTCAGGAGCAGGCACTTCCTCCTTGGGGGTCTGTAAAGAAAGAGATTTGTTAGGCAAATGTTTCTGAGATTTTGTTTTTTTTTCCCATAAATACTTACCTTCTCTGCCATGTGGAGGGTTAAAGTCGGCCATGTCAGTGTCTATATTGGATACGCCGACTAACTCCTCTTCCTCTATACACCCCTGAGCCTGCTCCTCCAAAGCTGTTAAGGTCAGCTCCTCAGGGATGGGACCACCACCTGTCCCCCTGGCATGGTCCGCCCTACTTCCTAGCTTCCTCTTCAGCCGATATTTGAAGTCTGTCCATCTGGCAATGTTTAGTGTTAATTTAGTCATGTATTTCCTTCAACATTTCGCAAAACATTGATAAACCAACATTCACACTAGCAAATATGTACCTTTTACACACAACAATATTGGTTCTGTGCGTTGTCCCAACACGATTAACATCCCTGGCTATCTCCTCCCAGATCCTGTCTTTTTGTCCAGTCCCCATATTTCTGGGTGCATGGACACCAAGGCCTCCATCTCCGCCCTCAAAAATGGAGGGTTTCTGGCCCTTCTCCTGCTTGGGCCTGGCTCCTCCTTACTCCTCCTTTCTTGCTGTTGTCCACCTACATGAAATTATTTTAAAAAAATTGTTTGGCTTTTTTTAACATACAACTTTTAAGGAATTGGTAATTATTGGACAAAAAACTTACTTTCTAATGGCTGAAAGCATGAGTACTAGTGTGTTTTTGGGATATTTTTATACATGTGAGCGCATCATTGGATTGGTTTTGCGTGCATCCATGTTGTGTCCATCCCTGTTTCCCTGCGCAAATTGCACACCTAACCTTAATTGTGGGCTTTAATGAGATGTGAGCGCATCATTGGATTGGTTGTGCGTATATCCATGTTGCCTACATCCCTGTTTCCCTGCGCAAATTGCACACCTAACCTTAATTGTTCAATTTTCTGCTGTGTTATGTCCCTATTTAAGGGCCACCTAAATGGTCCATTACTTGTGCGTTGTTGGTGGTTGTTAGTTGGAGTTTGTTGGAGTGTCTTGGGTTATTTGTACAAAACATCGTCGGCTTGCGAGTCAGGTAGGTGTATTGGAGTCATGGTTTTTTTTTTCTGGTTTCTTAATTTATTTTTTTCGATTTTATTTTTTACTAGGAATATTCCTGCCCACTTTAGTGTGTTCGGAGGTAAGTGTATCAGAGTCCTGCTGCCATTATTTTTTTAAAAAATATATTTTTTTTTTATTACATTTTTATTCTTTTTTCCATAATGTAGTTTTGGAGTGTGTTTTTTGGCATTTTGAGGATTGTTCCAGGCCACTTTATTGTGGTCTGAGTTTTTTTTGTTTAATTTCTGGGTTTCTAAAGTCGTTAAAAAATTAGTTTTTGAAACTTGAAAAATGTTAAGTTTAAATTAAAATAATGTTTAGTGCACCGACATCATTTAATGCATTTACCAAATTTAATAACAAAAAAAAATGTAGGTTTTTGGAAAGATGGCCCTACCCAACCCTGTAAGATTCTGAATCATTCTGACCAAGCTAAGTTATTTATGTGTTTATTTGTCTCATCAGTCTTACTAATTTCTATGGACCCACATTTCAGAGAGACGTGGGTCAGTTAATCCTCACCATGCTTCAACCACCTATCCAACCTGGTCCTCCTCATCGTAGGCATAGGAGGCATGCAAGGCCCAAGATATTTAGAATGTGGGTCACCCTTTTTGGAATGCCTGATGATGAGGTGTTAACTACTTACCGGCTACCACCCACCATTATGCTAGACACTCTTTCAATAGAAAAGAATGATCTAGAAAGTCAAATACACATTCCTACATCAATATCACCACTGACACAGTTGCTGGTGATGTTACATTTCTCCACCTCAGGGTCCTTCCAGACCACAGTGGGTCTGGTGGGTGGCATATCACAGCCATCATTCTCCAGGACCCTGAGGCGTGTGATGAATGCTTTTTTAAAAATATTACACAATATATTAGTATGCCTTTGGATCAGGAAGCCCTTGTTGTGGTAAAGCAGCAGTTTTTTGAGATTGCTGGCTTTCCACACGTCATAGGGGTAGTGAATAGCACTCAGATAGCACTTCAGCCTCCAGCACAAAAGGAACACATCTATCGCAACCGTAAACATTACCATTCCATGAATATGATGGTGCTATGTGATGCCTCCCTCCAGATCCTCTCCCTGAATACAAAATTTCCTGGCAGCTCTCATGATGCATATGTGATCCAACATTCAGGGATTTGGACAAAATTAACAACACTGCAAGCTGGTGACGCGTGGCTTCTGGGTAAGTTAAACTTTTTATTATTTTTTGTTTTTAAAAAACAGTTTTTAAAAAAATAAATAAATAAAACACATATATTACTAAAAAAAAAACTCCTTCCCTACAGGCGACAGTGGATATCATTGGATGCCCTGGCTGCTGACTCCTTTTTTGGCCCCCACAAACCAAATATAATGCCATGTTTACTGCCACCAGGCAGGTGGTGGAGCGCTGTATTGGTCTATTGAAGGGTCGGTTCAGATGTCTCCACCACTCTGGTGCCGCCCTAATGTATTCGCTGGTTATGGTTTCACATATCGTGGTCCTGTGTGGGATTTTTCATAACATCGCCATAAGGAGTCGAGTACCCATGCAGCCAGAGGATGCCTTGCCTGAGGATGGCCCCCAGGAGGTAGGTGGTGTGAGACTGTCCAGGGGGGCCAGATGCAATGATGTTGTTGCTAATTTTTTTGGTATGTATTGCAAAATGTTTTGGTTTGAAATAATAACTAACTGTCATATTCGTCATTGTTTCTCTGTTTTGACTTTAGGGAGTTTTTAATTTTCAACATGTTATTAATTTTGCTCTTTTCTTTTTATTTCCCTATACCCTACCACAATTACAACAACCAACAAACAAAAATAACACATTGTGAATGTCCTTGTCTATGCTTGGATAAACAACAACCCTTTTGCTGGCTTGAACAACCATGTGTTTCTCCTTTTTGTACAGATCTTGATTTTGTTTTCCAAAAAGTTTTTCATTGTGTACACCAAGTGTTTTGTTTTAATGTAACCTCGTTATCATGTTTCTTGCTGTGTTTTTGAAAAATAAAGGTTTTTTGATTTAAATATATTAGCAATTTTTTTAATTTAGGATAAGCCAATATTAACCATAACACATTCAGCATGTCCCGGAAAAATGTCTGTGGCATGTTTTTTTTTGGTTATTTTGGACCCTATTGTATTTTCCTAATCAAATTTTTTTTTTTCATTTTAATTTAAAAAAAAATACAACACATTAAACAAGCTTTCTTAAAATGAGTAACTGAATGTCCATATATTTGCCCGATGTATTTTTGCCAAATGTTTTTGTTTTTACTTTGCACTATTATTGTGTATGCCTTACAATGTTGGCTAAAGTAAGATATTTTAGAAAATGCTCCATCAATATTTTGTTAACAAAAAATCATATCAAATCAATGTAACCATTTTTGGGGGGATTTTTAAAACATTCAATAACTACGTTTTTAAACAAACATTAAGGCCAAAACCCATTTAAACGCCTGGATTAGACAAGTCTTGACTAAAAACAAGGATGACAAAATATGTTATGTTTAAAAAATTGATTATAAAACACACACCAAAAATAAAATAAAAAAATTAAACTCCGGCAAGGTCCAATGCCCTACAAAGTGTGTGGGACACAATGAAGTTGATGTATACACCAAAAAAATTTTGAAAAAACAAAAACAGGCACATTTGTAGGCCAAGCAAATTTAAAAAATAAGGTCATGTATTTTGTGATAATGTATTAATGTTTTTTTTGGACAACCAACAAATATATAAACCAAATGTAATTTGTATTTGTTTGGCCTAAAAAAAGGGTAAAAAAATACACATTGACCAAACTTGACCAAAACCAAAAAAATTTTAGTGAGCTGAACAATTCTAAAAATTACATTTTATGGACCATAAACATTGAACTGCATAAAGGACAGACTACTATTTAGAGGAGACCACAGGGATTAATGTTGAACATGTGATTTTTTTTGGATTTTAGGAAAATAAAAAATGGTTAAAAATTTATAGAAAAGGAAATAAGGGTTAATGGCTAAGTAGCCTTAAAGCCAACTATGTAGGCATTTGTGACCAAGAAATGTTACCTAGAATAGGCACCCAAAAAACTTATGGGACAAAAAACACACAACACCCAACAAGGCCTTTTTTTCAAAAAAACCCCACAAAAATATTGAAATTTTTTTAATTAAAAAAAACCATGTACATGTACACACAAACATGCTGTAAATATGAAGACAATTGTATTATACATAAATTAAATTAAAAAATTACCATAAATATGTTGAGGCGAAAATGGCTGCTCCTCCATCAGGGGTGGGTGGCCATTTATATCTTCAGGGGTAGTGATTTGCCCCGAAGAGCCTTGGTCAGGAGGTGAATTTTGGGATGAGTGGTCATTGGAGGGAGGGCCATTTTTGGAGTTTTGGCCCAGGGATGGAGGGTTACTTGGGGAGTATGGGGGCGGGGAGAGAGAGATGAGTTTGGAAGGGGAGGGGTTAGGAGGGGAATTTTGCTCAGCATTGCGTCTGCTATGCCGTGTCCATCTCCGTCTATGCTGCTGTCCTAAGAATAGAAAACTGACAAGGCCAAATTATAATTAAACAATAAAAACACAAAAAAAAGACATTTATGGAAAGTAGTTACCACAAACTGAACAATAGGTACAACATACACTACAGCTTGTTTTAAAAAACATAAAAAAAAAAACAAGGATCAAATATAATAACCAAAATACGCAAATGCATACTTACTCTGGTGTATTTGCGCCCACAGACTCAACAAGACCTGTGGCGAACGCCACCGGAGGTCCGACCACCGGCGCTCGAGTTGAGCAATATTGCGCCGAAATCCAAGCGCACGCAGCCGGCGGTGGACCACTGCGTAAGCCTGCCTTTTTACTGAATGGGTACAAGATGGCCCAGGCATCTGTCCATCCCCTCAACCAGCACTAACAGTTCCGCATGTGTGAATGCTGCGGCTCTCATGATGGCAATGGCAGATTTTACATTAAACCACAATTATAAATGGCTAACATGAAAAATGAATGGCTTAAAAAAAAACATAATTTTCCAAAAAAAATTTCTATTGGACAAAGCATTATTCATGTGACCAAAACTCAACATTAATAATAGCAGCTCGGGTTGGCTCAAGCCCTTTATGTGCGCATGCAAACTAAAATATGCAAAATTACACAAACTAACATTCTTAATGTTATCATAAACATGCATTTAACAACAACACAACATTCGTAATCCAAAAACCAGGTTTAAAATATTTTATTTAAACAAACGCACTAGCAGAAAGACATCAGCATTAACGGAATGACATTTGAACAATAAATTTTTCAAACCAATTGAAAGGGAGTTTTAAAAAAAAACAACACTTTCCAACACTAATTACATAATTGTCAACAAGCTAGTAACAAGCTGATCGATAGTGCATGGAAACATGACATGTGTGCATCAAGCGGCCGCAACCATCAGAAGAAAATTAACATACAGCGACAGACAACGACTGCCAACGATCGACTCAATCGCTAGCTGCTATCACTCGTTAGCTAGAGGAGGTGCTTTGTTCATGTATAGGCATCACTTTGGTTGCGATCGCCCGGCCGTGCGATTTGATTTTTTTTCAAATTCTCGATCGTTAGGCGTACGACCGAGCGGCCGCTTACGACCGACTCTGAATGAGGTCCATAGTGTGCATAATAATGTCTTACCGTGCGATCGCAGGTTTTGCATACTTTAGCTGCTGATGACTGCGTGTGAACGTATCTTGCGAGCGGGTCTGAATTGGGCCCACTATGCAATATGACATTCAGCATAGTGCATATTCGGGTGTGTACAAATGATATGTCTGTGAATTACATTGTTCACAGACATATCAAGTCAGAACTGAAGCACAGCCAAAGGTAAATCTACTTTTGTGTACAGGTGACCCACCGACAGTTGACCCACCGACCACCCATACACTGGCCTCAGGAACCGCCAACACTGGCATCACAATTAGATGGGCAAATTTAAATGCCCAGATAGGTGCACCTTGTGCAACAAACTCAATAGGGAATACATTTTTCCAATAAAAATATGTTCAATTGACAATAAACAATAAATATCACCACCTGATTCAAGATTCCTGAATCAATTTCTTAAAAATAAATAATATGAATGGAAAATTATAAATAAGAATAAGTCCAATGTCACCATCAATAATCCATTTGTCCAATTTAAAAAAGTTCCTTCATGATAAAATGGTACAGGTAAACGTCTTCTTTCTGTAGTACACTGGTCTGCCCAAAGTCACAAAAGCCACTCTCTTTCCTCTTCAAACACACTAGGGTACCTCTTGTTCCTCAAATATAAAAACAAGGGAAAACAAGAAAATCGCAATAGTGTGATAAAGTAATTTTATTTTGAGTGACAATTAAAAGTGATTATGAGGCTGTGTACCAGACAAAAGGGTGTATAAAAACACCATCAAGCATTTTTAGAAATAACTGGGTACCTCCTGGGTTCAAGAATCCACCCACTGTGCTTTTTGGTCTGGATCAGCTCCTCCTCAAACATCCACAAACGCGTTTCAGCTTAAAGAAAGCCTTTATCAAGATGTAATGGGCTAGACCAAATGCTCCTGTTTATATCCCTCCTCCTATAATTTCATTAAAGGGGGCGTGCTGTCAATGTTGAGTGACAGCACGCTCCATTTGGTGGGCGGGCCGGGGGGGTGGCTGACCAGACGGAGGCGTTCCCATGTGAACGCCTCCATTTGGGGGCAGCCCCACTGACCTCACGAGTGAGGTCAGTGGGAGAGATTTCGGCTCTGTTAGAGCCGAAATCTCTCTGGGGCTTGCGGCAACAATAGCCCCTACCACAAGGGTCTTGTCGCAAGCCCGATGGTCTTGACCATCGCAACCATCTTCCTGGCCGCTCGCTATAGCTGTGGGTGGTCACCCACAGCTATGTGAGCGGCCAGGAGACCGTTCTAAAAAAGAAAAAAAAGATCAGCCCTGAAAACCCTTAAACTTTTTCTTGTTATAGCTTGAAGGTGGGCACTAAAAATGCCCTCCATGGAGTTAGCCACACCCACTGCACAAGCCACACTACCTGTGTAGACCACACCCACACCACACAGGTCACAGCCCGCATCACTAGTGACACCACCACAGCGATTGTCAAACCCCCTTTAGCATCACACAATAGGCCCTTCATAAATTTCAGTTCCAGGCCCATGTGGACATTACTATGACACTGCTCGGGAAGGTCAGTGCAGAAGCATGATCTGTAGTGCTGGGCTGCGGGGGGTGGAGCTGTCAGTGACTTACTGAGTTGCCGTGACCCCTGCTTCCTACAGCTCTGCAGAATCTAAAGAGCCGTGTCCCAAGACACTGTCCCGAGACACTCCTCTGAGTATCGGGTGCTGCTCCGGGCCACCCGGAAAGGCAGGCAAGCCTCCAAGCATCCGCCGACCCTCCATACCCCCCGCAGAGTAAGCTAGAAACCCCCGCAGCGGGAGGAGGGCCAGTGCCGCGAATCACGTCATCGTGGCTCCGCCCCTGCTTCACAATGCCATTATTCTCAGCATTGTGAAGAGAGGGCGGAGCTGCAATGACGCGATCGCATGGCCTTGCCCCCGCCCCCAAAGTCATCATTACCCGGTCACGTCCCCTGCTGTGCGCAGGCATTTGAATGTCGGCAAGTATGAGTTTAGTGTTGCAGAAGGAACCCATGAGTCCCATATTTTATGGAAGTTTACAACCTTATAGTTAGTAGACTGGCTATATAATCCATCCTGGCTTTGAACCAGATATGTTTTGCCACATCACACAATGAAGGGAGATTTTTCTATATCCAGTTACGGGTGTTTTGGTATTTGGCATCGCATGATGTGTGTAGAATAAGTTTGTCCTATGACTTGTCAGTATGAAATGTAGGAGCACAGAGGAACGTGTTGGGAATAAATACATGAAGGCAAAGCCTGGGCCTGATTCAATTAAGGATTTTATGTTACTTCAACAAGAGTTAACTTGGGACAGGACCAACAGCATGGCTGCATTCTCTGCAGGTTGGACGTGGCAGGGTATATCTTATGAAGGCACTCAGAGACTATGGAGTAAATTTACTAAGGGTCGATTTTCAGTTCCATTCTATTTTGTGGTGATTTTGAGGTGAATTGGTGATGATTTTGGCAATCAGTTATTTACTAAAGGTAAAACCGACTCAAAATCCCCAAAAAATCTAAGAGACCATCAGTACTTCACCATAGCCATCAGTAGAAAAAAACTTATTTACGAACAGTTGATTTGAAATCAACCAAAAATCAGTATTTTCAATAGAACCATCAGAAACAGTTGAATTTGACTTTAAATCATGTACAATTGTCTGGAAACTCAATATGATGGGGAAAAAACATGGGGGAGAAGCATGTGGGGCACTGTGGCTGTATAAATCAGGCATTTAAAGGTATAGCAATAATTTTTAAAAATCGTGGATATGCAATCTAGCATGGTATGAAGGTGTTTGTGGGTAATACAGTGCATGTGACATGTTTCTTCCAAAAGGAACGCTTTTGTATAAAAAGGTTCAATTTTGGGTACATTTTTGGCTGATTTCGGTAAAGAGAACACATTTAGAACTTCAAATAGAAACTAATTCACCATCAAAATCAGAATGGAACCCAAAGATTGACTGTTAGAAAATGATCTATGTGGTCAATTTTGTGGGGATATTGATTCTATTTTGGTCGATTTTAAATGGAACCATTATTGACTTTTAGTAAATTTACCCCTAGATATCATATGGTAAATTTTTTACTTGATAGCAACAATAATTGAACATTTATATATTCTGGCGAGGATCTCATCTTAGGTCTCCTTCCGAAGGGGTTCTACTATGTCTGGCTACCACAACATTTGGAGTCAGGGGTACGCTGTGGTGGTACAAGAATAGTGTGGTATAGGAGGGATATGACTCCTCTGCAGGTGGGATTATTAATGCATGTCCGCTATATTTGTGTGAACTTCTTCATCGGGGGCCTTGTTAAAGGAGGCAGTGCCAGATTATTGTCCACATGTGGCGGGAGCGGAAATTTATGAAGGGCCTATTGTGTGTCACTGCGGAGGTGTGAATAGTGATGTGGGTGTGGTCTACATAGGGGGTGTGGCTATCTCCATGAAGGGCATAGCGTGCTCCTACATTCACCTATTTTACCACACCACCATCACTGCCCCATGCACCTCCACCATCATGTCATCACTACCCTGTGCCCCTCCACTATCATGTCATCACTGCCCCGTGCCCCCACTCTAATGTCATCACTGCCCCGTGCTCCTCCACCATCATGTCATCACTGCACCGTGCCCCTCCACAATAATGTCATCACTGCTCCGTACCCCTCCACCATAAAGTGATCATTGCCCCGTGCCCCCCACCATCATGTCATCACTGCCCTATAGGACCCTACTGTGCAGTGCTAGTGTTTGCTGGGTCACGTTTGTGCAGTGCCAGAGTACTGCCAGTGTGTGGTGGGACACTTTGGTTCAATGTCATTGAAAGCCCCTAACCCCCTCCTTGTCCCCCCAGTACTGTGCCAGCTATCTACCTTTGCCCCCTCCCTACCCCCAGAACTGCCTGCCCCTAGCCCCCTCCTTGCCCCCTCAGCACTGTAACAACTGCTGTCTGCACTTACCCGCTCCCTACCCCCAGCACTGCCCGCCCTTACTCCACTCTACCCCCAGCTCTACCCCAACTGCTGCATGCCCTTAACCTCCTCTTCCCCAACTGCTACCTGCCCCCAGCACTGTCCCAACTGCTGCCTGCCCTCACCCCTCATAATATGTGATGGGACCCAGAAACAGTAGAGTAGGACCAAAATTGTTTCAAAGTGAGGGGTCCATTCGACCCACAAATATTTTTGCCCAGCATGATCACTGTATTCTAATACAGTAGGAAGGGTCTGTAAGAAAAATATGCCTCCTCATGCAACTCTGATCTGAGTGCTGCATCTGAATACGCAGCATCGGATCACCATCGCGATCATTGTCACAATGGTCACATACATCGGCCATCTGAGTAAGCCGAAGCTTACTTAGACTGGATGCCAAAGCTCCTCTGCCAGGGCACACCTACAAAATGGGACGACAGGCCCCATGTTTTGTAGAAAGCCCCCACTTAGTCCCCCAAACGCCACAGCATGTCAATCATGCTGTGACTGAGGAGGGACTGTGAGTGATCACGCAGGTCTCGTTCTGCAGCATGCACAGACATCCAAGATTACATACATCTCTGAATCAGACCCTGATGTTCCTAAATCACCATATGCTGGAATACAACCAAGGAGGGAATATATTGTACCACTCACCTCTCCTGGGTTGTCGGGTAACAATGCTGTACTTGGTCCAGGCTACAGATGGCTGTTAGTAGAATTTTGGCAGAAAATAAATGGCTCCTGCACCTACAGTATGGCCCCCACACCAAACCATAGGTGGGGGTGGAGTTTAACATGACCAGGGAGCTCCTCACACTGCAGTGGCACATTCCAAGGTGACCAGGGACAGAGCTTAGCAAGACCAGGGACTAACACATAAGCACACTGGTCTGGTGACACAGCACGTATGGCTGGGGGCGGAACTTACCATGATGAGGGGGCGGAGCTTACTGTGACAAGTGGCTCCCACACTGGGAACACAGCTTTGGAAGGCCGGGGGAAGCAGTGTTTATAAGGGATGACATGATGGGTGGAAAACCAGGGAAGCAGCGTTTACAAGGAATCTCCTACACTAGTGACACAGTTACGATACTGGATCAGAACCTCTATACACTCCTTCCTATACCTTCTAATATCCTGCCTATAGCTTCTAATATCCTGCCTATACCTTCTAAGGATGACGCTAATTTACATACGCAGTCATACAGTAAATAAAGACTTAAGACCTGGAATCTGTGGTTCCAAAGCACAAGTTTTATTCAAGTAAAGTACAGTCAGTTACACGCTATTGATCCAGACACAACTCGGCCCTTGTCTATCAGCATTCAGCACGAAGACTAAAACCCAGTGTTGGAGCACACATATTTATACCCCCCAGAAATAGACAACACAATAGAGAAGTTTGTTGCTGATGCCATTGGTTCCCAAGGGGGGTACATCTGTTACAGAGCATTTAACAGGCTGATTCAAATAGACACAACCCAGCCTCCAACAACTGAGGGTCCCTAGAATCCCGCCGCATGCATCATCCTAATAGTTTTTAATATAATATACATTTTGTTGCTTGAAGTCTCTGCGGTCCATAAGTTGAGAAAGCATGATGCGATCTCCCCACCGATAATACCGGAATACTGTGGAAAGAGTACGCATCAGTACAAAACCAAACACGGCTTACTTATCATGTATAAAACCTTAGTTACCAAACAATCTTTATTTCACAGCATTTATACTAAATGAACAAACTTAAATCTTATACCTTAAAGCTTATGAAACCTTGTATGTAGATATGTAATGTGTGAGCATGCAGGGTTTGATATAAGGACGCTAGTTAACTTGGTGCAGATGCGTGTGCATAGCGCTAATAAACAGCGCTTTTATATAGGATCTTATGCATTCACTAATATGCGACTAGTTAACAGCGCAACGGTGCGTATTAATGTGTATATGAGAAATGGTGAAAGATGCAGTCACATGGTGCTAATAGTGATATTGCCACATGTACAAAAGTGTGAGTTTATCTAAAATGGCGCTTGGGCGGCCATTCGCAAAATGGCGTCTTGCGATCTCATTTCCAAGATGGTGTCTTGCGGCCAGTCGCAAGATGGCGTCGCTGCGATTCAATTTTAAACTGATTTTGTCTCAGCCAATAATCCAGCTTCGACAGTCCACCCTTTGATAGCGAACAACATGCTATCACAATCTGATTTTAAAATATAATTTAGGGTTACATTTATATACTATTTTGTGTTATTATGGGATGGCACAAGGTGGTTCTTAATCCATCAATAATGTGTCTCTGGGTGGAGACATAAAACTACTATTATACGCACACCGCAGATCTTGGAAGATCATGTGAAAGGTGTGGGGATGCACCATTCTTATAAAGGCAGTCTTGAAGGGAATTGAGACTTTACATTATCTGAGGTGTTCTAAAA
The DNA here is from genome assembly GCA_031769625.1 of Taudactylus pleione. Lineage (NCBI taxonomy): Eukaryota > Metazoa > Chordata > Amphibia > Anura > Myobatrachidae > Taudactylus > Taudactylus pleione. The sequence continues at coordinate 3,271,375 of JAUIMM010000151.1, read as the reverse complement.
ATAACATTTCAATAATACATTCTATGCACATCTAAATATAATACATTAAATGGTGGTATTTCCTAGTTCAGGGTTGTAATGCAGTTCTATATTTACCTCGGTATTCGTATTGTCATTGCTGACCACAATCATAGTTTCGTTCTTACATCTTACTTCATTTTTGCATTTTCCACACTTCAACACAATAGGAACACACCGGACACATATGCCAATTATTATGATGATAATTAGTATAAGGATCAAGAATTTGCCTATGCTGGCGATCACTTCCTGGACCCATTCCCCTAGACCTGAGAACCATTTCACTGGGTTCAGCCATGAAACCCATCCTTCTATCTTTTCACTACTTCAGCCACTGAAGCATTATGGTTCTTACGAAACTCCCATTTTAGCTGCAGAATTTCATCCATCTTTCGGTCTATCACCTCCTTGGGGTCGCTGGTATCATTGGTGACATAGGTGCAACATTTTACTCCAAATTGGGTGGCTAAAGTTACGCAATACCCTCCAGTAACAGCAGTTAAATAATTCAACACTAGCCTGTGTTGCACCAGTTCTTTCTTGTACCCTTGCAATTCTCTCCCTGTATACCTGAAAGTGTCATCGTACATCTCGGTGATATTATCTATCAATTTAGCAAGTTCCTGAATATACCTAAAATGTAATGTACCCCAAGCAATCCTGATGGGATCCAGTGCGACTAAAACTTGAAAGCCAGTTGTCTCACTAATTAACTGAGTGGCTTTATGCACGTCACCAGGTATCATATTTCTTTTGCCTCTGTGTTCATATTGTGTGTGAAGATATGGTGATGGTGTGTTCTTATATATACCAAGCATTTCAACATGTGTGAGGGTCATAACTTCTGGGACTACTCTTCCCAGGTAACACAAACCTTTGGAACCTGGGGAGAGCCATTTATACGCTTTTCTTCCACATATGAAATATACATTATCAGGGAGAACATAAGGAATGGTATGCATCATTATCATTAAGCACATTTCCCTTGCAAACAATCCTATTTCTGGGTCTTCCATCTGGTACATGCAAGTTTCTGGCTGTATTATTTTAGCACAATAACCATTTGGCACCTTACCAATAATTTCTTTGGTGGAACTCAATGTATACCGATACCTAAAATGTTTTCCACCAGATTAAATTGAGTGTAACAGATCATGGTTTATGGACTCATTATCATCTCTTTGTGAGAAGGTCATCGTCTGATTATTCCCCATCACTTCCCAACTCTCGGGTTTATTGGGGTTGGTTATGTTTAAACACAAAAGTGATCTATCTACTTGGAATTGATAGAGTTTGAAATGAGTGGGTTTGGATGAGAGAAATTTTCCATCCAATGTTTTCCCTTTTTGTAATACTACAATTTCCGTGATATTCAGCGGAAATGGCACCAACCCTACGTTATGCTGTCCCTCTGGCACATGTGAACACACCCAGCAATCAGTTTGATTTAATACTTTGCCTATCATACTATGATAATCCTCTAAAGGATACCCACCCCAGTATGGGCTATATTTAGGTTGGCACCGTTGGATACAGTTCTCATCAACTAGGGACCCACAAAGCTCACAAATACAGGAATCTTCAGACGATAAACCTTCCCCGAGTATCCGGAATGATAGCTCTCTTAACAATAACAGTACTAAGATTGGTCAGACACTCCCCTGATTGGCATTACACTCCTCCTGACTCCACTCGATCAGCACTGCGATCCATCAGCACTGCCATTTCCTTGATCGGTCTCCCATCACAGAACCTGGATATTCCCGATCCGGCCAAGATGGTGAACACTCTAAAAGAGAATATGAAAATGAACACAGCAGGCCCGTCCATTGTCACAACAAGACCTGCAAATTTCTTTTAGTTCAGGTATCTAACTACAACCTTTTCAGTCCTCCCGGAACAAGCTCGCGAGCGACAGGTCCACACTATCAGCCTTGTCTCCGACATTTTTCTCCACCAGTTGATTGAGCTTTTTGCAATAAGTAGAATGGACCCAGGTATCTCTCTCTGCCACCTTCAAAGATATAGTATTTGTCAGCAGCACCTGGTACGGACCTTCCCACTGATCAGTCAAACAACCTGAACGCAAGAAATTTCTGATCATAACATATTCTCCTGGTTCAACATCATGACAGTTAGTTTCAGGCATATCATGGAACAACAATTTCAGTTTCTGCTGCTGTTGCTTTAACTGCTTACTCATTGATATAAGATACTTTACAGTTACCTCTTTGTTACCCTTCAAGTCTTCCTGTGGACTTATAATCAAATGAGGTTGTCTACCGAACAGTATTTCAAATGGGGACAGATTTAGAGGAGGTCTAGGAGTGGTCCTTATGCTGTGTAGGACCAAAGGTAACACTTGTGGCCATCCTAGTCCAGTCTCTGCCATGATTTTACTTAACTTATTTTTAATAGTCCCATTCATCCTCTCTACCTTGGCACTGGCTTGCGGTCGGTAGGGGGTATGAAGTCGGCTATTAATACCCATCAGCTTACACATATTTTGAAAAACATCACCTGTGAAATGAGTACCCCTGTCACTCTCGATGATTTTAGGGATACCGTACCTGCATACAAATTCCTGAACTGTTTTCTTGGCAGTAAACGCAGCAGTATTAGTGGCCGCTGGGTAGGCCTCAACCCAGTTAGAAAATACGTCAGTGCACACTAATACATACTTAAGGTTCCTGCAGGGTGGTAATTGGATGAAATCAATATGTATCACCTGGAAAGGTCCATCAGTCGGTGGAATGTGGGATGGTTCGGTAGGGATCGCTTTCCCTATGTTCTTCCTCAAGCAGGTCAGACAGGACATTGCTATCTTTTCTGCTTGTGAAGAAAAACCTGGTGCGCACCAGTATGCTCTCACCAACTTGCACATACCTTGTTTGCCCAGATGAATCAGACCGTGTGCTGCCTCAGCCAGGCTGGGGTAATATGCCTTGGGGGCTACTGGTTTACCTTGTCCGTCTCTCCAGAGCCCGGAGGACTCTTGCCCACATCCCTTGGACTTCCAAATGGATCTTTCCTGAATTGAACACAAATTTTGCATCTCAATTAATTTCAGCATAGCAATTGTTTGGAAAGACATAATTTTAACCCTGCTGCCCATTTTGCAGCTTCATCGGCTCTGTTGTTGCCCAGTGACACTGGATCATCCTCACATGTATGGGCTTTACATTTAATTACTGCCACTGCTTTGGGCAGTTGGATTGCTTCTAAAAGATGTTTTATGTGTCGGGAATGTGCAACTGGTGTGCCTGCTGCTGTCAGAAAATTTCTCAGATACCATAGAGCCCCAAAATCGTGCACCACCCCGAACGCGTACCTCGAGTCAGTGTAAATGTTAGATTTGCCTGCTGCCAGTTCACATGCTCTAGTTAGTGCTACTAACTCTGCCACCTGGGCTGAGTGAGGAGGACCAAGAGGTTTAGCTTCTATGATGTCTGTGTCATTTACAACAGCATAACCTGTACATAATTCACCTGTGTCTGTTTGTCTATGACAACTCCCATCCGTATAAAAAGTCACATCCACATTCTCTAAAGGTGTGTCGTGTATGTCAGGTCTAGCAGTAAAGGTCTGATTCAGATATTTCATACAATCGTGCGTATCATTAGGTCCGCTGAACTCATCTCCCACCAGCAACTCGCCTCCTTCCACCCTTTGTACATCATGTTGTACATATGGTAAATACGTTGCTGGATTCAGCGTACTGCAACGTTTAACAGTAATGTTTGCGGGTGCGATTAGTGCTAGTTCCCATTTGGTAAACCTAGCCAAAGAGACCTGTCTGGTTTGAGCTGAGTTCAACAGAGCAGATACAGCATGGGGAGTGTAGACAATCATATCATGACCCAATACTACGTCCTCACTTTTACTCACCAATAGAGCGGTAGCTGCTACACTTCTCAAACAGGTGGGGAGTGATCTCGCCTCAGTGTCCAATTGGGCACTGTAGTATGCTACGGGCCTACTGGCATCACCATGTTTTTGTGTAAGGACACCTGCAGCACAACCATCTGCTTCCGTACAATACAAATCAAAAGGTTTTTCATAATCAGGTATTCCCAGTGCAGGAGCTTTTGTCAGACTATCCTTAAGATTAAGGAAACCCTGCTCTGATTCCTCTGTTTGTATGACACGATCGGGCTTTGAGGAAGAGACTAATTCCTGTAAAGGTAAGGCCAAAATAGAAAAACCTGGGATCCATATTCTACAGTATCCACACATTCCCAAGAAGGTACGAATTTGCTGTTGATTCTGCGGCAGTGTCATGTTTTGTATGGCCTGGATTCTATCCATTGTAAGATGTCGTAAAACCTGGGTTAGGCAGTGTCCCAAATATTTTACTCTGGATTGGCACGGCTGTAGTTTGTCCTGAGCCACCTTGTATCCTGTATGCGAGAGATGAAGTAACAAAAGTTTAGTATCATTCAAACATGACATAAACAAGTCAGAACATAGCAACAAAATCGTCCACATATTGAATTAGAACAGATCCATTGGCAGGTTGAAAAGATTGTAAACAGTCGTGCAATGCCTGGGAGAAGATACTGGGGCTGTCTATGAAACCTTGGGGTAACCGTGTCCATGTGTATTGTAAACCTCTGTATGTAAATGCGAATAGATACTGACAGTCAGGGTGGAGAGGCACAGAGAAGAAAGCAGACCAGAGGTCAATGACAGTAAAATGGGTTGCATTTGGTGGGATCTGCATCAGAATGACAGCTGGATTTGGCACTACAGGGAATTGGCTCTCTACCACCTTATTAACACCTCTAAGGTCTTGTACCAGCCTATAACCCCTCCCACCACTCTTTTTCACTGGAAAAATGGGACTGTTGGCTATACTAGCTGTACGAACTAAAATTCGTTGTTGCAATAATCACTCAATTATTGGAAAAACCCCTAACTCTACCTCCTGTTTTAGTGGGTATTGGGGAATTTTTGGAGCTTGCCTACCGCTTTTTAAATTTACCATTACAGGGCTTACGTTTGCCATTAATTCAGTGTCCTGTCCATCCTTAGTCCAAAGAGAATCTGGAATTTGGGACATTTCATCTATCTGAGATGGATTTTCATTTAAACTTGTAGAGTGATACATTATCCTTTGAGGAGTGTCCAACATATACCGCACCTCGTGTGCAACTCTCTCTGGGATATCTAAAAATACACCATCAGGGGTGCAATATATAACACATCCCATTTTACATAACAGATCTCTACCCAGCAGGTTAGTAGGAGCAGCAGCAGCCAGAAGTATGCCTGGTATGCAACGGCTCAATAGTAACCTCTGTGGACTTAGTTAAAGGATAATGTTCCACTTTACCTGTTATACCCATTGTTGGTACTGTCTCGTTGGTCACCTGTAAATTAACGGGAGATTTTATCACTGACGTGGTCGCCCCTGTGTCTACAAGAAAAGGATATTCAATACCAGCTACATCAACCATCATGATCGGTTCTTCCCTAGTACTTCCCGTTAACCTGACTATCTGTAGACTACAGGCATGACCTGACCCCAAGCGTTGGCTACCATTCTCCAATAAAGCATTTATGGCCACAATTGGAGCTGGTGCCTGCTGGACATTTGCTGGTCTCTGTGCATATCCCTTATGGGGATATCCATGTCTTCCCTGACTTGGGGTTCCTACTCTTTTTACTGTACGGTTTCTACTTAAGTGTCCTGTTTGTTTACAGTTAAAACATGTTCATGGATCGGGTGAAGACATGTGCTGTTGTGAGGTTTGAGCAGAGGGTAAAGGTGGTGGATATGGGTAAGGATAGGGAGGGTAAGGGTATTGTTGGGGATAGGAAGTTTGTTAGTAGTATGGGACCTGTGGTTGTATCAGGTTAGTGGGATAGAGCTGTGTTTGTTGTTGCGTGGGGTTAGTGAGGGCATATACTTGTTCAGATGTAAGTGTGTGTGCAGGTGCAAGTGTGTCTGTTGGCTGTGATGTTACCGTAGTTCCCTCCAGAGCTTGGATACTGACAGCCATTAGTTTTTCGCTCTGGGCTTCTCTCTTCTTTGAGATGTTTTTATCATGTTCGATAGCGGATTCTATGAGGGTATCTATTGTGAGTCCCGCCAGCCAGGTTGTGAGGTCTGAACGCGGGTCTTTAAATTCTCTTTCAGACCGTCCACGAGTACCGTGACTATCATTCCCCTGTGGAGAGTGCTATCTTTAATATCTTCTATCCCAGTGTACTGGGTGATAGCCTGCAGAGCCCGGTCGCAATAATCTTCTGCAGATTCACTCTCCTTTTGCTTAATGGTGAAAATTTTGTTCCAGTTAACTACTACTGGAAAATATATACCCAATTGAGTTACAATGCGGGAAATGTTGCCTTGGTTTACTTGATCTGTTAAGGGAACGTCACCATCCAGTACACAATCCGTGATAAATTTTGTCACGTCGGTACTGCATGGTAGACAGGCCCTTAACACAACCCGCCAATCTTTATTAGTTGGCTCATGTGAACTACCCAAATTTCTCAAAAATCTTTGACATTTGGCTAGTTCCTTTTTGGGATCGGGGAAATCATTTATGATGGAATTTAGTTCTGCTCTTGTCCAAGGACAATGCATTACTACTTCCCTAGTGGGCACTACACCGTTCGCATCTCCATTTCCATTCGGAACAGTTATCGTCCGAATAGGATGCAGACCGGTAGCGCTGCTACCTTTGACCTTGTTACCTGGCTGGGGGTTTAATCTGTTGCTGCTATGTATGGTATTAACAACTTCCTCTACGGGTGCTGAGGGTGCTAGCACTTCCCTTGCTGTTACCGATGGAGATAGCGGCACCACTCATGATTGTGTTGATGCAGCATCTATCATTTGCACAGCATGGGAAATGGCAGACATTACAATAGGCTCATCATCCACATCATAAACATTTTCTTTATGGTTGCTTAAGAGAGGGTACAAGTTGCTTGTTACATTTTTATGGGTATTTTTGGTAACTGTACTTGCACCTCCATCCACATAAGGTGGGGGAGGTGAGCGTGAACTGCTGGCAATACTCTCCACAATGCTACCTCGCCGCACGTGCGTGCCATTTTGCGGCTCGCCCGTATTGCAATTTAGCATCGCGGATGTATTCTCTGGCAATGTGCTCGCGACGCTATTTTGCGTTGCTTGCACATTTTTAAGCCACGCATCCCCTTCATGCTGTCAGTTTTAAACATTCATAATATTTAACCTTTTTCTCTCGTGAGCGCATCAGACTGATGTGATCCCGGACATTATCTAATACATCTTTATCAAAACTACCAATTCTGGGAAACAGTCTAACACTCTTCATCGTCATTTTAAACCATACATCACAATACCTTATCGCATAAGTACCGTACTTAGTATGCATAATACGACGAGCCAATCCGATCGGCGCCTCCATTAGCAGCACATCATTGTCTAACATCTCTACTGTTTGCGTGGCTCCCATTCTGAGACAAAATCCTACACTTTTCAATAAAGATTTAAACTGGTGAAAGACAATCAAGATACTTTCACTTACATGTGGACAATTTAAGTCGGCGGCTCCCACACACCTGGATAAGATTTGAAAAAGGCAACTTCCACACCCGGATAAGATTTAGTAAGGCAACTTCCACACCTATGGAAGTTTGTATGTCGGCTACTTCCACGTACCTCTCTACAACAAAGACAACATGTACACCTCCTACTGTGTATAGAACGGTAAAGCTTCTTACCGAGCAGCTAGACTAACCCACTTTTTCCTGCGCAGTAAAATACACATTAACCCAAATATTGATAACAATTGAAAAAGGTAAACCTCAACGGCTTTATTTAAACATGTGGCAGCACGACCAGAAATACGTATACGCTTTTGTGCAACCAGTCGCATACACAATAATGCGACTACCACACAACCGTATGAGAACCTTTAGCTGTGTACACAAAAGTGCATCTTTACAATGAGCAAAACTGCGACTCAGCCACGTACTCAATACTGCGGCACCCCTCTAAACGTTAGGTTCTATCAACAAAGGAAAACAAACGTTTTCCTCTCTTGTCCCTGGATTCTAGTCAGCTTCCTTGGCTCACACGGAAATGGATAGTGATCTTTCAGCACAAAGTGGTTGCAGGTAAACCCTGCATGTGGCCACTCCACCCTTTGCTGAGATATCGATAGCCGTATGTACCGTGTGAGTAGGTAAGTGACTTCACTACGAGCCCAAAACTAACGATACTGGATCAGAACCTCTATACACTCCTTCCTATACCTTCTAATATCCTGCCTATACCTACTAATATCCTGCCTATACCTTCTAATATCCTGCCCATACCTTCTAAGGATGATGCTAATTTGCGTACGCAGTCATACAGTAAATAAAGACTTAAGACCTGGAATCTGTGGTTCCAAAGCACAAGTATTATTCAAGTAAAGTACAGTCAGTTACATGCTATTGATCCAGACACAATTTGGCGCAAAGGAATTATACAGACCCAAGTACAGTATACATACGCAGCGCTTCCGGACCAGATGTTAGGCATCAGCAAGAAACCACTCGTCTATCAGCATTCAGCACGAAGACTAAAACCCAGTGTTGGAGCACACATATTTATACCCCCCAGAAATAGACAACACAATAGAGAAGTTTGTTGCTGATGCCATTGGTTCCCAAGGGGGATACATCTGTTACAGAGCATTTAACAGGCTGATTCAAATAGACACAACCCAGCCTCAAACAACTGAGGGTCCCTAGATTCCAGCCGCATGCATCATCCTAACAGTTGTTAATATAATATACATTTTATTGCTTGAAGTCTCTGCGGTCCATAAGTTGAGAATGCATGATGCGATCTCCCCACCGATAATACCGGAATACTGTGGAAAGAGTACGCATCAGCACAAAACCAAACACGGCTTACTTATCATGTAGAAAACCTTAGTTACCAAACAATCTTTATTTCACAGCATTTATACTAAATGAACAAACTTAAATCTTATACCTTAAAGCTTATGAAACCTTGCATGTAGATATGTAATGTGTGAGTATGCGGGGTTTGATATAAGGACGCTAGTTAACTTGGTGCAGATGCGTGCGCATAGAGCTAATAAACAGCGCTTTTATATAGGATCTTATGCATTCACTAATATGCGACTAGTTAACAGCGCAACGGTGAGTATTAATGTGTATATGAGAAATGGTGAAAGATGCAGTCGCATGGTGCTAATAGTGATATCGCCACATGTACAAAAGTGTGAGTTTGGTAAATGAAGGAGGGTACTGCGCTCGAATGAAGGGATATTTAGTGAGTGTTCCCAAAGAAGAGAGGTTGACAATCTATCTGTATGAGACAATTTATTAGGAGTCACACTGCTCCTTTGTTAAAACAATGGATATATGTCCATAGGTATATATATATTAAGGATACAGTTTGTGGATGAATGTCTGTAACGTTGGTGGTTACCACTAACTGGTCTGACTGTCCCAAACTTAGGGTGATTACTTAGATAATTGCAGTGTTTCAGTATATAACATGCAGTGTGGTACGTGCTGTTTGCGCAAAAAAAGGGTGAGTCTGGCTTCAAAAGTATTAAGTTCTCTACGCGAGGTATGTAAGCAGTGTCTGGTGGGGCGGCGTCCCGTGTCCCCCAGGTGCACTTACTTACCCTCTACGTCCTTGTTGTACACCTCCAGGTGTACTTGATCTCTTCCGCTGTGTCCTCCTGGTCTCCGATGTTCCGCACCGGTGTCGTGCAGTACACACTGTGCCCTGTGAGACTTCCGGGTGTCACGTGTCGCGTGATCTTACGGCACCCAGGCTCAGCGGGGGTATCAGCGGCTCCACTCGCTCCGTCGCGAGGAGACTTCGGATTCCTTATTAGGTGTCTGGCGGTCTCTATGTTAGATAAGGGGTCTGTGGATATGAAACTCCGACGCGTATCGGCCTTCCGGGCCTTTCTCAAGGAGTGAAGTTGTGCGCCATCTTGTGTGTGGTGTCCCTATATATAGGGAAATCCTGATGGGCGCCATCTTGGTTGTGGTGTATGTACTTCCTTATGTCTCTTATATCCAGTGGCCATCTTTGTTAAGGGAACCTGGTTAGTGGTGATCCCTTAGATATCTTATATATAAAAGAAAAAAGGGGGATTGTGTTGCTCGGCAGCCATCTTGATGAAGGGAGAAACAAGATAGACAAGTTACTGTGTATTCTGCTTATTGTGTGCTGCATATTCCGCTAGATCTATTCCTGTTTGGATCTCATATCTATCGGAATAGTGATACTCGACGGCCATCTTGGTTATGGGAAAGAAAAGTTATATGACATATGTAATCTACCTATTCTTTAACAATCACTGCTTTGATCTCATTGTCTACATTTAATCCAAGTGGTGTGAGTGTTTTCATGATAAATATCCATTTGAGTTCTTCTCTATTCAAAATTTTTTCAAAATCCCCACCTCTCCAATTTTTTGTGATGGTACATATCCCTAAAAACTTCAGTCCTTTGGGATCCCTATTGTGTGTCTCTCTGAAATGTAGTGACAAATTGTGAGTGTCTATACCTCTTTTCACATTCCTGATGTGTTCTCCCATTCTTACACTCAGTTTCCTAGTGGTGCGTCCTATGTATTGTAGGCCGCAGGGGCATTCTGCCATGTATATCACTCCGGTGCTGTTACAAGTGATATGTTGTTTAATTCCATGTATCGCTTTAGTTTGATTCGATTGGAATTTCTCTATTCGTTTTGTGGTTAGGTGCCCATTTTTACAATATTGGCAGTTTCCACATTGGTAGAAGCCTGCTTTTAATTTGGTTTGGTATAAGGTGGTTTGTATTGGTGTGTTTATCTTGTTATGGTTCCTCACTAGTTTTTGCTTCAAGTCTTTCGCTTTCTTGTATATTATCTTTGGACGATCTGGTAGTATGTCTGCTAGTATTTCATCTTCGAGTAATATGTGCCAATGTTTCCCCAGGATGTGTTTCAGTTTGTTTGTGTCCTGGTTGTATTGGGTTATGAAAGCTGTTTTGTAAGGGTTTGTTTTCTCTCCCTTTTTCCGTGAATATGTGAGTAGTGTGTCTCTTTCTATCCCTTCTACTTGATGGAATGCTGAATCTACTATATCTGGATTGTATTTTTTCTCTAAGAATTTCTCCTTCAACTCTTGACCTTGATTCTGATATTGTTCCAATTGTGAGCAATTCCGTCTTATTCGGGTAAATTGCCCTAATGGTATGTTGGCTAACCAGTTTCTGTGGTGCCCACTATCTGATTGAATGAAACTATTGACATCAACAGGTTTGTTGAATGTTTTTGTATGTATTTCATTATTTTCTATGTATATTGTGATGTCTAAAAAATTGACACTGACCTTACTGTATTCTGTAGTAAATATCAAATGACGATCGTTATTGTTTATGTGTTGTAGAAATTCTTCTAGTGCTGCCTCGTCCCCATTCCATATAAATAGGATATCGTCTATAAATCTTTTCCAGAGGACTAGATTTGCGCCGAACTCATGGCCTGACCAGATGTTTTCCTCCTCCCATAGGCTCACGAATAAATTTGCGTAGCTCGGCGCAAATCTAGTCCCCATCGCGGTACCTGTGATCTGACGGAAATACTGTCCCTCGAACCAAAAATAATTATGTTTCAAAATGTACCTGATAGCTTGTAAAAGAAATTCAACCTGTTCTGATTGCATTGTGTCGTCTTTGGTTAGATAGTGTCGCGTGGATTCTATCCCTTGTTCATGATTAATTATGGTGTACAATGAAGTAACATCGCTAGTGCATAACCAGTAATTCTCTTCCCATTTGATACCTTTAAGCGTCCTCAGTATATCTGTTGTGTCTTTGAGATGTGACTGTTGTTCTGTAACAAGGGGCTGTAGGAAAGTATCTATGTATCTTGATAGATTGGAAGATATGGAGTCTATGCCTGAAATGATCGGGCGTCCTGGTGGTTTCTCTTTATTTTTATGTACTTTCGGTAAGTAATAGAATACAGGAGTGACTGGATGTTTGTTATTGAGATATTCATGCTCTTTTTTGGATAATATGCCCTTGTCTAATCCTTCTTGTAATAATTCAGTCAAAGTAGTGTGATAACGTATTGTTGGGTCTTGTGTTAATTGTTCGTAGGTTGTGTTGTCTCTTAGAATCCTAAAGGATTCTGTATTATAATCTCTAGTGTTGAGTAACACAATACTCCCTCCTTTATCTGCTGGTTTAATGGTTAATTTTTTGTTCTCAGTCAGCTCCTTGAGTGCTTGTCTTTCTGCTTTAGTGATGTTCATTCTCCTTCTATTGTTGGTGTCACCTATTTGGTCTATGTCTCTTGTGACTAATTTTTCAAAAGTGTCTATCAGGTGGCCTTTTAAATGTTGAGGGTAAAAGTGTGATTTAGGTTTTAAGTCTGTGTGCTTGAACCTTTGTTCTTCCATGTTCCTTATATCGGGTTGGCTGTGATAGTATTTAGCTAAGGTTAGTTTTCTTATAAATTTGTGTGTATCAAGATAGACTTGAAATTTGTCTATCTTGGCTGTGGGAGCAAATTTGAGTCCTTTATTCAGAAGTGTTTCTTGGGTATTACTTAATATGATGTTACTTAAATTGATGATTCCACTGTTATTGATATGTGTTTCTGTCTTTTTGATTCCTTTAATGAGTCTTCTTCCTCCTCTAACCCCCCTTCTGAAGTGTCCAGCTTTCTTTTTTGTGTGTTGCTTTGTTCGCAGGGCTGGTAAATGCTTCCTGTTCTAAAAAATCTCTCCCCATTGTGTGTTCTCTATATTGATACCATCTGCTTGTTCTTTTGTGTTATTTATGGCTGTCCCTATTGATTGGCGTGCTAATGTTTCGTATCGATAATCTTCTTCCAAGCTGTATGTAGAAAATGATGTATGTGTGCTGCAATCTAAATCTACTTCTTGTTCTTCCTCCCTTTGTGTTAAATTTATAAGTGAGGGTTGATCCTCTGTCATTCTGTGTTATTGCCTTTTGTGCGTGTAGTTTCCTCATGTACTCTTGATAGGTCAATTTCAATCTTTTATATATGGGGGTTCTATTGTGTTGTTTTACATATTCTTTGGTTTCCCTTATGTTGTTGTTCCTCTCTATCCTTTTCTTGGGTGATAATATCGTTTTGTTGTGGTGATTCTTATGTTTCTTTTTTAATTGCGGTAGTCTGTCCCTAATTATCTTGGATTTTTTGATGGCTATGATGTCTTCTTCATTCTTTTTCAATCTAGTGGCCGCTAAATTTTCTAATGCTTTGAATTCTTCATCTCCTCTGTATTGTTCTAAATCTGTATAGCGATGGTTGATGTCACTTGCAATCGTATCTAGTTCTGTTTTGTGTGTATCAACGATTAGTTGAATTAGATTCATGGAACACTCTAGTAGTATTTCATTCCATTTGGTCATAAATAGGGTGTTCTCCGCATTGTGTGCAGGTGTTTTCTTAATCCTCAATCCTTTGGGACACCTTTGGACGCCGCCCCAGCAGACACTGCTTACATACCTCGCGTAGAGAACTTAATACTTTTGAAGCCAGACTCACCCTTTTTTTGCGCAAACAGCACGTACCACACTGCATGTTATATACTGAAACACTGCAATTATCTAAGTAATCACCCTAAGTTTGGGACAGTCAGACCAGTTAGTGGTAACCACCAACGTTACAGACATTCATCCACAAACTGTATCCTTAATATATATATACCTATGGACATATATCCATTGTTTTAACAAAGGAGCAGTGTGACTCCTAATAAATTGTCTCATACAGACAGATTGTCAACCTCTCTTCTTTGGGAACACTCACTAAATATCCCTTCATTCGAGCGCAGTACCCTCCTTCATTTACCATTATTAACTACAAGGTTTGAGTTACCTTATAGGTACCGCTGCTGAATGAATACACATCCCCCACTGTATAAGTCAGAGCGCAGGTAGGCATTACCAATAATACCAAGTACTATAACCCAGCTTACCAGCTGCTCCTAATATATGGGGCTACTAGATTTACGTACACAACGTCCTGCGAGGGCAGAAGTATTTTTTACAGAATTGAACACCACATCACAAATACATGAGGATGGCCAAAAATTTTGCGATAATTTCCTACAATTAGAGAAATTAATTAATAAGGAGATAAAACTTTGGTGGGACAAACAAACGTTGTCATGGTACAAACAGAACAGAGTAGTCCCCAAAGGATTGAGGATTAAGAAAACACCTGCACACAATGCGGAGAACACCCTATTTATGACCAAATGGAATGAAATACTACTAGAGTGTTCCATGAATCTAATTCAACTAATCATTGATACACACGAAACAGAACTAGATACGATTGCAAGTGACATCAACCACCGCTATACAGATTTAGAACAATACAGAGGAGATGAAGAATTCAAAGCATTAGAAAATTTAGCGGCCACTAGATTGAAAAAGAATGAAGAAGACATCATAGCCATCAAAAAATCCAAGATAATTAGGGACAGACTACCGCAATTAAAAAAGAAACATAAGAATCACCACAACAAAACGATATTATCACCCAAGAAAAGGATAGAGAGGAACAACAACATAAGGGAAACCAAAGAATATGTAAAACAACACAATAGAACCCCCATATATAAAAGATTGAAATTGACCTATCAAGAGTACATGAGGAAACTACACGCACAAAAGGCAATAACACAGAATGACAGAGGATCAACCCTCATTATAAATTTAACACAAAGGGAGGAAGAACAAGAAGTAGATTTAGATTGCAGCACACATACATCATTTTCTACATACAGCTTGGAAGAAGATTATCGATACGAAACATTAGCACGCCAATCAATAGGGACAGCCATAAATAACACAAAAGAACAAGCAGATGGTATCAATATAGAGAACACACAATGGGGAGAGATTTTTTTAGAACAGGAAGCAGGTTACCAGCCCTGCGAACAAAGCAACACACAAAAAAGAAAGCTGGACACTTCAGAAGGGGGGTTAGAGGAGGAAGAAGACTCATTAAAGGAATCAAAAAGACAGAAACACATATCAATAACAGTGGAATCATCAATTTAAGTAACATCATATTAAGTAATACCCAAGAAACACTTCTGAATAAAGGACTCAAATTCGCTCCCACAGCCAAGATAGACAAATTTCAAGTCTATCTTGATACACACAAATTTATAAGAAAACTAACCTTAGCTAAATACTATCACAGCCAACCCGATATAAGGAACATGGAAGAACAAAGGTTCAAGCACACAGACTTAAAACCTAAATCACACTTTTACCCTCAACATTTAAAAGGCCACCTGATAGACACCTTTGAAAAATTAGTCACAAGAGACATAGACCAAATAGGTGACACCAACAATAGAAGGAGAATGAACATCACTAAAGCAGAAAGACAAGCACTCAAGGAGCTGACTGAGAACAAAAAATTAACCATTAAACCAGCAGATAAAGGAGGGAGTATTGTGTTACTCAACACTAGAGATTACAATACAGAATCCTTTAGGATTCTAAGAGACAACACAACCTACGAACAATTAACACAAGACCCAACAATACGTTATCACACTACTTTGACTGAATTATTACAAGAAGGATTAGACAAGGGCATATTATCCAAAAAAGAGCATGAATATCTCAATAACAAACATCCAGTCACTCCTGTATTCTATTACTTACCGAAAGTACATAAAAATAAAGAGAAACCACCAGGACGCCCGATCATTTCAGGCATAGACTCCATATCTTCCAATCTATCAAGATACATAGATACTTTCCTACAGCCCCTTGTTACAGAACAACAGTCACATCTCAAAGACACAACAGATATACTGAGGACGCTTAAAGGTATCAAATGGGAAGAGAATTACTGGTTATGCACTAGCGATGTTACTTCATTGTACACTATAATTAATCATGAACAAGGGATAGAATCCACGCGACACTATCTAACCAAAGACGACACAATGCAATCAGAACAGGTTGAATTTCTTTTACAAGCTATCAGGTACATTTTGAAACATAATTATTTTTGGTTCGAGGGACAGTATTTCCATCAGATCACAGGTACCGCGATGGGGACTAGATTTGCGCCGAGCTACGCAAATTTATTCGTGAGCCTATGGGAGGAGGAAAACATCTGGTCAGGCCATGAGTTCGGCGCAAATCTAGTCCTCTGGAAAAGATTTATAGACGATATCCTATTTATATGGAATGGGGACGAGGCAGCACTAGAAGAATTTCTACAACACATAAACAATAACGATCGTCATTTGATATTTACTACAGAATACAGTAATGTCAGTGTCAATTTTTTAGACATCACAATATACATAGAAAATAATGAAATACATACAAAAACATTCAACAAACCTGTTGATGTCAATAGTTTCATTCAATCAGATAGTGGGCACCACAGAAACTGGTTAGCCAACATACCGTTAGGGCAATTTACCCGAATAAGACGGAATTGCTCACAATTGGAACAATATCAGAATCAAGGTCAAGAGTTGAAGGAGAAATTCTTAGAGAAAAAATACAATCCAGATATAGTAGATTCAGCATTCCATCAAGTAGAAGGGATAGAAAGAGACACACTACTCACATATTCACGGAAAAAGGGAGAGAAAACAAACCCTTACAAAACAGCTTTCATAACCCAATACAACCAGGACACAAACACACTGAAACACATCCTGGGGAAACATTGGCACATATTACTCGAAGATGAAATACTAGCAGACATACTACCAGATCGTCCAAAGATAATATACAAGAAAGCGAAAGACTTGAAGCAAAAACTAGTGAGGAACCATAACAAGATAAACACACCAATACAAACCACCTTATACCAAACCAAATTAAAAGCAGGCTTCTACCAATGTGGAAACTGCCAATATTGTAAAAATGGGCACCTAACCACAAAACGAATAGAGAAATTCCAATCGAATCAAACTAAAGCGATACATGGAATTAAACAACATATCACTTGTAACAGCACCGGAGTGATATACATGGCAGAATGCCCCTGCGGCCTACAATACATAGGACGCACCACTAGGAAACTGAGTGTAAGAATGGGAGAACACATCAGGAATGTGAAAAGAGGTATAGACACTCACAATTTGTCACTACATTTCAGAGAGACACACAATAGGGATCCCAAAGGACTGAAGTTTTTAGGGATATGTACCATCACAAAAAATTGGAGAGGTGGGGATTTTGAAAAAATTTTGAATAGAGAAGAACTCAAATGGATATTTATCATGAAAACACTCACACCACTTGGATTAAATGTAGACAATGAGATCAAAGCAGTGATTGTTAAAGAATAGGTAGATTACATATGTCATATAACTTTTCTTTCCCATAACCAAGATGGCCGTCGAGTATCACTATTCCGATAGATATGAGATCCAAACAGGAATAGATCTAGCGGAATATGCAGCACACAATAAGCAGAATACACAGTAACTTGTCTATCTTGTTTCTCCCTTCATCAAGATGGCTGCCGAGCAACACAATCCCCCTTTTTTCTTTTATATATAAGATATCTAAGGGATCACCACTAACCAGGTTCCCTTAACAAAGATGGCCACTGGATATAAGAGACATAAGGAAGTACATACACCACAACCAAGATGGCGCCCATCAGGATTTCCCTATATATAGGGACACCACACACAAGATGGCGCACAACTTCACTCCTTGAGAAATGCCCGGAAGGCCGATACTCGTCGGAGTTTCATATCCACAGACCCCTTGTCTAACATAGAGACCGCCAGACACCTAATAAGGAATCCGAAGTCTCCTCGCGACGGAGCGAGTGGAGCCGCTGATACCCCCGCTGAGCCTGGGTGCCGTAAGATCACGCGACACGTGACACCCGGAAGTCTCACAGGGCACAGTGTGTACTGCACGACACCGGTGCGGAACATCGGAGACCAGGAGGACACAGCGGAAGAGATCAAGTACACCTGGAGGTGTACAACAAGGACGTAGAGGGTAAGTAAGTGCACCTGGGGGACACGGGACGCTGCCCCACCAGACACTGCTTACATACCTCGCGTAGAGAACTTAATACTTTTGAAGCCAGACTCACCCTTTTTTTGCGCAAACAGCACGTACCACACTGCATGTTATATACTGAAACACTGCAATTATCTAAGTAATCACCCTAAGTTTGGGACAGTCAGACCAGTTAGTGGTAACCACCAACGTTACAGACATTCATCCACAAACTGTATCCTTAATATATATATACCTATGGACATATATCCATTGTTTTAACAAAGGAGCAGTGTGACTCCTAATAAATTGTCTCATACAGACAGATTGTCAACCTCTCTTCTTTGGGAACACTCACTAAATATCCCTTCATTCGAGCGCAGTACCCTCCTTCATTTACCATTATTAACTACAAGGTTTGGGTTACCTTATAGGTACCGCTGCTGAATGAATACACATCCCCCACTGTATAAGTCAGAGCGCAGGTAGGCATTACCAATAATAAAAAGTGTGAGTTTATCTAAAATGGCGCTTGGGCGGCCATTCGTAAAATGGCGTCTTGCGATCTCATTTCCAAGATGTTGTCTTGCGGCCAGTCGCAAGATGGCGTCGCTGCGATTCAATTTTAAACTGATTTTGTCTCAGCCAATAATCCAGCTTCGACAACAGGTTCAGATGGCCGGGGGCGGAGCTTAGCGTGAGAAGGGGCGGAGTTTCATATGGCCTCGGTGGTCAACGGGGGTGGGTGTTTGGTGGTGGTGGTATAGTAGACGATGCTTTGGCTGGTCTGGAGGATAATGTGCTGGGCTGTTGGTGGTGACAGGAAAACCTGTTCCTGTCACCACTGTCACTGTGCACTGCAGGGTAACCTGTGGACCTATTTTCATGGGAGGCCTGGAGCTGAAGCTCCACCTGCCCCATTGTTAATCCGGCCCTGAAAGGAGGTCCTTGCAAAATAGCAAATTTGAAAGAATTGATAGAAGTTGTTTGGGAAATATGATTCCCGAATGTCTGCAAAAAAATGGGGAGCAAAGTTCACCTATTTGAGCTGGCGGTGGAAAGCCATGGGGGTGTTTCTGGGAGGGGACTGGGAGGAGGCTTGAAGTGAATGCAAAAAAGGCAGTTTAATGGGAATGTTGTAGGAGTGACACCAGCAGGTCAGTGGTTGCACTCTCAAACACAGATCCACAACCACAGAGGTCAAGTTTAGAGAATTTTCAGAAGGAGACACTGCGTTATAAGTGTCGCTGGTGCAAGCAATGATGCACTGATGGTGGAGGGTTTAAAACCACCGTGGAGTTGCACTGTCCACGAGCATTGAAAATGGGTGTCGCAGAGCTTGCAGAGTCAGTTGTACGCCTTACGCTAGAGGAAGGCTAAAATTAGCATTCACATATTACTGCCACTGCGACTCTACAAACATTTGCAGCCACACATGTGTTAGCGGCCACCTCTGAGTCGGACCCTATGTTGTCATCCAGGCCCAGCAGAAAAAGGAGATGGCTCCAAATCGCAGCAAGCGGCAAAGGGTGAGAGAGAAGGAGACTCCCCGTGTGCGAGTTTACTTTTATTTACTATTTTACAATTAAGGACACACACACCATGGCTACATATAGAGTGATCGAAATGATTGATTGTTTATTAATTTATTAGAGAAGCATTCCTATTCATTGAAACAAATGAGCCATTGAAATTAATGGGAAAATCTCGATAAATGTATAAAAGGTACTGTTTCTTTCCACTCATCATTTGTTTTCCAAAATCAAGGGGCTGATTTAATGCTAATATAAGCCCCTCCTCCTGTATACAACTATGAGTCTGAATGTGCAAGCAGCTGCAGTTGCAACCCTCCCACTTTGTACTTCTTCACTTTGTAGACAACCATCGGATGCACCATCAAAACTTACACCAGCCCCATCCTAGGTGCAGATTGAGCAATTAAGCATTTAAGTTCACAGCTACTTCTGCAACACACTTGCTACACTCTCATAACATGCCTATAAGATGGTACATCTCCAATCGCCTGATTAGTCACCGCCCAGGAATGCTCAATATATTTCCTATACATTCCAGTCACTGTGCGTTTCAATCGGAACTGCATCTCTGTGTGTACACACCATGGCACTTATATGATGTGCAAGCTTTTAAGGGTTTTTTAGCAAAAAAATGGCAATTTATTTGCGACTCAGAATTAGGCCCCAAATGTCTACAACCAGTAATTTCATTGTATATTCACTTATTAGTATTTCAATTACATAATGTGAACTGGTTCTTTCAGATTGCCTAGTGAGACATCTAGGGGTATATTTACTAAAGTGCGGGCAGGGCTGGCTCCAGCAGGAGCCGCGCCCTGAGCGGTGAGGGACCCAGATGCCCCAAATCATGTGTGCGTCCAAAAGGGGACATGTCCTAATTACCATAGACCACACCCCTAAATGATGCTATTTGGGGGCGTGCCTGTATGGCACACCTCTCATTTAACGTCAGGCTGAGGTCAAGCCCAGCACTACGTCAGTAGCTTGGCTGCCCCCAGCTCTCTCCCTGCACTGAATGGATGCCACGCGTATGCGCGTGGCATCCATTCTTGTTCCTAGCGGCCGGCATCCCAACATTCCGATTGCCAGCGGGACACTTCATCCCATGGGTGGAACAGCGGGTCAGTGCCCGAAAAACAGGACTGTCCCACTGAAGTCTGGAATGGTCGGGAAGGGTGTGCCCTCTATGGGGTGGCACCCCTGTTCGACCTCACTGGTCGAACATGCTTCGAGCCAGCCCTGAGTGCGGGTTTATAGAAGTGGAGGTGTTGCCCATAACAACCTATTAGATTCTACTTATTTATCTAGCACCTTCTAGAACAGTGATTTTCAACCTTTTTCAACTCGCGACACACCAAACTAAATTTTAAAATTGCTAAGGCACACCATCAGTCCCCCACAGGAAAAAAACACACACATTGGCCCCCACAGGAAAAAACAATCACAAATTGGCCCCCCACTGGAAAAAGAACAGACATTGCCCTCCACAGAAAAATAAACACACCCATTGCCCCTCACAGAAAAAAATAACACACATTGGCCCCCACAGAAATATAAACACACACATTGCCCCCCCCCCATAGAAAAGAAAAAGACACACCAGGCCCCACAGGCCTGAATAAAATATAAAACAAAACTGTCTGCACAGAAAGAAAACAAACACACACATTGGCCCCCACAGAAAAAAATCACATTGGCTGGCACACTCAGAAAAAAAACCCAATCATATTGCTCCCCACAGATAAGCACACACACACATTGCTCCCCACAGATAAGCACACACATTGCTCCCCGCAGATAAGAAAAACACATTGCTCCCCACAGATAAAAAAAAAATCATATTGGCCTCCACAAAAAAATTAAATAACCAGCCGAGAAGGCTCACTGTTGTCCCTGTCCTGTCTATCATTGGCTGGGGTTGCTCAGTCACTCAGTGACTGAGCACACAGTGCAGAGCTGGGAGCAGTGTGCAGACCTATGGCAACCGGACTGGAAAAAATGTGTAATATGTAGCACCTATCCTTGTGTATCAACACCTATTTCCCTATAGATTGTAAGCTTGTGAGCAGGGCCCTCTTACCCTTATGTATGTCTTTTATGTATGTATGTATGTATGTCTTTTACAACCCAGTATAATGTTAATTCAAATTGTAAAGCGCGACGGAATTTGTTGGGCTGTATAAGAAACTGTTAATAAATAAATAAATAAATGTCATGCCGCCGCGTCTCCATAGGACACTGTCCAGGCGCGCCTGAGCCTCCCAGAAGAGCCCAGCACTGCCCTGGCCAGCAGTACAGGTAAAGTCAACTCTGACTGCGCTGACCTCGCGTCACACTTGATAACTGTGCTCGTGGCACACTAGTGTGTCATGGCACAGTGGTTGAAAAACGCTGTTCTGGAAGATAATAGCTAGAATCCGATTGGTTGCTATGGGCAACACCTGCAATTCTATAAACCCGCACTTTAGTAAATAATAAATAAGTATACCCCCTAGTGGCTACTCAGTATAGCACAAAAATAAAGACAAATTAAATATAACTATAGTGAAATGCCATGCTAAAAATAGTGAAAATGCAAGCATATCAGACTTACATATTATTTCAGTTAATCATTATTCATCATGTACCTTGCTTTCCCTACATGCTGTAGCCCTAACCGGACACAGCAACTTTTGCACTCAGTGAAAACATGAAATGGGCGGAATGCAGCAAAGCAAGAAATGCTGTCAAACCACATTTCTTATATGCACCACGCCCCAGATTGAGATGCATTCCGGGGTTTGGATGCGGTGATAATGTCATCTTCAGATGGTGTTACCCTATAGAAGATTATGGGCTTCTATTCATGGCTCTGATACCTGCTGTGATCCCTCTATTATGGCTGGCAGCCGCATCCCCCATAGGTTTCTATGGGGGATATGATGCTGCCAAATGCAATGCGATGCATTCCAGATACTGGCCCCCACAGCTAATGCCATCTAGAGATGGCGTTAGCCGCTTTTGCCTATGAGTTACACATGCATAATTAGCCAGCGGAGGGATCCGCCAGAGCCCTCCCCGGCTGTGGGCGGATATGCATGTGCAAACCACGGAACTGCGCATGCATAGCACCCCCTGCACTGGCCGGCAGCTCTCCGGAGACATCTCAGGTGTCCCTGCATGTCCCGGGTGATTCATCTGGCCAATAGGATCACATTTTGCAATGCGATCATGGGCGTTACTGGTATGCCTTGATCATGTTGCAAAAGCGATCATTGATAAATGGGCCCTTATATCCCTTGAAAACAGCCACGCCAGCCCAAAATGCATTGGAACCAGATACCACACCACACCTGAACACAGATTCTGTCACCAATTATCACCAGCAAGTCCTCTGGACATCCTCCGTAAGAAGACACAGAGAAGTCACAGACGCAGACAGACGCAATCAGCCGCACACCGAACACAAGCCGGAAGCCGCCACAGACCCTGATTGACTGTCTAATACAGCCCGTCCGGGGAAGGAGGGGGAGTACCCACGGGTTCGCGCGGCCCATTCTCATTGTGTCTATTACGGTCACACTCCCACACTAGAGCACAAGAGGACAACACCCAACTGCGCATTCTAAGGCACATTGTTGAACTGGTATTACGCAACTGCCGGCCCCAGTACCTTGCCACCAAAGGAATACAGATGGCACAAATCTGATGGACAGTTTACATCAGACAACAGTACTATGGGCCTGATTCAGCAAGGAATGCACAGGAGAGAACGCACACAGTTGTCTGATGTTTCCATACTGCGCATGCGTATGCATCGAACTGTGTGTGCGCAAACTACCTGGTGCGATCTGGCAAGCGTACGCAGACTACACGCAGCATGTATGCAGACCCCTTCCGATATTGATTGACAGGAAGTGCCATTTGTGGGTGGTGATGGGGGGTAGTCGTGCGAACGCAGGCGTGCCTGTGCATTGGGACGCCATTTTAGGCACATCAATAATTAAGCCAGTGCGGCGTTGGACGCAGTGATGAGACTCCGTGCACAAAGGAAGTTGCCAAGATCCTGTGCAAGGTCTGGTCAACCACTATTATGCAAATGTGGTCGATGGTTCTCGATATTACCGATGTTTACGCTATCTTGCGTACTGATCAGGCTTTGAGTAAAAGGAGATAAGCAATTTAATATGGGGCTGGGCGTCTGCATGTTGTGCTGCTGTCTCCGTGCGTATGCATTGATTAGCATATTCTCGCAGTGGCTGGGTGTGTGCGTCTGCTAGCATGCGTTCCTTGCTGAATCAGGCCCTATGTCAGCAGCTGCCACATTCCAGACACTACTAATACCTCTTTTCCACCAAAAACCCAGGTCCGACCTGGGTTTTTGGACATGGTTCCAATCCTGGTCAGACCCAGGTCAGACCCATTTACACTGCACCTTCGATCTGTGTTACTCCCAGGTCAGCCCTGTTCACACTGAACTCAGGTCTGCTCTGCTAAACCTGTGAGGTCATAAAAAGTGGGAGGTAAATGCCCCACAACCACCAATCAGCTCATTTTAGGCATGACCCTGGTCAGATAACCCGGGTTGTACTGTTTACACTGCACCATTACCTGGGTCCATCCTGGGTCCAACCCTGATAGCTACCTGGGTTGGATTGCTGGGTCACTTGACCCAGGTTATTTTTCAGGGACCCTTTTACACTGAGCTGCAACCCGGGTAGACCCAGCAAAAACCCAGGTTTTTGCTCTGGTGTAAAAGGGGTATAACTTATTCAGGAGCATAATTCTCCCCCCACTTCCTCTTTTTTTCCCTTACCCCGTCATCACAATACACATTTGTTATTGTCTGTGCACCACTGCTACATACACACCCCCTCCCCCTGTAGTCCATCTCTGTGCCAGTCTGTGTACGTCTAGTGGAATAGTTTAAAATCCTGTCATACATTTACATTGATTTGTGGTATGTAAAAATATATTTTTTTAAATGACTAACTAATTTGCTTATTTGATTCTACCATTTACTGTCCTCTGTCATTGGTCATGGATTACACATATACTGTAGGTCTAGCAAACTGGTCACAGACAAAAGGTTCAGTGCTGATATATGCAAGAATTACTCTTATTTAATGCCATTTATTCTACCTTCCAGTAAAGGTATCTAGATGATATTTTCATATTAGGTTCTAATAAAAATCAAGCAGATATATGATATGTATGAATTTCTCTTATTTATTCACATTCATTCCACCTTCCAGTAATGCTTTTGGAAGTAGATAATGTCACATTTGCATCACAGTGTATTGGTCAAGCTATAGGGGCCTAAAAATTCAATGGAGATAATTAGCTTTAGAACTCTCATGGAGTTCTAGCTAATTATAGGTGGAATTCATCATTCCACCTCTCCATAAGTATCTATTCCGAAAAGCTGTCATTTTTGCGATGACAGCTTTTCGGGAAATAGATACTTTTCCCTCTCTACACTACCTTATCGCGTCTGGAAACAGTGCTGCGCATGCGCTGTTACATCTGTAAAACCAGCGCATGCGCAGCACTGCCTACAGATGCGGTAAGTTTCGTACCCCCCCCTGACCCCCCCACCCCCCTCCTCTCACCTTCCCCCCCCCCGACTTACCTGTCCGCGCAGCAGCCTCCGGCTCCGTCCTGCTGGTCTGTCATGTGGTTTCCCAGCAGACCACATGACAGATTAGAAAAAAAAATAATTTTTTTTTTCTTTTTCTAAACTTTCTTGTGCTCTGCTGGGGAGCACACATGACAGACCAGCCTCCGGAGCCTGAGGACGGAGCAGAGCGCCGGAGGGACTCGTCGGGGGACCTGCACACGCTGATACAGGTTAGTGGATTCTGCTATTCGCCACCTCACAGTGGCGAATAGTAACTGCATCAAATTCCGAAAATTGATAATTTTCGGAATTTGATGAATACCATAATTTCCACATCCCCATACTAATGTATGGGGAGTGTGGAAATTAACGCAGGGGGACTTAGCAAGGAGATATCTGTGATATCTCCTGTGTTAAGTCTGTTCATGAATACCAAAATAACGTTATTTAAGGAAAATGTCCTTAAAAACGTTATTTTAGTGTTGATGAATAGGCCCCACAGTCTGTGAGTTTGCCAGATAATGCTGGTTATATATCAAACAATTGCAGGTTCACATAGAATATATGAATTATTTGATTTTATGAGATTTAAGCTCTTGATTAGGTTCAAGAGCTTATTTTCACCTGTTCAATTGTGATAAAGGTGAGTATATTGTACATATTTGGTATAAATCCACGTTACCAAAAGAAATTACTCATACATATGGTATGATCTGTTCAGTGAACGATATCGCTGAACGATTTCCCTTGAACTTTCTGTAGTGCAGGACAAACAATATTGGGTGTACACGCAGATAAATATCTATGATAGATATCTTTCAGTGAAGTCATCCTGCCACATCTCTGAACAGGCAAATCTTGATGAAATTATCCAGGTTGGCCTGCATGTACGGACGACCATAGATATGGTTATCGTCCATGCGGGAAAGCGTATCGTTGGTCGTTCGCTGCATAAAAATTAACCAAATGAACGATATATCGTTGAAAGATATCGTTATCGGTTATAGATATCGTAACGTGTGTACGCACCTTAAGTCAGATATAATTCTAATGGGTTCTCTTATTATATGGATAGTACGATGAAATAATTTGGCTGGAAAGGGGTTAATGCACATGTATAGCTTAATTAATGATATTCATATTTTAGACTGCTTATAGTAATAGTAGGTTCCCAGATATATTATCTGTGAATTGTTACTTATTAGCTCATAAATTAATGTGATGCTACATTTTTTAAATTATATCCCTTTTCTCTCATTTGATCATATAGAGCAGCGGTTTTCAACCGGTGTGCCGCGGCCGGTTGTGAAGTGTGCCGCGGGGCTGTCAGAGCCACCGGGCACATTTTACTGTACTTCAGCATCCCGGGCCGCTGAGCTCCTCTGGGAGACTCAGGCGCGACCGGGTAGTGACCTGCAAAGATGCGGCGGCGTGACATCACAGGTCACGCACGCTGCGTTGTCCACTGCCCTCCAGCCCGCTCTGCCAGCCAACGCCCTGCGCCAATCGGCCAGCCCGCGCTCTGTCCAGGCAGGCTCTGCAGCCTGCCTGGAAGCCCGCCCGCACGCGATCCTGCTGCAGTGTGAGTGACAAGGGTGGAAGAAATGTGGGTTTTGTGGGGACCAGACATTTTTTTCTTCTTCGTGGGTACCAGCCATAGTTTATTTTTTCGTGGGAACCAGTCATGTCATTTTTTTTAGTGAGAACCAGCCATATGTTATCCAGCCATATATTTGCCTATTTAGTGGGGAACAATGTGTTTTGTTTTGTTTTTTGTTTGTGTGGGGCCAGCCATAGGTTTCTTTTTCTGTGGGGAGCAATTCTGTGGGGTGCAATGTGGTATGGTTGTTTTTTTTGTGGGGAGCAATGTGGGTTTTTTTTTCTGTTAGGCCAGCCAATGGGATTGTTTTATTCTTGTAGGGGCCAACGTAGTGTGTTTTTTATTCTTGTGGGGGCCAATGTAGTGTGTTTTGTTCCTGTGGGAACTAATGTAGTGTGTTTTTTCATAGTCCGCGCACACCGCATCGCCGTATAGTGTGCCTTGGCAATTTTAAAATCTTGTGTAGTGTGCCGTGAGTTAAAAAAGGTTGAAAATCACTGATATAGAGACTTTAGTATATATTTAGTATATATTTATTCAATTCTGACACAGTGTCAGATTAGTTAATTGATGCAAAAGGCAGTGACATGGGAATTTCAACCCAGGTTGACCCTTTCAGACAGAAAAAAAACCTGTGTTAATCAACAAATTATCTGGTAGAAATGTTTGACATGGTAAATTGTGTGTGAAGTGTGACACAACAGTTAACATCTAATACCCCCTTTCCACCTAAATTCCAGGTCTGACCCGGAGTTGGAACAAAGGGCCTGATTCAGACCCACTCGCGAGCGGCTGTCCGCTCGCAAGTGGGTCGATGTTCTGGACTGAGCATGCGCACGACGGAGGGAGCTCTGCACACACAATACCACTGCACACAAATACATACTGCAAACACAATAGCACTGCACACATACATACTGCACACACAACCACTGCACACATACATACTGCACACACACAATACCACTGCACACATACATACTGCACACACACAATACCACTGCACACATACATACTGCACACACAATACCACTGCATACATACATACTGCACACACAACCACTGCACACATACATACTGCACACACAATACCACTGCACACATACACTGCACACACACAATACCACTGCACACATACATACTGCACACACACAATACCACTGTACACATACATACTGCACACACACTACCACTGCACAAATACATACTGCACACACAACCACTGCACACGTACATAGTGCACACACAACCACTGCACACATACATACTGCGCACACAATACCACTGCACACATACATACTGCACACACACAATACCACTGCACACATACATACTGCACACACAATACCACTGCACACATACATACTGCACACACACACAATACCACTGCACACATACATACTGCACACACACAATACCACTGCACACATACATACTGCACACACACAACCACTGCACACACACATACTGCACACACAACCACTGCACACATACATACTGCACACACAATACCACTGCACACATACATACTGCACACACACAGAATACCACTGCACACATACATACTGCACACACACAACCACTGCACACACACAACCACTGCACACATACATACTGCACACATAACCACTGCACACATACATACTGCACACACAATACCACTGCACACATACATACTGCACACACAATACCACTGCACACATACATACTGCACACACACAACCACTGCACACACACATACTGCACACACAACCACTGCACACATATATACCGCACACATAACCACTGCACACATACATACTGCACACACACAACCACTGCACACATACATACTGCACACACAATACCACTGCACACATACATACTGCACACACACAATACCACTGCACACATACATACTGCACATACAATACCACTGTACACATACATACTGCACACACACAACCACTGCACACACACATACTGCACACACAACCACTGCACACATATATACCGCACACATAACCACTGCACACATACATACTGCACACACACAACCACTGCACACATACATACTGCACACACAATACCACTGCACACATACATACTGCACACACACAATACCACTGCACACATACATACTGCACACACACAATACCACTGCACACATACATACTGCACACACAATACCACTGCACACATACATACTGCACACACACAACCACTGCACACACAACCACTGCACACATACATACTGCACACATACATACTGCACACACAATCACTGCAGACATACATACTGCACACATACAATACCACTGCACACATACATACTGCACACACACAATACCACTGCACACATACACTGCACACACACAATACCACTGCATACATACATACTGCACACACAACCACTGCACACATACATACTGCACACACAATACCACTGCACACATACACTGCACACACACAATACCACTGCACACATACATACTGCACACACACAATACCACTGTACACATACATACTGCACACACAATACCACTGCACACATACATACTGCACACACAACCACTGCACACATACATACTGCACACACAACCACTGCACACATACATACTGCACACACAATACCACTGCACACATACATACTGCACACACACAATACCACTGCACACATACATACTGCACACACAATACCACTGCACACATACATACTGCACACACACACAATACCACTGCACACATACATACTGCACATACAATACCACTGTACACATACATACTGCACACACACAACCACTGCACACACACATACTGCACACACAACCACTGCACACATATATACTGCACACATACATACTGCACACACAATACCACTGCACACATACATACTGCACACACAATACCACTGCACACATACATACTGCACACACACAATACCACTGCACACATACATACTGCACACACACAATACCACTGCACACATACATACTGCACACACAATACCACTGCACACATACTTACTGCACACACACAACCACTGCACACACAACCACTGCACACATACATACTGCACACACAATCACTGCAGACATACATACTGCACACATACATACTGCTCACACAATCACTGCACACATACTGCTATCTACACTTGCCCTCTCTCTACACCCAGTACTGACGCAACTGTCCCCTCCCTACCGCCAGCTCTGCCTACCCTTACTCCCCTCTAACCCAGTCTATCCAACTTATTCCTGCCTTTACCCCCGCTTTACCCCAACTGCTGCTTGACCTTAACCCCCATTACCCCAGCTGCTACCTGCCCCCAGCACTGTCTCAGCTGATGCCAGCCCTCCCCTCTATATGTGACGGGACCCAGAAACAGTGTAGTGGGACCCCTATTTGTTAAAGTGAGGGGTCCCTGGGACCCACAATTTTTTTAACTCACAGCAATCACTGGGGGTGACATAGTGCCTTGTGGGAGAGTGAATTTTCGGCAGGGTATACTGACACCCATGCTAGCTTCTATCAGCCTGGAGAGCTGTAAGATATACAGGAAGCTGGCACAGCAGTAGAGTGCAGGCTGACAGTTCATATGAAAAGCCGAGTTGTGCTGTCAAACTGGAGTACTCTGTCCCAATTGAATGTGGTTCCATGTGAACCTTGTCCCTAATGCCTTCACTGCACTCCTGGGCTCTTGTAATCTATACTTGTCCCCCTCGTTCCCATAAGAAACCTGTGTGTGTATATACATATTAGACAGAGTAATTATTTATACATTTGTGTAAATATGAAATTGCATAGTTATATACTGTATATATGTGAACATGGTTTAGGTATGTGTATGGCTTTTCACACTAGACCACGCCCCCCTTAATCTTTTTTGTTTTGCGTGCCTTTTGCGTGCACAACAGGACCCCTAGGGGCGCCCAAAAAAAATATTCGCTTACCAAACAAATTGGGCTCAGGCCGGCCCTGGTTTTAGCTCTGGTGTAAAAGGGGTATAACAGTTGTAACACGTTTGCCCTGCATGGAATAACAACCACAATAACAAACTGGAATTTTACAACAAGAGTAAATCATGGTACTGTCTTTTAAATGCGGTGCGAACCTGTTTCTCTATCGGCGATTTATATATGATTTATTTTTCATATGGGATGGTGATGAGGATTCTGTTGATGCATTTATTAGTTATTTGATTTCAAATGATTCAACCTCACATTCACAAGCACTTGCCACTCAGAAACAATCACTTTTCTGGACATCAAGCTGGATATCATAGACAACTGTATACAAACCTGTACTTTCCGTAAGGAAGTAGATACATATAATATATTGACTATAAAAGTAGTCATAATAGTAAATGGTTGGATAATATCCCTTCTGGACAATTACGATGGAATCGTCACAATTGTTCCGATAATAAAGTATATGTGGAACAGGCTGCTGTTTTGTTGGAAGCCTTTAGAGATAAGAACTATCCATAAACAGTAATACAAAGTGCACTAGACTCAGTGTCAAAATTAAAAATAGTTGATTTATTAAACCCAATAGGGAATAAAAAGAAAAAAGTGGATAAAGATGGTATTGATAAGTCTAACATTTTTGTTTCCAGATACAACACGACCGCACGGCCGCCTCGATGTTTGTCTAGTGCGCATGCGCACGAGGGAGCCGGCTCCTTCGTGCGCATGCGTGAGACCCGCTACGACCGACAGCGCCGGTCGTAGCGGGTCTCTTTCCAAAGGGGGCGAGCTGTCGATGTTGATTGACAGCTCGCCCCGTTTGGAAGGCGGACCGGGGGGGGTGGCAGCCCAAACGGAGGCATTCCCATGGGAACGCCAGCCGTTTGGGTGAGGCCCCACTGACATCACTAGTGATGTCAGTGGAGAGCTTCCGGCTCTGACAGAGCCAGAAGCTCTCCGGGGCTTACGACAAGTGAGACCCTACCCTAGGGTCTCGTCGTAAGCCCCGATGGTCGCGATGGTCAATGACCATCGCGACCATCACCCTAGCGGTCATTAGAGCTGTGGGTGTTAACCCACAGCCTAATGACCGAAACAGAGGCGGCCGGTCAGGATGCAAGCGGCCGCCCAGTTTCTGAGCGACCGCTTGCATCCTCCGACCGCCTCTGAATGAGGGCCATAGTCCCACAGTTATCCACGAAGCGGCGCTGGTCACAGGGACCAACATCACACCTACTTGTTCAAACTGTATGGGAGTCGCAGGAGTGGCTGGTTCCTAGGGAGTCTTTGGAGCATTGAGTCCACCGGGACTGCACTGCGGGTTTGGTCGGCAGACCCCCCGCTATTATATTCACCTTACCACGATTTTTGTTAGCTCCACGGTTCCGTATTTCAGGGAGCCATTGCACTCCATATCAGGCTCTAACAGAGTGACTATACCTACTATACAGATTGATATCATTCTGGTTGCTAATAGCAACATATGCTGATTACCATCAAGGCTCTACATAGAGTTTTAAACATCTATTTTTTTTCCTATGATATATTGAAAACAGTATGTGTCTAGAATATTAATGTAACAATCTTTCTTCATTCAATGTACACTGTCCATATATGTTTTTAGAGTTCAACTGCAGTTAATTTTTTCATATGTTTAATAAAACAATATATTTATAATTTTCACAGCCTATGTGTTTTTATATATAGTGATTAGCGCAGACACCTTTATACTATTCTTGTTCCTTTTGAGGGTGTTTTGTAGGTATCCCTCTGGTGTCAGCAGCAAGTCTCTATATGAGACAACACCTGAGTGAATAGCACACCAGCTTTTCTTTCTCTGTCTTTTAAATGAGCCTGACAACTCTCCACAGGGTATCTGTTTTCTATGGGTGCCAGGGAGCTGAGCCACTCCTCCACACAACCAGAGGGTGGGAGCCGCAGAGCTGATGATACACTTCTGATATGTATATATTTATGCACCTCTGATATGTATATATTTATGCAGGGTCCCACTCACTCTCAAAAGCTCAGTGCCCAGGGTCTTACAGGTAGCTCAGGCTAAGTCTGCCTACTACTGGGCACAGAGAAGAGAACTGCCCAGAGTCCCCCTTTACTACTGATACCGCAGGTCTATGGGCATGCCTAATGGTGGACACACACTTTGTGATCAGGGCCTAATGCCAGAGCACTTTATTGAAGGCTCAGGTCTATGGGCCTGCCTAACTGAGGGCTCACTTAGTGGCCTGGACCTAATACCCAGGGCCACTTTATATTTAGGGTGGGCATTTTCGGGATCGACCGCCTATTTGCACTATTAGTGACCTGGGCCTAACACCCAGGTCACTCACTCCTATCAGGGGCAATAACAATCTATAGGGTCTAATGCCTCCTATGAAACCCGGGCCTAGTGCTCACCTAATTACCCATAGGCCTACTGCCTGACTGTGGCCAATGGTCTATTGCCCGACTACCCTGGTGGTCTAGAGGGAATTTATAGGTAGGTGGTGGTGGCCCATGCCCGCCTACCCGTATTGTTGGAAGAGGCTGCAGTGGGTGCTTTGTTAAGCTCTTTTTCCGCCCACCACTGCAGTCCTCTCAAGTCCTCAGCTGAAGCTCCACCTCCCGCCGACTGCCGTCGTCCTCATGGTTCAGCTGCCATCTTATCTTCAATGGCCACGCTCCCTGTCTTCTAGCTTGATCCCGCTGTCTTCTGGCTTGATCCCGCTGTCTTCTGGCTTGATCCCGCTGTCTTCTGGCTTGATCCCGCCATCTTCTAGCCTCTTCCGTGGCCACTGGAACACTTCCAGGGAGGTCCATCCTCTTCACTCGCCACCTACGGACTGAGCTCTCTCGCCCGGCAGCGTTCAATTTATGATGCAATTGGTGGGCAGAGCAATGACACGGCGAGCCCTAATTGGCTCACCGTGGCCTATTCCTATTGGCTGCCAAATGGCTGGGGCCAAGTCTGCATGAACGCCGGACCGGCGCTGGGAGCCAACAAGCTGTCCCGGCACCAGACTCCCGCTGCTGGAAGGGACCAGTCGTCTAGTATCTGCCGCTGGAAGGGACCACTCCATCAGGTACCTGCTGCATCCGCACCTCCGGCGCTGGGATTAGACACCCAATACCAGCAACGTCCCCCACCAGAAGGGGTTCGGGTTGACCTTCCACATTTACAAAGACAAAATATTCACATAAAAAAGTTAAACAATAATAATACACACTTAAATTTGTTTGCTCCCCAGACATGTGGTCCGGAAAGTTTTCTTAAAACCCAGGTCTAAAAACCTGGGTTGGGTGCATTCAGAATAAAGGCTACCCGGGTTGTACCTGGGAAAAACCCTGGTACAGAGCAGGGTCATGGACCCAGTACTTCGGCCCAGGTCGTTTCTATTCACACATAGCAAAAACCCAGGTTGATGCACGTTCACACCCAAAAACCCAGGTTTTTGCTGGATGCCTGAAAGGGGTATGAAAGGGGGTTCAGGCAGGAACCGGCAAAACGACCCAGCTCTTCAATGCTGGGTAAAAGCCGGGTATTAGGGAAAATTCTGTGTGAAACTGGTGTAAGAAACAGTATGATTGCTGTACAAGCTAACATGTGAAAAGATACTGCTACTCTGTTTCTGTGAACTAATGTTGCATAGACACGGTCAGATTTCTTATCAGATATGAACAATAACGATTGTAATAATCGTTCAATCATTCATTTCTTTGACATGTAGGGCATGCATCGATGAACGATGTGCGTTCTCGCATCTCTGACATCGATTGTGTTTGCAGTCAGATTTTGATGATTTCATTCATTTTAATACTGTCAGAAATCGTTCAATCATTCATCGTTGATGAAATCGTTCAAATCGTTGTAAAAATCGTTAATCGTTCATCGTTCATCAAATCTGACCGTGTGTATGCACCATAACACTGCCTTTTGCATCAATTAACTTATCTGGCACTGTGTCATAATTCGATAGATCTATACCAGTGATTCTCAAACTCGGTCCTCAGGACCCCACACAGGTCGCTTTTTCCAGGTCACCCAGCAGGTGCACAGGTGTGTTCAATACTCATTGACACATTTTAAAAGATCCACAGGTAGAGCTAATTATTTCACTTGTAATTCTGTGAGGAGACCTGGAAAACATACATTAGAACTCATTAGAATTATATCTGACTCACAGTCTATAAGAGTTCAGAGATGTGGCTTGATGACTTCACTGAGAGATATCTATCATAGATATTTATCAGCGTGCACACCCAATATCATTTGTCCTGCACGACAGAAAGTTCAAGCGAAATCGTTCAGCGATATCGTTCACTGAACAGATCGTACCGTGTGTATGATTAATTTATTTTTGTAACATGTGGATTATACCAGATATGCACAATATACTCACCTTTATCACAATTGAACAGGTGATTATAACTGAGCCTTTTGATAAAACCCCTGTGAGAGGGGAGAAATGCGTTAAGGGACACCTGTGCAAAGGAGAGCTCTGAGACCTGCATTTGTTCCTGTGAAACTTCAAACAGATTACACGGAGGTCTTGTCCAGCTGGGATATATCCATCCACTGCCTCACACCCTGGTGGCAGTGCATACAACCAAGCGGTAACCAGAGTGTCCAGGCTCCGTGCTTGAATTTCCTGACCCCCTGTGGGCGGCAGACCAGACTGTTGTAATCGGCATCCCCGCTGCATGTGCTTTGCCGGAGGGAGACTGCGCTGTACCAGTGTTCTCCAGCTCAACACAGGAGATACATTGTATTTCACTCATGCAGTGTAACAATCTTGGTTCTCATAAGAGGCACACTGCATCCACACTACCACTTTAATACCATACAAGCCTCCAGGGATATCCGGATTACCACTGTTTAGCATACGGGGAGCGGTGAGTCTATTGTGCTTAGGAACACTTTTTTTTGCTGGCTTTCCCTCTGGAAACAGGAAAGCATTTATATCACCGTGCTCATGCAAACTGTGACATTCTTTTACTATCAGAACTCACAAGCATCTTTTTTCTGCTAAGCAGAACCCTATCTTATTATGTATTTTGATCTTTTTAAAAAAACTTAATTTCAGGATTATGATATATATCCATTTCTTATGTACTGTGTATATTTGCACCTGCTGATTGTTCATTTAATATTCAGGAACTGCAGTCCTTTTTTATGTGTATTTCATTATTAAACATTTGGTAAACATATTGCTCCATTCTGCTTTTTAAGCTTTAGTGATCCCAAGAGCAGACATACTTATATTTTCATTGTGCCTTTTGTAAGAGGATTTGTGGCAGTCTCCTCTGTATGTCAGCTGCTGTGGATTCACTCTCGATTTCTGATTGATTAAGCACATCACTACATTTGGTTTTTGGCCTTCTATGCCTCTGCCTCATTGACAGGCAGAGGCATTTAAGGGGCGGTGTGGGTGCAGCCAGCGTTTCCAGAAACGGGCGCGTGTCCACCCGATTTTCTGGGAATGGCAAGCCCAGGGACTTCATCAACCCACGCAGTGTCCTGGGCTCGCAAGCTAGCCAGCCTGACTAAGCTGAGGCTTACTCAGCTGGCCGGAGGCCCGGTGCCATCCACCATTGCGACCATCGACCACCGATTGTCGTGATGTTGATTCCAGCCTGCGTCCTCCGTTGCAGTGCTGGGATCGCAAATGCAGCAGGGTGTATCATACACCTCCTGCTGTATTTGCATGATAGCAATTGCAAAGCTGCATGCAGGTAGCTTTGCAATTGCGATCCTTGCTGAATCTCCCCCATAGTCCAGATAAGATCTGGTAATTAAGCAATAGGTGGGTTTGGAGTGAATTATATATATATATATATATATACATATGATTATATCATGGAATTTGGCAAATAAACAGGAATATATGGTTAACTGCATACAGTTACCTAAGATGTACCAATTTCAATTGTTACATGAAGAATACCATCTCACACCTATACACGCATCAAGAAAGAAAAGCAATAAAGTGATATAGCTGAATTATATTCTTCAAAAAAAATTGTATTTTGCCCATCATTCACTACTAAATGTGTTGGTTATTCTCACAATATTTCTCTTTTGTCTTCATTTCTTCTAAGGACAACATCTTTTCTTCCTCTCCAAGTTTCCAATAGTTATTACAGTTGTCACTGGCAGCACCCCCGTTTTTGAATGTAATAAACAATCTAAAAGTATACGGGGCTTTGATCAGATTCGATTTACAAACTAGTGCAGAGACCCATCCTTTTTGTTGTCTATTGTATACATATACATACAGATATCCCCAACAGACACCACATATTATATATATCATATGTATAAGTAAGTGTGAAAATATATGCCAGGATATGGGAGATCTAGGCATAGCGTAGGGTTTTATAGAAGTGTAACATGCATCTCTAATTGGCAGTGAAATACCATGACTGATTTACTATTGTTGCTAAGAGGCTGATTTATCATATCCAGCTTTTTAATGCGGGTGGTTTATCTAATTTGCCTAAATTTGCCATGTGAAAATTAAAAATTTCATGTGAATTTAGGAACAATCTCTTGCTGGGACATGGACTCCATCTGTCCATCTGTCATCAGAGACAGATGGAGGATCACTTTCTAAAAAAAATCTGTGGTACAGTAGGCCATTTGGAATTTGGTCAATCTGACCCCATAGAAGCCTATGTGGGCTGCTTTGCAGCTGGAAATTCTTTTTGAATCCTGGGGTTGCTTAATATTTCCGGGGACCCCTGAAAAAGGGTAATATGCCGCAAAATGTGAATGGGATGCTATATTGTATTTGAAACAATACAGAAAAGTTTGCTATGTAGGTTGTAGATACTAAACAAAATTAAGAACATTTCCAGAAATTTCATGATTTTTCGAAGGCATACTATTATTATTCAAAGGCTTTGTTATTAAACCAGTGGTTCCCAACCTGGGTGCCATGGCATTGCCTGTTCTGTTAGCGCTATCTTAGAATGTTTAAGAAAGTTTCAAATAGTTTACAAAAAATACATATACAGTACTGTGCAAAAGTTTTAGGCAGGTGTGGAAGTAAGAATGCTTTCAAAAATAGTGTTAAAATAGTTTATTTTGCAAAATGCAAAGTGAATGAGCAGAAGAGAAATCTAAATCAAATCAATATTTGGTGTGACCACCCTTTGCCTTCAAAACCGCATCAAATGTTCTAGGCACACAGTTTTTGAAGGAACTCGGCAGGAAAGTTGTTCCAAACATCTTGGAAAACTAACTGCAGATATTCTGTGGATGTAGGATTGCTCAAATCCTTCTGTCTCTTCATGTAATCCTAGACAGACTCGACGATGTTGAGATCAGGGCTCTGTGGGGGCCATATCATCACTTCCTGGACTCCTTGTTCTTCTTTACGCTGAAGATAGTTAACGATATTGGCTGTATGTTTGGGGTCATTGTCCTGCTGCAGAATACATTTGGAGCCAATCAGACGACCTCCCTGATGGTATTGCATGATGGATAAGTACCTGCCTGTATTTCTCAGCATTGAAGACACCATTAATCCTGACCAAATCCCCAACTCCATTTGCTGAAAAGCAGCCCTAAACTTGCAAGGAACCTCCACCATGCTTCCACCTTTGGCAAACAAACTCCCTTCTGTTACAGCCAAATATTAAAAATTTTGACTCATCAGTCCAGAGCACTTGCTGCCATTTTTCTGCACCCCATTTCCTATGTTTTCATGCATAGTTGAGGTGCTTGGCCTTGTTTCCACATCAAAGGTATGGTTTTTCCGCAATTCTTCCATGAAGACCATTTCTGACCACACTTCTCCAAACAGCAAATGGGTATACCTGGGTCCCACTGGTTTCTGTCAGTTCGAAGCTGATAGCACTGCTGGACATCTTCCGATTTCGAAGGCAAGTAAGCATGATGTATCTTTCATCTGATGTACTAAGTTTCATTGGCTGACCACTGCGTCTACGGTCCTCAACCTTGCCCGTTTCTTTGTGCTTCTTCAAAAGAGCTTGAACAGCACATCTTGAAACCCCAGTCTGCTATGACATTTGTGCCTGGGAGAGACCTTGCTGATGCAGTATAACTACCTTGTGTCTTGTTACTGTGCTCAGTCTTGCCATGGTGTGTGACCTGTGACATACAACTGTCTTCCAACCTACATTTGAAAATGATGATCATTATCACCTGTTTGATTTGATTGGTTTATCATACACCTGACTATAATCCTACAAAATCCCTGACTTTGTGCAAGAGTACCTAGAAGAATTGATGCTGTTTTAAAGGCAAAGAGTGGTCTCACCCAATATTGATTTTAATTTAGATTTCTCTTCTGTTCATTCACTTTGCATTTTGCAGCATTTTTTTCATACCTGTCTAAAACTTTTGCACATTATTGTATGTAAAGACTTTTAAGCTTTTTTTATCATCTTAAATAATTTTGAAAAAAATTGTTTTCGTATTTTTTACATTAACAAGTTAAACTGAAAGTCCAACCTAGCTCACACATGTGCATCTGCAAAGCAGTAAGTTAACCTTTACAACCCTGATCCAGTATTGCCATTGCAGCTACAGTCTTTTTTTTTTTTCAAAAGGCAACACCTATGAAGGCAGTTTATTTATTAATTTTCGTACTGCAGTGGCTGGGGATATAGAATGAAATCTTATAGAAATATGCCAATAATCAGTGAACAGCTTTGAATTTTTTTCTTTTTTTTTATTAATCTAAACCAGAGGTTCACAAACTCAGTCCTCAAGGCACCCTAATAGTCCAGGTTTTAAGGATATCCATGGTTGAGCACAGATGGTTAAATCAAAAGACTGATGAACTAATTAAGACACCTGTGCCCATGCATGGTTAGTTTTAAAACCTGGATCGTTAGGGTCACACCACCACACTGCTTGTCTTACCCCCTGCAGTGGCACACAATAGGCCCTTCATGAATTTCCACTCCAGGCCCATGTGGACATTAAGCTGGCACTGTATAGTGGTGGTGGTACAGAGAAACTAACAGTGTCACTAGCCCCTCCAATGCAGTCTCTCATGTGTTTTGCTGGAGACTCTCAGGAGCACATACCTCTAGTACAGGTTGAGTCTCCCATATCCAAATATTCCGAAATACGGAATTTTTTTGGCATGACTGAGATAATAAAACCTTTGATTTTTGATGGTTCAATGTCTAAGGCACAAATGATTGAAAATATTGTATAAAATTACCTTCAGGCTGTGTGTATAAGGTGTATATGAAACATAACTGAATTTCATGTATGTACACAAACTTTTTTTGAGCCACAAAATAATTGAAAATATTGTATAAAATTTCCTGCAGGCTGTGTGTATAAGGTGTATATAACACATAAATGCATTCTGTGTGTATATTTGGGTCCCATTCCCAAGATATTTCATTATGATATGCAATTATTCCAAAATACGAAATATTCCGTTATCCAAAATAACCCTGGTCCCAAACATTTTGGATATGGGAGACTCAACCTGTATAGAGAAATAGGAAAAAACTAATTGCAGTCAAGACTGCAAAAATCCCGGCGCTCAATACAAAAAGAGTGGTGTAATCAGTGCCAGCTGCAAGTAATGAGGGTTTGGTCAAAAACCCGGAGACAAAAGTCTCCACAGCAAAAACAAATGAAAAAACAAATCTTTACTGCGCTAAGCACTGTTAATAAATTAAAATATGGATATAAATATCAGGTTTGCTGTCTGTTTAATAAACAGGAGGCTTATTATAAAATAAATCTGGTGTTTTAATAAAAAACAATATTATCCACATATAAACAACAAAAATTTCAATCATGTGCACATGAATAAGAATTGGACACATAGAAAAACTACAGAGGGCATATAACTCTCTAACTATAACACATTACTGTGAGAATATAAATCGATACCATTTCACTGAGGTACCACAGCACAACGTTCTGATACTGCCACTATTGCAACAATGTGGCTTTAAAAGTAACAATTTGTTTCCAATAGTAAGACAGTTTAATTCCGCTGCTGGAAATGCATTCACTACTGGCGTCCCAGTGTGAAGTGAAGTCATGCTGGAGAATGGAAGTTGGAAAGGGGGAAAATTGTGTACCTCAACCCCTGGATAGCTGTATCCACACTGATGTCCATCCTGGCTCAGCCTGTCTGTTTGCTGTATAAGCCGCGGCTGGATGGGGCCGACTGCCGTGCAGCGGGAGACCAGAGCTGCCTGTAGAGCGGTTGCCGTGTATCAGCTGGCGGTGAACTCCAGGGATGAATCGTCACTTTGTGGAAATCCTCCAAAGTGCCAAGTGGCAAGTAATTCAGTGCTGTCATCACCCAGGCATCTGAGGTTACTCCACAACACTAATTTACTTGCCGCTTGGCACTTTGGAGGATTTCCACAAAGTGACGATTCATCCCTGGAGTTCACCGCCAACTGATACACGGCAACTGCTCTACAGGCAGCTCTGGTCTCCCGCTGCACGGCAGTCGGCCCCATCCAGCCGCGGCTTATACAGCAAACAGACAGGCTGAGCCAGGACGGACATCAGTGTGGATACAGCTATCCAGGGGTTGAGGTACACAATTTTCCCCCTTTCCAACTTCCATTCTCCAGCGTGACTTCACTTCACACTGGGACGCCAGTAGTGAATGCATTTCCAGCAGCGGAATTAAACTGTCTTACTATTGGAAACAAATTGTTACTTTTAAAGCCACATTGTTGCAATAGTGGCAATATCAGAACATTGTGCTGTGGTACCTCAGTGAAATGGTATCAATTTATATTCTCACAGTAATGCGTTATAGTTAGAGAGTTTTATGCCCTCTGTAGTTTTTCTATGTGTCCAATTCTTATTCATGTGCATATGATTGAAATTTTTGTTGTTTATATGTGGATAATATTGTATTTTATTAAAACACCAGATTTATTTTATAATAAGCCTCCTGTTTATTAAACAGACAGCAAACCTGATATTTATATTCATATTTTAATTTATTAACAGTGCTTAGCGCAGTAAAGATTTGTTTTTTCAACCTGTATAGAGCTGAAACAAGCATTATGGGCGCGCATGCACAGTAGCATAGAGAGTCAGAATCCTAATGCTGCAGTAACTCACATGGGCCGGGGTTCTAGTGCCATATAGAGACATCTTAGGTCATTCTCTCCTAGCAGTTAACTGGACGTTTCTGTTCAGATCATACTTGCCTATTCTCCCGGAATGGCCTGTAGACTCCCAAAAAAACAGGTGGTGCTCCCGACCACCTGGAAGAGTGCACAAGTGTGATACCCCGGAAGTTAAGGGAACCCGCCATTGGGGGACAAGAATGCTGTCAGAATGTTTACTTATAAAAGTACTTCAAATATACTTGTGTATTTATTTTGCCAGTGTAAGGAAAATAGGTTGGAGAACTGTCCCCTGAATGGGGGAGAACTTGGTTCTGTCCAGTGGAGCACCTGGTAAACTGTGGGGGGGCACAAGGACAGGACGTTACCAAGGGTGAATAATAGGGAGGAAAATTCCCTGTTTGGACAATGGGGAGTGTGGAGAGACAGCGCGTGAGCAATGGGGTGCCCGTTGAGAGGAGCACGAGGGAGAGAGGACTGCTTTAAAAGGGCCCATTACGCACGACAAGTGCGCAATTGTTCCAGAGAGACGGGAGAAGTGAGATACGCGCTGCAGAGTTAGTTACCTGACAGAGTCCGGGACTGTCAGCCGGCGGTCCGGAGGCAGGTGGAGACGGAGCGGCATCTCGGAGGTGTCCAGGCGGCAGGAGGAGGCAACCGGAAACAGTTGGAAGTCCTGTTGGATGGAGGCGCGGCCAAAGCGGAGACCCTTTGATTGACGGCTGATGGGGGAAGTAGAGGTGTGTCCGGAGGCGGAGTAAACGAGACCCATCGGAGGTAGTTGCGGACCCTGCGAGAGACACGGAGACAGAGAGTTTGGGCTTACCGCAGCGGGGGTAAGAGGTTAATCCGCATACATACCCCTACAACCAGTACGCACTCACAGTTCGCCCAACAGACAGCTCACGACCCCTATCCTATTGGAACTTATAAGCCTCCCCAGATACCATTGCAGGAGAGTTGTTAAGGGCAACATGTAACATTGCCTACAGTCTGGAACTTATAAGCCTCCCCAGATACCATTGCAGGAGAGTTGTTAAAGGCAACATATAAAAGTGCCGACAGTCTGGAACTTATTAGCCCCAAAGGCCGCAACAAGCATACGATTCGGCCATTAGACTGGTGTACAGGAGAGTCCCGTGAGGAGCTGTAGGGACTGCTTATAATAAACCCCAATTAAAGCAGGTCATTGTACCAGTCCACAGGGGAAGTTTCTCCTCACTATATGCATAAGGAAGAGCAGAGCCAGCTGACAAGCTAATACAGTAGTCTGAGTATAGTAACAAGGTTGCAGTTTTATTGACATTATCAGCAATCTTCCCCCTTTGACTGAGTTGTATTACAAAGACAGTAAGTTTGTCTTAGTATCTGGCAGCCGGCCAGGATCTATAGAGGAAACCAGTTGTAGTTAGGAACAACTTCGCCTTACATTCCTTTCAAGTGGAGCTATTCTTGTTAAAACAGGCTAAGGACAAACTTATCAACCAATAACCTGGGCAACGCAGTGTACACTTAGGAGGACGTGATACATTATTAAATCTTAAACTTGTAGCTTCTGGCCAGTAAGCATTAGAATAGTAAGCATATGTATAGATTAATTGATAGATTGTTATCCATTGCTGTTGCTTTGAGGTCATACTAGATAAAATAATCTGTGCTTTTATCGTATTGCATGTAATAATCCTTGAATTTGCA
This sequence comes from Taudactylus pleione, assembly GCA_031769625.1. Lineage (NCBI taxonomy): Eukaryota > Metazoa > Chordata > Amphibia > Anura > Myobatrachidae > Taudactylus > Taudactylus pleione. The sequence goes on along the minus strand of JAUIMM010000151.1, from coordinate 3,227,862 downwards.
GGAGCAGCGTTATACTTATCGTAGCCGGGAGGCTATGTTGCTGCTTAATAAAAAAACTTGTCTCATTGGTTCGTTTGGTGTGCATTGACATTGAAAATTTAATTGTTGATGTTTATACGACTGTAATTGAACTTGTGTTGCTCACATTCAAGAATAATATGCGATGTGATATGTTATAGTTTCTTGCTACAATAAAATATCCAAAACTTTCCTTTCAAACCACTACATACTTACCTCTTCACCTCTCTGTAGAAGAAAAGAAAGAACCTACAACACCATTCATACTATACAGGTACCCAGTTTGTGGTTGTCACAGTTGGCGTCACTAAGAACAGGATTACAGAGCCCAAAGTGAAGAGCATAAGTGAAAAGGTTATCATGTCACAGGAGCAAAGAGCAATGGGGGATTCGGCCAGACCAAGTGGAAGCGGTATACCGCAAGTCAACCCCATAACCCTTCCCTATTACTTCGGTGCTCCCTAGTTGCCTACTTTTAGTGGAGATAGATATGGTAGTGAAGGGAGCAACCTTATGGAATTTCGAAATAAAATAAAATCGATGTTTAGACTATACCCCTTAAACGACCGTCAACAAGTGGAAATCCTTATTGGCCAGTTAAAAGGGGCGGCCCTAAGGGAAGTGACGTCATGGCCAGTAGAGGAAAGACGTGACGTAGATCAGATCTTCCAGCATTGGCCGCCACTTTCGAAACCAGGACAGTATCAGAACTTAAGACCTTGTTCTATGGTCGTAAACAATTCCCTGGGGAGACATTAAGAGATTACGCTTTAAGTCTACAAGAGGTGCTTCGTAATATCCAGACTATTGGAAATGAAGAATGGGAGATACTGATGAAGTACTCATAGCTCAATTCATCGAGGGCTCTAATGGAGATGGCATAAAGACCCAGTTGAAATTGTTAAGAATGCAGATGCCAGAGCACTCTTTTCTGGATTTCAAAGAAACGGCTATAAAAATAGTGGGATCCCAAAGTAGACCCGAATTAAGTTTTCCAGAGATGTTAGAGTATCAAGGAAGTCAAAATAGGACAGGAACAAGATATATGGGAGAAGGAAATTTGATGAACAGAAAAGATTCCACCAAACAGAGTTTCCAGACACCAGCTGCTGATCCTTTTGAAATCCTACAGAACCAATTGAAAGAATTAACAGTAAGGATGGCCAAAATGCACCAGGAAGATCGGACTCTAAAGAGAAATAAATATTCTAATCCCCAAACATCAAGGGGGAGGAACGACCGGGAACAAAACCCAGATGATTGGTGGACTCCTCCTAGGAGGACAGGCCGGCGAGCTATGGATCAATTCGATGCTCAGGGACGTCCTATTTGCCGTCGTTGCCAGCGGCCAGGTCATATCGAGAGAAATTGTCCCTAGGAGGAAGATTTAAACTCCCAGGCCCCGAGGGGAGAGAGCGAACCTTGGGGGGAACAATCATGGCAGACCCGATCCTAGAGGAATGGTGGCCACGTTATGTGGGAAAATGCCCCATGCTCGCCATTGTTATTAACGGGATTAAAACTAGTCCTATGATTGACACCGGATCTCAAATTATGACCATACAATCTACATTATTCCAGCGACATTGGGCCGAAGACCAAATAGTTTTACCCCCACCCACCTGGCTACAATTAATAGCCAGTAATGGCTTAGGAATTAATTGGCTCAGATATTGGGAAGTGAATATTAAAATTTGGAGCAGTTTGTTACCCCCGTCAAGGATGCTTGATTACCTATACCGAGGACCCAAAAACCGCCCCTATTATTTTGGGCATGAACGTACTTCAGAGATGCCATGAAGAATGGATCACCGCTTTAAAGAAAGAGCTGACCCAAGGTGTGGTAACAGAACAACGGGTTCTGAAAAAGACTATCAAGGTACTTCAGGGACATCAGCGCTTTTTGAATGCTGAAGGTGTAGTCGGATGGATTCGGATCACCGATGGCAAGCCCATAAAAGTGCCACCGAATTCAGAAATCTTATTTGGGGAAAAGGACCCGGGGGAAGAAAATATGAAGCCATAGTAGAACCCTGTATGATGATGAACAAGGGGGAAGTAATGGTCGCTCATGCTGTCGCCATGGTGGATCAAGGACGAGTGCCCATCAGAATATTAAATCCACATAATTGAACAGTGAAGCTATACCGACATCAGCCTGTGGCCAGACTGGTATGGACTACCATCCAGGATGTCTACAGTCTGGGAACCAACACCAGAAAGGTTCCAGGGAAGTCGGAAGACACAGTATACGAGACGCCGCTGTGGTGGAAGGAGGAACATATCGGGGGAGAGGACACATCACAAGCTCAGAGAGATGGAGCTATGAAGGTGGTGAAGGAAAATGGCGAAGCCTTTAGCAAGCACCCGGCAGACTATGGAATGGTAACCGACATACAGCATCGAATTGTGACCGGTGATGCTCCACCCATAAAAGAGAGACAACGCCCCCTGGCACCAGCGATGTACCAACCCGTCTGGCAGATGTTAGAGGAAATGAAGGCCGCAGGGGTGATACGGGAGAGTCATAGTCCTTGGGCAGCGCCCATGGTGCTGGTGAAGAAAAAAACGGTCAACTGAGACATTGTGTTGACTACCGAAAACTCAATCATATCACCCATCTAGATGCTTATCCGTTACCCTGTATAGAGTAGTCCCTAGCGGCCCTGAAGTCAGCGCAATATTTTTCCACATTGGACCTAACCAGTGGGTACTGGCAAATTCAGATGACCCCCGACGATCAGGAGAAGACTGCCTTCACGACCCCAATGGGTTTACATGAATTCAACTGGATGCCATTTGGGTTGTGCAATGCTCCTGCTACTTTCCAAAGGGTTATGGAACATTGTTTGGGACACCTTAACTTCGAGCTAGTGCTCTTGTACCTCAATGACATTATCATTTTCTCACGAACCTACGAGGAGCACTTAAAACATCTACAAGAAGTGTTCCAACACCTCGCCAAATATGGGCTCAAGCTCAAACCAGCGAAGTGTCACCTTCTGAAACCGGAAGTTAAATATCTGGGGCATGTAGTGAGCTCCAAAGGGGTGACTCCTGATACCAACAAGATTCAAGTGATTCGAGAATGGCCAGTCCCACGCACTATTAAGGACGTAAGGCTGTTCTTAGGATTCGTGGGATATTATCATCGATTCATCAAAAACTTCGCTAAAATAGCCTGTCCTTTGCACAAACTTCTCAGGGGATTGCCGAAGTCAAAAAGGGGTACGACTGCGGGAGTAGAGTGAACTGCTCGACAGCAAGAGGCCTTCGAACAATTGAGACAAGAACTGATGCAGGCCCCCATCCTGGCCTACCCCGATTATAGTTGTCCATTCTCCTTGTACACAGACACTAGCAGACAAGGATTGGGTGCAGTGCTCTCGCAGAAACAGGATGGTGTGGATTGAGACATAGCGTATGCCAGTCGAGGATTAAAGAAAACTGAAAGGAATGATTCCAACTATAGCGCCTTCAAGCTAGAGTTTTTGGCGTTGGTGTGGGCTGTGACTGAAAAGTGTAAGGACTATTTGATGATGACGCCTTTCACAGCCTACATGGATTGTAACCCTCTGGCCTATTTGCAAACAGCTCAATTGGGGGCGCTGGAGCAATGCTGGTATTCCCGCCTGGCCAACTTTCAATTCACTATGACTTACCGGGCTGGAAGAAGTAATGGCAATGCAGATGCGTTATCCTGACTACCCAGCGAAGAGGAACCGGAGCGGGAAGATGGCTGGGAGACGATCGAAATTCCTGCTTTCATCCAAGATTTTATACCAAACAAAAAATGGGTTGTCTCCTCTTGCACTTACCTCAATTATGAAGCCATTGGTGTGGGGCCTTCCGGAGAGTGGTAAAAGTGGCAAGAAGAATCTCCTCTGATTCAAGAACTAAAGACCATGTTGCAAATGAGAGGGGAAGGGAAAAAGCAAATGCTGCCTGAAGAGCTAACAAAACTTTGGCGGCAGAGAGACAAATTGAGTGTACAGGATGGAATGATAATTAGACAGGGTGTTAACCCAAAACTCATCTGCCCCAGAGTCAAATCCTGATTCCAAGAGAAAAGGCCGCAGAGTCACTTCGAGCCTACCACGACCGCTCGGGTCACTTCGGTCATCAAAAAACAGAAGCTACTCTTAGACAACGATTCTATTGGGTCTACGAACAGATGTGGAAAAGTGGTGCCGGAACTGCGTTAGGTGTAGTTTGAGGAAACCTTTGCTGAGCACTCAGAAAGCCCCGCTCCATCCCATTGACAGTTCAAGATCACTAGAACTAGTTAAGTTAGATCATGTCAAGCTAGAGAAAAGTCACACTGGATATGAATACGCACTCACCATCGTGGACAATTATACCAAATTTGCTGTAGTATTACCAGTAAAGGACTTGTCAGCAAGAACTACCGCTGAAGAGTTCTGGAGAGCCTTCGTACGTCCTTATGGTTATCCGATGAAAGTATTGACAGACAAAGGACCGGCGTTTACTGCCAAACTTTTCAAAGAACTTTGCACCCTATATAGATGCCAAAAACTGCAGACGACCGCTTACCACCCGCAAGGGAATGGTCTATGCGAATGAACCAACCAAACACTGATACATATGCTTAGGGCATTGTCGATACAAGAGCGGCAGGAATGGCCTGGGATGGTAGCAAAACTGGTGTACATATACAACAACACGACGCATAGCTCAACTGGATATACACTGTATTACTTGCTATTTGGGAGAACTGGACAGTTACCTGAAGATGTTCGACTGCAAGTACCACTCACTGAAGGGTGAGAATCTGTTCCCATAACAAATTGGGTAACAGAACATCAACGAAGATTCGAAACAACTTGAGAAATCGTGAAACAACACATCGAAGTTGCACATGAGAGACAGAAAGAGAACTACGATCTGTCAGTTTATGCTGAACCATTAAAATTAGGGGACAGAGTCCTAAAGAAAAATAACCAGAGGCATAGTAAACTCGACCCTTGGTGGGAACCAACACCCTATGTTATCTTGGAATCGTCATGAACAGAGTTGGACATATACAAAATACGAAAGGAAGATGGAAGTCGTACTATAGTGGTCCATAGAAACCAACTGAATTTATACTCTAACCAATCAAATACTGTGCAAAAGTTGGAGGAACAGTCTAGCGAGATACCAAGGAAATCAAATACTCATAACTTAGATGAATTTATGAACATAGTGATGAGTACATACTGGCCAGTACTGTTGTCCTCCAATCTTTCGAAGACTGAGACTTTGGAAAAGAATGCTGCAATCATCCCAACGGAGACAGAAGAAAGGGAAAGCCAGTTAAGACGTTCCGAGAGAAGCACGAGAGGAATATTACCGCATAGATATCGTGAATAGAGATAATAATTGTTGTAATTGGCAGTTGTATATGTTACTGTTAATATACGCGAGGACACGTATGTTTTAGTGGGGAGGGATGTGATACCCCGGAAGTTAGGGGAACCCACCATTGGGGGACAAGAATTCTGTCAGAATGTTTACTTATAAAAGAACTTCAAATATACTTGTGTATTTATTTTGCCAGTGTAAGGAAAATAGGTTGGAGAACTGTCCCCTGAATGGAGGGAGAACTTGGTTCTGTCCAGTGGAGCACCTGGTAAACTATGGGAGGACATGAGGAAAGGACGTTACCAAGGGCGAATAATAGGGAGGAAAATGCCCTGTTTGGACAATGGGGAGTGTGGAGAGACAGCGCGTGAGCAATGGGGTGTCCATTGAGAGGAGCACGGGGGAGAGAAGACTGCTTTAAAAGGGCCCAGTATGTGCGACAAGTGCGCAGTTGTTCCGGAGAGATGGGGGAAGTGAGAAACGCGCTGCAGAGTTAGTTACCTGACAGAGTCGGGGAGTGTCAGTTGGCTGTCCAGAGGCAGGTGGAGATGGAGCGGCATCTCGGAGGTGTCCAGGTGGCAGGAGGAGGCAACCGGAAACAGGTGGAAGTCCTGTCGGACGGAGGCGCGGCCAAAGCGGAGACTCTTTGACGGCTGATGGGGGAAGTAGAGGCGTGTCCGGAGGCGGACTAAGCGAGACCCATCGGAGGTAGTTGCAGACCCCGAGAGAGACACGGAGACAGAGAGTTTGGGCTTATCGCAGTGGGGGTAAGATGTTAATCCGCATACATACCCCTACAACCAGTACGCACTCACAGTTGGCCCAACAGAAAGCTCACGACCCCTATGCTATTGGAACTTATAAGCCTCCCCAGATACCATTGCAGGAGAGTTGTTAAGGGCAACATGTAACATTGCCTACAGTCTGGAACTTATAAGCCTCCCCAGATACCATTGCAGGAGAGTTGTTAAAGGCAACATATAAAAGTGCCGACAGTCTGGAACTTATTAGCCCCAAAGGCCGCAACGAACATATGATTTGGCCGTTAGACTGGTGTACAGGAGAGTCCCATGAGGAGCTGTAGGGACTGCTTATAATAAACCCCAATTAAAGCAGGTCATTGTACCAGTCCACAGGGGAAGTTTCTCCTCACTATATGCATAAGGAAGAGCAGAGCCAGCTGACAAGCTAATACAGTAGTCTGAGTATAGTAACAAGGTTGCAGTTTTATTGACATTATCAGCAATCTTTCCCCTTTGACTGAGTTGTATTACAAAGACAGTAAGTTTGTCCAGTATCTGGCAGCCGGCCAGGATCTAAAGAGGAAACCAGTTGTAGTTAGGAACAACTCAGCCTTACATTCCTTTCAAGTGGAGCTATTCTTGTTAAAACAGGCTAAGGACAAACTTATCAACCAATATCCTGGGCAACACGGTGTACACTTAGGAAGACGTGATACATTATTAAATCTTAAACTTGTAGCTTCTGGCCAGTAAGCATTAGAATAGTAAGCATAGGTATAGATTAATTGATAGATTGTTATCCATTGCTGTTGCTTTGAAGTCATAGTAGATAAAATAAACTGTGCTTTTATCGTATTGCATGTAATAATCCTTGTATTTGCAGGAGCAGCGTTATACTGATCGTAGCCGGGAGGCTAAGTTCCTGCTTAATAAAAAAAACTTGTCTCATTGGTTCGTTTGGGGTGCATTGACATTGTAAATGTAATTGTTGATGTTTATATGACTGTAATTGAACTTGTATTGCTCACATTCAAGAATAATATGCGATGTGATATGTTATAGTTTCTTGCTACAATAAAATATCCAAAACTTTCCTTTCAAACCGCTACATACTTACCTCTTCACCTCTCTGTAGAAGAAAAGAAAGAACCTACAACACCATTCATACCATACAGGTACCCAGTTTGTGGTTGTCACACAAGTCTCCTGGAGCTTGCCGCCACCCGCCTGCAGCTGTCCACTTACTGAGCAAGTGGGCAGTCCTGGAGGCCAAATATGTGATTCATGCTAAATCACATCATTGTGGTTCTGCCCCCACCTCACAATGCCAGCCCCCAGCCAGGGTATGTGCAAGTATGGGTCAGATAATTGTGGTGTTAGGGCAAGTTTAGGTGGATTGGAGGTGGAGCTTATTTTGTCCTGATCTGCCATTAGTAAATATTAGGGGGCATGGAAAAACATTATTGTATTTCTGTTAAAGAAAGCCAGTCAGAGCCAGTACTACATTTAGCCCAACATAGCCCTAACTGTGAAGAGTTTGTATATTCTCCCCGAGTTTGGGTCGGTTTCCTCCAGGTACTCTGATTTCCTGGCATACTCCAAAAATATACTGGTAGGTTAATTGACTTCCAACAAAAAAACTAAATTAACCCTAGTGTTTAAGGGGCAGATTCATCATCACTTCATTTCTACAAAAGCAGGTGAAAAGTAACATTTTCAACTACTTTTTTATAAATTAAGCATCAGACTCATTTATTATTCATGTAAAGCAGGAAATATCACAGATATCTCCTGGTTACAATTGTCCAACAGTAATTTCCACAGTCCCCATACTTTAGGACAGGGTCTAGAAATTATGTAATTCATCAAGTCCCGAAAAAGAATTGGTGGTGATGTTACTGTATGACATTCTGAGATGGAGCACAGCCCCCGATACACGGCAGCTTGTGCAGCAGATGGATCTTTTCAGATCCCTCCCTGCTGTCCTCTGGCTGCCTGCAGTTGCCAGCTCCACCCTCGTCCCTCCTACCAACTCCACTGCACTCACCACAGCATGCCAGGAGTCTTCATGCTGGTGGTATGTGTTTGCGATCTGACCAGTATGACACTTTTCTCCTGCTGCTGTGGTCTTCCGAGAATCTTCGCAGCCTATCTTCATGCTGCGCATGCACAGTTTAAAGACAGGGGGGCGGGATGCACTAAACGAAAAATGCGGTTAAAACCCTGTTTCCGGAGTTTTACCACATTTTCCGTATGCACTAAAGGGTGGCCGCCGGGTCTCTGATGCGGTGGGTAATGCCAACTATAGCTGGCGTTACCCTATAGAAGCCTACCGCATCGCGCTGCTATGAGGAATCAGATTGGATCCCTCCCAGCATGCCCCACAGCCGTTGCGTCACCCTGCGCATGCGCAGATGGACTCCCGGGTCATAAACCCGGAAGTCCACGGCGCAGGGCAGATCGCAAAGGACAGCTCTTATCGGAAGAGCTGTCCTTTGTGCTGCTGATCGCATATGTTAGTGCATATGTGATCAGCAGCGAGGCGGTGTCCGGCGGTAAGTGCTGCGAGATGTTAGTGCATCTCGCCCAGGCTGTGAAAAGTCTACGAAGACCGGAGCGGCACAAGAAAACTCTCTCACTTCCGAAAAGCTGACTCTGCAGAAAGATCAGCTTTTCAGGAGTGAACGTTTAGGTTTAGAGGCATACATGCCTCCGAAAAACACTTTGAACTCTCAGAGAGTTCAAAACATAAGTATCACTAGTGATAAGTATGTAATGCTGGATAGAGCCCTGAGGGCTCTATTTACTACAATCCGCATTTTGAATGCAGATTGTAGTGTGATATTACTGACTGAATTCGCATTGCGAATTCAGCCAATATCACAGGGATTTACTACAAATCCCTTGCACGGACAGAGCTTGCGCTAAAGCTCTGTCCCTGCGTATCCCCTTCTCACACTTATCACAGTATTTTCAAAAAATATACCATAACAAGTGCCGACGCATGCGCTGACCGGCCGACGCTAAGCCACGCCCCCATCACTAAGACCCGCCTCGTGATTATGTGATGTAGTTCAAAGCATAGAATAGGCTCCCTGGGTCAAATTTCTTCCCGCACACTCCGCTGCAAGGTCCGACTGGGACCCCAACCACTCCATTAGGCATCCCAGACCAATTGCCACCCGTCTGTGAAGTTTTCATCCAAATCTATCCAGGTGAAGGCCCAGAATAGGCTCCCTGGGTCAAATTTCTGCCCAGCTTACACCAACGGGAGGTCCGACCGAGAACTCAACCCTCTAGTATGTTTTCTGGGATCCAATGTTACCACTCAGATTTTCATCCAAATCCATCCAGTGGTAGGCTCAAACAAAGGCTACCCAGGTCAAAGTTCTGCCAAGCGTACACCAATGGGAGGTCCGACTTCTACAAAAACCAAGATATCCTTTCAATGCAATGAAATGGAGCAAGCTGTATCCCAAGAAAATAAAAAAACAATGCAAAGCAATTGAATGCAGATCAAGTGCAAATGCATACATGCATTGTATAGAATAGGTTCTATTTTTACATGCTTTGCACTTCTAATCAGATGCATAGTTTAAATGCTAGTGGCCGAATAGTTGAACTTATAAGGAAAAACACTATGGAAGTGCTTACTTTTAAAATACAGTACTTTTTTATATCTTTTATTCACTTGTATTTCCTTTAGTTTAGTCAACAAGGGTGTAGCGAGGAACTTTGTGAGCCCCATATCACCTTTTTGAAATTGACCCCACCCCAATGCTTCTTGAGCACAGGTTCTCAAACTCTGTGCTCAGTACCTCAAACAGTTAATGTTTTCCAGGTCTCCTCACAGAATCACAAGTGAATTCATTAGCTCCACCTTTGGATATTTTAAAATGTGTCAGTGAGTAAGGAACACACCTGTGCACCTGCTGGGTGACACAGGAAATATGAAATGTGTAGGGTCCTGAGGACCAAGTTTGAGAATAACTGTTGAGACACCTGTCACCTTACAAGCTGTAAATTGTATGCCCGATAGTAGTGCCCTAATTAATTGCATTCACATATAAGTACCCTAGCCCAGTTATGAACCATAGTGGTGAAACGTAAGCATGGGAGATGGATTATATCACTGTGGAGCTTTACTGAGTGATAGAAACCACCACCTATCTGAGCACCGACAAGTACTTGTTTTCAAGCTGGGCAATGGGCAAAACCAATTACTTAGTGGGAATTCCGGGAACTTGGTAGACAATTATGTGACCTGAGTTTAGGGGAGCCGAGCCCCAATACGAAAATACTGTATACTGGTACTTTAATTAGCCCTTGTCAAAGTTAACCCTGGTGTGTTTGTGTGTGTACATGTGGTAGGGAACATAGGGCATGATTCTGAAATTTACACTAATGCATTTGCAACTGCAATCTCTTATGGATCGCAGTTGCTAACATATGCTAATGACTTTCAAAGGTTAGCCGAGCATAGGGACACTCACTGTTGCCTTTTCATATTTGTCCAAAGACATATAAGAGTGTAAACATCTGTAACATTGGCACTGATCTGGCAGGCATGCAGCATGTAAGACAAGTCTGACCTGCCTAAAACACTGCCGCTCTCCTAACATGCAGAGAGCTATTATGCTGTGAAGGAGATTGCAAAGGCTAATTTATGCATGCCCATAAAACAGCATGTAAATGGTCAGACACAGCTGCGTTTTTGTATCACCCCCACGTTACCTTCCCCAAATGCTGACTACCTGTCACTAAACATGCAAGTAAATCCTCTGGGCGAGAGTAATCGCAATGCAATCACTGTGTGTGTACAATGTAGCATTCACACATGTGCAATGGCCAGGGCTGGATTAAGGTCTGTGGGGGCCCGTGGGCAACAAACTTGTGGGGGCCCCTATATACCACCATTTCTCATCACCCTAGGATTTTTTTTTCTTTCTATTCACCTTAATGCCCCTCTTGCAATGCCCACTGTAGAAGTGCCCCTTATGCAATGTCCCCAGTAATGGTCCCCCCTATACAGTGCTCCTTATGCAGTGCCCCCTGTAGTAGTCCCCCCTATGCAGTGCCCCCTGTAGTAGTGTCCCTTATGCCGTGCCCCCAGTGTTGGTCTTCCCTATGCAGTGCCCCTTATATAATGCCCACAGTAGTGGTCCCCCCTATACAGTGCCCCCAGTAGTTGTCCCCCTTATGCATTGCCCTCTGTAGTAGTTCCCCCCTATGCATTGCCCTCAGTAGTAGTCAACCCCTATACAGTGCCCCCAGTAGTAATCCCCCCTATGCAGTGTCATTTATATAGTGTCCCCAGTAGTATTCCCCCAAAAGCATTGCCCCCAGTAGTAGTCCCACCATACTCTGCCCCCAGTAGTAGTTCCCTATACAGTGCCCCCAGTAGTAGTCCCCCCCATACAGTGCCCCAGTAGTAGTCCCCCAATACTCTGCCCCCAGTAGTAGTTCCCCCCTATACAGTGCCCCCAGTAGTAGTTCCCCCCATACAGTGCCCCAGTAGTAGTCCCCCATGCTCTACCCCCAGTAGTAATCCCCACCTATACAGTGCCCCAGTAGTAGCCCCCCCTATGCATTGCCCCCAGTAGCAAACACCCCCCCTATACAGTGACCCCATGAAGTGGCCCCCTATACAGTGACCCTTGTAGCTTCCCCCCTATACAGGGACGCCTGTAGCGCTCCCCCCTATACAGTGACCCTTGTAGCTTCCCCCCTATACAGGGATGCCTGTAGCGCTCCCCCCTATGCAGTGACAGTGCCCCACATACACACAAAAAAGAAAAAAACTTACCTGAATCCCCGCTCCTGACGCGAGTCCCGGCTCTTCTGTTGCACAGTTGGGAGAGACGTCAGCGTCATGATGTCCCTCCCATCATCACCAGCTGCGGGGGGAGCCGGCTCCCTTCCGTTGTGCAGCAGAGAACGAGAGTCTGTCTGACTCTCATCGGCTGCTGTAACATACACACAGCTGCTGCCGGTGGCTGTGTGTATGTCACTGTGTAGTGTGGCCGCGCTCACTGGAGTGGTCTACACTACACTAGCGGAGGGGACATTAGCGGCGGGCGCAGAGAGCGCACTGCTGCTAGTGGGGGCCCCTCCGTGTGTGGGGGCCCAGGGACGACCGCCCCCCCCCCCTTAATCCGGCTCTGGCAATGGCAAACAATCACTCGATCTGCATAAATATTGGCATTGCGTAAATCGGAAGCAGGCCCATAGATTGTAAGCTCCCCTGAGGTATGAACTGGTGTGAACGGTGAAATATTCTCTGTAAGGCGCTGCAGAATATGTGTGCACCATTTAGATAACTAGTAACAGATATAATATATATGTCTAGCTTCCATGCTGTCTGGAAATGAGGATAAATACTACAGCATATCCTGCTGTATGGCCATTCATAGTTCTAAACCATTGTACCAGGAAACACAAACACAAAGCCTTGTTTCCTTCCTCTTTTATAGCTTTATTGCCTGACATTTCCACACAACATGCAGTGGGAGCTGATTTGTTCTATTCTTCTTTATCACACAGAGTTTCTCATTCACAGGGCATTAAAAATGCCCATGTCACATGCAAGTGCTAGAAAATCTTATCTGGATTAAACCTAGAATGCACAAAATACTCATTTTATTGGATGTACATGTGGCCTTTACTACATCCAATTATCTATATGGGTCAAACTCAAATGCTGAGATGTGCTCCATAAAGGCCGCTTATCTCTAGGTATTGTGCCATAAATGTTGTTTTGAAGCACTAGTCAAACAGATCAAAGAGAGATATCGGAAGAGAGGATTACGGGCCTGAGTCAGAGATGGACGCTATGTATGCAATTGCAGGTATGATTTTGCACGGAATTCAGCTGCAAAAATATGCTAATGTTTACAAAGGTTACCCGAGCATAGGGACGTCTTTTGCTGCCTTCTCATATCTGCCAGATGATGTGCAACAGTGTAAACATCGTTACCATCAATGCAGATCGGCAGTCACCCAGCATGTAAGTCAGTAATGACCAGTCGCAAAAACGCAGAGAGCTCTGATAATACGAAGATCGCAATGGCTAATTTATGCACGCCCATTAAATGGTTTTTAAATGGTCAGACACACCTGTGTTTTTCTAACAATCTCCTCGTTACCACCGCCAAACACTGATTATCTGTGACTCACTTCGCAAGAGGTTTAATCTGTACAAGATTACTCACAATGCAATCGCTTGATCTGCAAAAATATCGGCTTTGCGTTAGAGATGAGCGGGTCCGATTCTCAGAGAACCGGACCCACACGAATTTTGCGGATCCGGGGCGATCCGATCCACAGCTCTGATCTCCCTGCCTGCCCCGGATCCCTCTCCGAGGCAAAACTTTGCAATCCCGCTGTCGGATCTCGAGGTTTTGCATTGAGCGGGCTTAACACTTATTGGCTGAGAGAGCTACCTGTCACGACTCTCAGCCTATTAGCGTTAAGCCCATTAAATATGGGCACAGGAGGAAATAAGGAAGATGCCGCCCACCCATTCCCCACTGCCTGACACCGCTCGGCACCCCCAGCTGCCAACACCGCCGGCACCCCCTGCTGCCGACCCCCACTGGCAGCATCCCCCCAGGCCAACACCCCCGCTGCCGACACTGCTGGCACCTTGCATTGAGGACACCACCGGGACACACCCATGCACTGCCAACACCATCAGGACCCCGACACTGAGGACACCGCTGGCACCCCTCGCTCTGCCGACACCACCGGCACCCTGCACTGAGGAGACTGCCAGTACCCCTGCACTGCTGCTCCACGTACTGAGGACAACGTCAGCAACTCAACACTACTGACACTGTCGGCACTCCCACACTGAGGACACCACTGGCACCCCTGCACTGCCAACACTGTCAGCACGTGTGCACTGAGGACACCGCTGGCACCCCCGCTTTGCCAACACCCTGCACTGAGGACACTGCCAGCACCTCCGCACTCCCCAGATACTGAGGACACCATCAGCAACCCCACACTGCTGACACTGCTGGCACTCCCACACTGAGGACACCACCGGCAACCCTGCACTAACGACACTGTCAGCACACATGCACTGAGGACACCGCTGGCACCCCTGCTTTGCTGACACCATCGGCACCGTGCACTAAGGACACTGCCAGCACCCCCGCAGTACTGCCCCACGTATTGAGGACGCCGTCATCGACCCCGCACTGCCGCTACTCCAATCCCGAAGGCATCCCTGCACAGCCAACACTGTCAGCACTCCTGCACTGATGACGCCGCTGGCACCCCCGCTCTGCCGGCTCTATGCACTCGGGACACTGCCAGGACCCCCACTCTGTCAACACCAGCACGCTGCCAACACCAACAGCACTTCAGCATTGAGGACAACACTGGCACTCTCGCATTGAGGACACCGCCATCACCCGCACTGCGGACACTGCTGTCACAGTAAGTGCACTATTGGTGTATCCAACCCACACTGTATAACACACTGTATTCATGTTGGAACTTGGAAGCTGAACTGCCACATGTTAATGCCGCCCACTGCTGTCGCTTAGCTTAGTCAGCCAGCTAGCTGGATGCAACCTTTTGGTCCTAAACTAGATGAAAAAAAATCAATATTGTGAGGTGGTCAAAATTGATTGGAAATGACTGGAAATAAATGTTATTGTGGTTTATAACACCGTAGGAACAAAAACAGGCCCAAATTATGTGAATTTAGCTGTTTTTATCATTTAAAAAAAAAAATTCAAATACAAAACCAAAAAACAAAACACGCAGGGGCGGTTTTGGCAATACCAATCCACAGGAGATACAGATCCAAAACCAAAACACGGTGGTCGGCGCACATGTCTACTTTGCGTAAATCTTTGAATCAGGCCCTCTTCTGTTACTTAGACTAAAGCTAGGTACACTCTGGAGCGACAGGCATTTGTTCCGACATCGGAACGAATGCCCGTCAACAGTGATTGTGCGTCCACACTGGACGACTTTAATGAACGGCGTAACGATCACCATAATGTCTTTCATTAACAATGCACTGGCCACTAGCGATATCGCTAGGTTTCATATGCAGCACATCAAACCTGGCGACCGTTGCTAGCGACCACGGGAGTGCGCAAACATGCATATACACTGAGCGATGTAGGTGATTTGTCGTTATGAAATTGCATATCGGCCCGACATTGCTCCAGTGTGTACCGAGCTTAACAGAAGATTGGAATCTTAGAGGTCACAATATGCTATTTCACCTACCAGGCAGCCCCAGTAGAAATAGTCACTCTAGTTTGAGATCTGTACTGTCATTCTACTATGGAACACTGGGCCTGATTCAGCAGCGATCGCAACTGCGATTACACACGCAATCGGCCGATTGCCTCTGTTCTGCATGAGAACACTCCGCTGGGTTTGGGATTGTGATCGTAGTGACTACGCAGGCCCATTGCAGAGTGATTGATAGGAAGTACCGATTGGGTGGTGACGGGGGGGGGTGTCTGGCAAGACGTAGGCGTGCCAGTGCATTTGAGCACCGTTGCATAAATAAGCCACTGTGGCCACTGGCTGGGCTGTGTTATGCTGCTGTCCTCGGGGCTGGCTGGGTTGTGTTGTGCAGTCAGTTGTCCATAGGGGCTGTGTCCACTCCAAAGTCTATAGGGGCTGGCTGGACTGTGTTGTGCAGTGTCCCATAAAGGCTGTAGTCCTAGAGGGGTGCTGTAGTGTTGTCCAGGGGGTGAGCTGTGCATCAGGGGTGCTCCCCCAAAGTGCACTCTAAAAAAAAAAATTTTTTCCCTGTGTTTGTGAATTGTGTGCGCAGTAGCTGCACGTGCATCAACAAAGTAACGCCAAACGTGCACCTGTGTCATAAGTAAAGGGCCGGCTGGCTTGACCGTTAAAGGGTGCTGTAACCCCCAAAGTGCACTCCAAACAAAATAAAAAAATATATTTTTTGTGTTTGTGAATTGTGTGCACTGTGGCTGCACGTGCATCAACAAAGGAGCAGCGCCAAGCATGCGCCTGTGTCCCATAAGTCTGTTAAAGGGTGGTGTAACCCCCAAAGTGCATTCCACAAAAAATAAACAATTCTTTTTTTTCTGTGTTTGTGTGCAAATTGTATGCGCAGTAGCCGCACGTGCATCAACACAGCAGCAGCGCCAAGCGTGCGCCTGTGTCATAAGTCAAGGGCCGGTTTGGACATCTGGTCCGGACTGAAGGACGTGCCAACAATTTCTGACATGTCTACTGTCACTGCATATGATACTGTCACCATTGACAGAATGGTGGAGGATTACATCGGTGACAGCCTCCAAGTAGGCATGTCAGACAGTCCATACCTGTACTGGCAGGAAAAAGAGGCAATTTGGAGGCCCCTGTACAAACTGGCTCTATTTTACCTGAGTTGCCCCCCCTCCAGTGTGTAATCCGAAAGAGTGTTTAGTGCAGCCGGGAACCTTGTCAGCGAAAGGCGTAGGAGGTTGCTTCCACAAAATGTGGAGAAGATGATGTTCATAAAAATGAATTATCAACTCTTCCAGGGAGACCAGCCTCCAGAACGTACAGAGGGACCTGTGGTGGTAGATTCCAGCGGGGACGAATTAATACTCTGTGAGGATGAGGATGTACACAAAACTGAAGAGGGTGAGGAAGCGGTGGATGAGGATGACATCTTGCCTCCGTAGAGCCAGTTTGTGCAGGGACAGATTAATTACCAGCTTGTTTTGTGGGGGCCCAAATGAACTAGGGGTGAGCGGGTTCGGATTTCTGAAATCCGAACCCCCCCAAGCGCCCCCGATCCGAGTCCGATCCGAATCAGGCTCGACTTTTCCCGCCTGACTCGGATCTGAAATCGAGGCAAAACGTCATCATCCTGCCTTCCGAGTCTCGCGGGTTTTGGATCCTATATAAGGTACCCGCGTCGGCGCCATTTTCTCACTCGGCTGTGGACAGTGAAGAGGGAGGGTGGGAGTTAGGGCTGTGTAGTGTAGTGTAGTGTAGTGCTGCTGTTGTCCACTACTTCAAAGTCCATAGGGGCTGGCTGTGTTGTGCTGTGCTGCTGTTGTTAATAGGGGCTGTGTCCACTACTTCAAAGTCCATAGGGGCTGGCTGGACTGTGTTGTGCAGTCAGTTCTCCATAGGGGCTGTGTCCACTCCAAAGTCCTGTGCAGTGTCCCAGTCCTAAAGGGGTGCTGTAGTGTTGTCCAGGGGGTGCTCTGTCCATCAGGGGTGCTCCCCCCAAGTGCTAAAAAAATAATATATTTTCTGTGTTTGTGAATTGTGTGCGCAGTAGCCGCACGTGCATCAACAAAGTAGTGCCAAGCGTGCGCCTGTGTCATAAGTAAAGGGCCGGCTGGCTTGACCGTTAAAGGGTGCTGTAACCCCCGAAAGTACACTCCAATCCAAACCAAAAAAAAAATATTTTCTGTGTTTGTGAATTGTGTGCGCAGTAGCCGCACGTGCATCAACAAAGTAGTGCCAAGCGTGCGCCTGTGTCATAAGTAAAGGGCCGGCTGGCTTGACCGTTAAGGGTGCTGTAACCCCCGAAAGTACACTCCAGTCCAAACAAAAAAAAAAATTATTTTCTGTGTTTGTGAATTGTGTGCGCAGTAGCCGCACGTGCATCAACAAAGTAGTGCCAAGCGTGCGCCTGTGTCATAAGTAAAGGGCCGGCTGGCTTGACCGTTAAAGGGTGCTGTAACCCCCGAAAGTACACTCCAGTCCAAACAAAAAAAAAATTATTTTCTGTGTTTGTGAATTGTGTGCGCAGTAGCCGCACGTGCATCAACAAAGTGGTGCCAAGCGTGCGCCTGTGTCATAAGTAAAGGGCCGGCTGGCTTGACCGTTAAGGGTGCTGTAACCCCCGAAAGTACACTCCAGTCCAAACCAAAAAAAAAATTATTTTCTGTGTTTAGCCGCACGTATATATCAAATCGATATAATATAAATGGAGGACCAAACTTTCTCCGATAAAAATAAAATAGAGAAAGATCAAGAACCACTTCCTCCTAGTGCTGAAGCTGCTGCCACTAGTCATGACATAGACGATAACATGCCATCAACGTCGTCTGCCAAGGCCGATGCCCAATGTCATAGTAGAGGGCACATACAATCCCAAATGGCAAAGTTCAGGAAAATGACCTTGAAAAAGACATTTAAATCAGCTGAAGAGAAACGTAAACTTGCCAATATGCCATTTACGACACGGAGTGGCAAGGAACGGCTAAGGTCGATCCCTAGTATGTTCATGACTAGTGGTTCAGCTTCACATGACGATGGAAGCCCTCCTCCCACTAAAAAAATCAAAAGAGTTAAGCTGGCAAAAGCACAGCGAAGAACTGTGCTTTCTAAGAAGATATCACAAATCCCATTGTCACAAGTCGTTCATCATCCCAGAGAGGAAGTAGGAACACCACTACTTTTACTAAACAATTGACCCTCCAACAGTCCTTAGCGAGGAGGATGAAGTACGACAGCAGTCATCCTGAAGCAAAACGTATAACTGAGGCCTTGACTGCTATGTTGGTGTTAGACGTGCGTCCGGTATCCGCCATTAGTGCAGTGGGATTTAGACAATTGATGGAGGTAGTGTGTCCCTGGTTCCAAATCCCGTCTAGATTCCACTTCACTAGGCAGGCGATACCGAGACTGTACAGAAACGTCAGAAAAAGTGTCCTCAGTGTCCTGAAAAATGCCGTTGTACACAATGTCCACTTAACCACGGACATGTGGACAAGTGGAACATGGCAGACTAAGGACTATATGACTGTGACAGCCCACTGGGTAGATGTATCACCTTACGCAGCAACAGCAGCAGCGTCACCAGTAGCAGCATCTCAGAAACGCCAGCTCGTTACAAGGCAGGCTACGCTGTGTATTACCGGTTTCAGTAAGAGGCACACCGCCGACAACCTCTTAGAGAAACTGAGGGAAATCATCGCCCAGTGGCTTACCCCACTTAGACTCTCCTGGGGATTTGTGATATCTGACAACGCCACCAATATTGTGCGGGCATTACATCTGGGCAAATTCCAGCACGTCCCATGTTTTGCTCACACAATAAACTTGGTGGTGCAGAATTTTCTGAAAAGCGACAGGGGCGTGCAGGAGACGCTTTGGGTGGCCCGAAAAATTTCTGGCCACTTTCGCCATTCAGCGACTGCGTGCCGAAGACTGGAGCGCCAGCAAACACTCTTGAACCTGCCCCGCCATCACCTGAAGCAAGAGATTGTGACGCGGTGGAACTCAACCCTCTATATGCTTCAGAGGATGGAGGAGCAGCAAAAGGCCATACAAGCCTATACATCCACCTATGACATAGGCAAAGGAGGGGGTATGCACCTGACTCAAGCGCAGTGGAGAATGATTTCCGTGTTGTGCAAGGTTCTCCAGCCCTTCGAACTTGCCACACGTGAAGTCAGTTCAGACACAGCCAGCTTGAGTCAGGTCATTCCCCTCATCAGGCTTTTGCAGAAGCAGCTGAAGAAAGTGAAGGAGGAGCTAAGATGGAGCGATTCCGCTCGGCATGTGGGACTTGTGGATGAAGCCCTTCATTCGCTTTGCCAGGATTCCAGGGTGGTCAATCTGTTGAAATCAGACCACTACATTTTGGCCACCGTGCTTGATCCTAGGTTTAAAGCCTATGTGGTGTCTCTCTTTCCGGCCGACACAAGCCTGCAGAGGTGCAAAGACCTGCTGGTGAACACACTGTCAGCTGAAGCGGAACGTGACACGTCAACGGCTCCTTCTTCATTTTCTCCCGCAACTGGGGCTGCCAGGAAAAAACTTAGGTATCCTAAGCAACCCGCTGGCGGTGATGCAGGGCAGGCAGGACCAAGTTTGGACATCTGGTCCGGACTGAAGGACCTGGCAACAATTTCTGACATGTCTACTGTCACTGCATATGATACTGTCACCATTGACAGAATGGTGGAGGATTACATCGGTGACAGCATCCAAGTATGCATGTCAGACAGTCCATACCTGTACTGGCAGGAAAAAGAGGCAATTTGGAGGCCCCTGTACAAGCTGGCTCTATTTTACCTGAGTTGCCCCCCCTCCAGTGTGTACTCCGAAAGAGTGTTTAGTGCAGCCGGGAACCTTGTCAGCAAAAGGCGTAGGAGGTTGCTTCCACAGATTGTGGAGAAGATGATGTTCATCAAAATGAATTATCAGCTCTTCCAGGGAGACCAGCCTCCAGAAGGTACAGAGGGACCTGTGGTGGTGGATTCAAGTGGGGACGAGTTAATACTTTGTGAGGATGAGGATGTACACACTGAAGAGGGTGAGGAATCGGTGGATGAGGAGGATGAGGATGACATCTTGCCTCCGTAGAGCCAGTTTGTGCAGGGACACATTAATTGCCAGCTTGTTTTGTGGGGGCCCAAACGAACCAATCATTTCAGCCACAGTGGTGTGGCAAACCCTGGCGCTGAAATGATTGATTTGTTAAAGTGTGCATGTCCTGTTTATACAACATAAGGGTGGGTGGGAGGGCCCAAGGACAATCCATCTTGCACTTCTTTTTTTTCTTTGCATTATGTACAGTTTGGGGCCTAGTTTTTCTAACTGCCATCCTGTCTGCCACTGCAGTGTCACTCCTAGATGGGTCACGTGTTTGTGCCGCCCACTCGTGTCGCTTAGCATAGTCATCCAGCTACCTCGGTGCAACCTTTTGGACATAAAAACACTATTGTGAGGTGTGAGGTGTTCAGAATAGACTGGAAATGAGTGGAAATTAAGGTTATTGAGGTTAATAATAGCATAGGAGCAGAGAAACCAACAAATTCTGTGATTTTAGCTGTTTTTATGCTTTTTTTAAAAAAAATACAGATCCAAAACACAAAACCCAGAACCCAAAACACGGAAGGGTGGTTTTGGCAAAACCAATCCAGATCCAAAACACGAAGAAAGATCCAGATCCAAAACCAAAACACAAAACACGAAAAGTGGCCGGTGCACACCCCTAAAATGAACCAATCATTTCAGCCACAGTCGTGTGGCAGACCCTGGTGCTGAAATGATTGGTTTGTTAAAGTGTGCATGTCCTGTTTATACAACATAAGGGTGGGTGGGAGGTCCCAAGGACAATTCCATCTTGCACCTCTTTTTTTTCTTTGCATTATGTACTGTTTGGGGCCTAGTTTTTCAAACTGCCATCCTGTCTGCCACTGCAGTGTCACTCCTAGATTGGCCACGTGTTTGTGCTGCCCACTCGTGTCGCTTAGCATAGTCATCCAGCTACCTCGGTGCAACCTTTTGGACATAAAAGCACTATTGTGAGGTGTGAGGTGTGAGGTGTTCAGAATAGACTGGAAATGAGTGGAAATTAAGGTTATTGAGGTTAATAATAGCATAGGAGCAGAAAAACCCACAAATTCTGTGATTTTAGCTGTTTTTATGCTTTTTTTTAAAAAAAATACAGATCCAAAACAAAAAACCTAGAACCCAAAACACGGAAGGGTGGTTTTGGCAAAACCAATCCAGATCCAAAACACAAGAAAGATCCAGATCCAAAACCAAAACACAAAACACGAAAAGTGGCCGGTGCACACCCCTACTCTGAATATGGAGGAAGTCCGGGTGGAGAGAGAGATCTTCAAACTCACATATAGTGATAGCAAAAGAAGAGGATTTTTTGGTAATCAGGCGAGTAATAAAGTAGTGAATGAGGGATTGGGAAAGTATTTATTATACGGGTTGGGTACGGGATCCCGGCAGTCAGAATCCCGATGGCGACATCCCGCCAGGGTTAGAATCCTAACAATTGCTGTTCAGTATCCCAACCCTCCCCCTCCCTCTCCCTCCCTGGTGCTTAAACCTAACCTCCCCCTCACCGCACTCTAAACCTAACCCTCCCCCCTTAGTACCTAACGCTAACCCTCCCCCTAGAGCCTAACCCTAACCCTCCCCCTAACACCAGTATGTACCATCGGGATGCTGGCGCCGGGATTCTGACAGGTGCCGACACTCTAAGCACCAGTACTCTGACTGCAGGGAATTTGACTGGATCCCTTATTATACATATTCAAGTGCCAGTATATTCTGGTAACCAAAGGTATGCTGGCACTTGTAGTTCTACAGGTGCCAGCCGACCCTAGTAGACTATGGCTTCCAGTTTTTGTGATGACCAGTAGTGCTACATGTAAAAAAACTATTTTTTAACTTAAAACCTTTATGGAGTAAACACCCACCAGGAGTCTTGGGGGCAGCTCAAATGCTTTTCCATGGTTTGTAGCACACATTTTACAGTCAGTAAGACAGTATTATTTCAGAAGTCAGAACTAATCTAAACAAAAAACTATTTGTGTCCTACATAATTCTCTATATATTTCTAATCTCGTTCAGGTACTTTTGACCATTACATTACAATATAGTTTAATTGGTATGTTTATATAGATTTGCATTATATTATACAAGATGTTTAGCTACATTCTTGTATTTTTAACTTCTTTGTTTTCCCTGAGGGCTTATTCAGACTGAATTAACTTTTCTCACACCCTGTTCCATATGGAAGACATTAATGAACCCAGGGCAAAGATCCTGCCAGTGAGCCTTGCTTTCAAAAGCTTAACTAGCTTATGTATCCTTGTATATATGCATTCATAATGTCAACAACACAATGTGGACAATTATGATGTTGACATTGTTAAAATGTTGATATTAGGTTTAGGCTTCGGGCAGTAGGGCTACGGTTTGGCACTAGAGGGAGGTTAGGGATAGGCTACTGGGTGGGTGGGTTAAGCACTA
>JAUIMM010000151.1:3005000-3200000 GCA_031769625.1 Taudactylus pleione | reverse complement strand
TAGCGTTGCTCCTACAAGTGACTGTAGGAGAAAACCCTCTGTGTTTCTGAATTTGTGGTTATGGCTGAGCATCAGCGAATTATATACAGTATATTTTTTTTCTCTATCTGGTTTTTAGAACTTTCTAGATATTGGTACTCTGGCTAAAATATTTCACATCCATGCGTGTATGTGCATCAAGGCTCCATGGTATAGATCAGCGGGAGATAATGTGCACTCCATCTGTTGTGGCACTATACATTCCAGCATGCCCTGCCATAGTTTTAGCATGCTCTAAGCAAATCTGTGGCAGGTCTTGCTGGGATATGTAGTTCCACAGCAGCTAGTGTCAGACATTGAGGCTGGCAAAAAAAGCTAAATTATTATAAAACTTTATATAATTCCAATG
This sequence comes from Taudactylus pleione, assembly GCA_031769625.1. Lineage (NCBI taxonomy): Eukaryota > Metazoa > Chordata > Amphibia > Anura > Myobatrachidae > Taudactylus > Taudactylus pleione. Next base: position 3,199,612 of record JAUIMM010000151.1, on the reverse strand, counting down.
AACTACTATTCTGCATTTGTATTTAAATCTTTATTAACGTTCGTAAAGCTTAAATAAAGCACATTTAAAATTGTTTATTTACACATTTACAAATGATGTAAACCAAATATATGTTGACAATTATATATTACCATTTTATTTATGTACATATGATACAAGTTAATGTATTCAACACTGGGTCAGCGGTTCTGCAGTGGCCACACAGTGGCAATTAGAGGAACAGTATGAATGAATATTAGTTAAATTAATATAAAAACAGCCTTCATGTAGAAACATAAAACAAGTGGCACAAAAGTAAATCACATGATCATGTAAAATATTTACAAAGTGGACAGGCAAACATAAACATGGTCAAACTAATTACTGTGGTAGGTTTAAAAGACTAAGCCAAAGAGACTAACCTGATTTGTAACAGTTTTTGCACAAAAAATATTTGTTTTGTTATTAAATTAATGTATACAGGCTCAGCTGAGTCACTTTCATCTAAAACCTATGAATAATATTAATAATAATAATAATAATAATAGTAACAATTTAATTAGCAACAGTACCCCTTATAGATGTGTTGCCATTATCCACTAGTGCTTCTAAACAAATGTCCATTCAACTGAACATACATAGGTATTCCTGCATTTTCATAGGGCTATTAAAGCTTGTAGCTGTTCTGTGCTTCACTGATTTCCAAGTAATTATATTTTTATCTTCAGTGGCATCCACAAGTACCTGCGACCATATCATCGTACTGCTTTAAAACAACATTTTCATCGTCATCAAAATAAAGCAAGTTTATAGAGAAAAGTTTGTCAGGGACACAGCATGGACTGTAAACACCTTGTGTGAGTTTCAGAGCATTAATTATAGATTGCACGGTAGCATGGTTGGTGGGCCTCATGTTTTGTCCCAAGGGGAAAGGACATGACCCCTTACAGTGATAAGCATTATATCCTCTTGGGGAGATGATCCATCCGGACCAGCCTATCTCCTCGAAGTCTACATAAAGGGGATGTCTCTGGCAGGGCAGGTGTCCATCCTCCTGCAGTGCTCTCGCCATCCTGGTCCTGTTTGGGGCCGGGGCATTAGGCTCATTGGGTATTGCCAGCTGATGGCCATCTAGATAAAAAGCAATATAAAAATATTATTCGCAAATGTGTATCACACTCCCCATGAAGCTATGTAAAATGTGTGAATATATGTGTATGTGTATATATATATATATATATATAAATATATATATATATATATATATATATCCAACAATCATCCCACAGAAGAAGGATCAGGCAGCACTCCCAACATACTTTCCAGATAATATAATACATTTCAAGATCTGGATGGTCTTTTCAAATCAGGGTGTGCATATATATGCAGATAATTCAAAGCAGTCATTTGACTTTGTAATTCCTTATCCAGTTGCCTTCACAAAAACTGGGTACATAGACACACTGGAGGAGCACCACTCAGGATACACTAAATGCACAGCACTGATGACAGTGCTTATTAATTAAAGCAATGAAATGTATTTTGGACATTTATTGTAACCTGAGTGCCACACTTCCAGTATATCTTTTAGAATTTAAGTTGGGGATACATTATAATTTTACTCTCTTCTATATGTTTTAGTAAGAGTAAAAATACAAATTTATTGTTATCAATTGACCCAAATAATAACACATTTCTTATGCAGGAAGATATAACAGAAGATTGTAGTTTTGGTGAAGAAATACATGTTTGTGTACTATCTTACCTGGCTGATTGCCCAGTGACACAACCCCCCTTCTGCCGTCATCAGTAAAGAGAACAAGCATGGGTTGTTTGCTTTCATGATGGTCTTTTCCAGAGGCAAATCGGATAATATTGGTGTCGGCTTGCCCTCCTGCTAGATTTCTCACTGTCACAAGAATTCCCTGATTGCTGCTGTCATCGTTCCAAGCACGGACCTGTCAGATAAAGATATTAACAATGTTCATTTCACTATTCGATTTACATGCCCAACCAAAGCAATGACCTCAGTTATAAAAAAGATCATTTATGCCAGTGGTGTATGTACACATGGTGTGTGATTAGCACAATACTTTAGAGATTGGTAACATGATTGTATATTAAGTTTTACAGTGGCAAAAGCAAAGTAGTTGAGCAGAGAAGGTACAAACTGCAAATGACCAAATTAATAAAACACATTTTATAAGTAGAAATTAAATATTCCAATAAAAATGTTTTTAAAAAATTGGGACTTACTGCTTGAGTAATGGAGAACACTTCCCATCCTGAAGAATGGATAGGGACAAGTCTTGAAGACAGCAGCTTTCTTCCTTGTGGTAACTGCATTTTGTTTTTATCCGTAACTAGATACACACTTATCTGTGGCACAAAGAATACAATTAATTAGAAAAGTCATTTAACTCCAAACAAACACATGATTAGCGTCTGAAGACATAAAGCAACCTATTGAAGCCAAATGTACAGTTTGCTAGTCCAGTATAATACTATGTTGTTATGTCATTTGTGCATTTATTGAATCCTTGCAGCAGCTAAAATAAAATAGAAAAAGACATATAAAAGAAATATCTATCATAGCAACTGCAAAAACTTTATACATTTCAACTGTGACATTTTTTAAGGGTCACCTAATACGCCTGTAATGTGTAAGATAGGAAGTAGTTAATAGAAATATAACACTACAAATATGCAATTCCCATGCCCCACCTGGCAGAAGTGATGTCTCGTGAAGTAAGCGTGTTCTGTAGGTCTCGGTTTCAGTTTGAAGAGGTGCAGCTCAGCTGTTAGAATCTTCTCGCTCTTAGTCACAGTTGAAAGGTTGAACAAAAAATACATCTGGTCACTGTGAACTGAGAATTCATTTTGCAATTAGACAATAGCTTACATAAAAAATGCTATACTTTTCTAAGGCCATCCTTCTTGTATTAAGATAATTTTGATAAATAGTTTGACCTCCCATGTTTTATGCATAATAAAGGATAATCATAATGCATACAATTTACATTAAAAAGAGACAAGTTAAATTATTATAACATCATAGTAAGAGGGACATATATTAAACATTTAATGTATAATTACTTTGTAAATGATAAATAAGACAAAGGCACAATGAATTATAATTTGAATCAAAACAGTCCTTACCTTTGTCAAAGAAACTTCTAACTGTGTTCCCCTCCAAAAGATCTGGGTCCTTGGTGACACCATCCGCATCAGCTACAGTGTTATATAGGTCAATCATGTATTGGGGTGGTTGTTTGGCATGATGCAGAGAATGCGGTGGGTCATCAATGCCAAAAACTTCTAAAAGCCTTTTGAGGGCCTTTGATCTTACTTGTTCTGGGTTTTCTGCAGGCGCAGCAATATTCTCTGTGTTTTCAGTAGGTCTTGGCGTGCATCCTTGGAAAAAAATAATCATGAATAGAAAACCCAACATCTTCATGTGGACCATTTCTCCAGGTTGAAACTCTCTCAGATCCCTTGTGGCTGAATGCTCCACTGTGTGCCTAGTGCCACAATTTATAACAATACTACAGGACAGCTGCACCTTAAGCTCTAAAACAAGATAGAATTAAGTCAAGTATGCAAAACAGCAATCAGTAAATGTAAAGAAAGCTAATTGCAGTGCTAACAAGGTGTGAAACAAGACTAGCAATGCTCTGTTAGCAATTATCCTACAGTACACAATTTATTTGAAACTGGAAGCTGTTGTCCTGTGTACATTCCTTATTTTAAAGGAAAACCAGAAGTCTTGTATTGGAAGAACAAGCAAGGATTTAAACACCTGGAGAGGATTGGTTTGTTTATCATTTTTTCTTGACTAAATGTGAAATTATTCCATTGTAACAGGCTGAATGAAGAAAGTTTGCTCACAGTGGGGGACTAACTTCCTTCTAATGAATTTATTAATGGTGACAAACACAAGAACATTGACTTGCATGAATTAAACCCTGTTAAGTAAATAGCTGGTACACCTAAGGTGGCCTGAGTCTTACGTAAAGGAGATATCCTACAAATTAGCTACATTACTATGCCATTTAAAATACATAGTAAAATCTCTTAATTTTAGTTGCAATCATTAATTAGAAAGGTGTGAAAAGACAAAGGTGTGAGTATTACCAATGGGGAAATATGATGCTTCTATAGCAAACCATGTACTATTTACATTAATAGATGTGATATTTTACACCTAACACATAGATACAGACTACAAAATCTTATGGATCTGTAATGTTGAGTGCTTTCTCTTTTTCTTAGTCAAGTGATGGCTACAGCATGTAGGTACTGACTTTACTAATGGTAATGATGTGAATTTAAGGTGTGAATGTATTTCTATTTTGATGAAATGGATTAATGGTTTTACAGGATTTTATATGAAGAAAAAAATACCAGGTGGGTTGTTTTGAATATTATATGGTACTAAAATATTTCTGGCTATATTTACTTGTATTTAAGTACACGTGTATTGGAAAGTGGGTCTTTTCACTGACTTTCAAGATGACTTTGACAGAGTATTAAAATGAATTTGGTGGCACAAAGATAAATATGACTACAGTGCTGTTAGTTCCTGCCTGATATACTACTTTTTTCATATGTAGAATCTTTACAGTTAATATGTGTATTTCTCTTTATTTAACAACCAGATAAAACATGTTTTAAATGAACTCTTGAAATGCAAATATAAGTATTAATCATTTATTTTATACATTTGGATCGATTGGACCAGATACGCAAATGGGTGATTTAATCTCATCCCATTTCTGCATCTGATTGATCTTGCAATTGGAACTCACACTTTGTAGTGGTTTTCAATCTGCTGGTGCTTTTGAATAAAGAAAAACAAAGCCAGGAATTATATAGATAATATTGGTCAGTAATTTGGAGCACTTCTCAATTTCTCTTTCTTATGTCTGGTCTAGTCTGGTATTTACATAATGTGGATGATTACTTTGAGATCTTTTTTTAAATTCCCTAATGTAGACTTTAGCAGGGGTATATCACATATGCAGCTAAGGTTAATCAATTTAAACTAATTTATATGTCCCTAACGGTCACTTGATGTTTTAGTTGCATTTTTCCTTTGATTGTTTTGTTCTCAACAGAATGAGTTTATTTGACCAAATTACAGAATGTTTTGATTAATTGTGAGGCAGATATATGGTAAATTACTTTTCTCAAATATAACTACTAATATATATATATATATATATATATATATATACATTTGTGTCCTGCACTCACATCAAACCAGGATTCATCAATGGGATGCTTTCCAAAATCAGATGTCTGATTCAACACATATCACTCCGCTATCCAGTCTCCTGGAAGGAAGCACTCACCAAATATTCAAAATTTTTTTTTAATAAATCCACAAGTATCGTCACAATTGGTTATCTATATTTATAATTGTAATCCATAGTCTGCCAAAGCCAGATAAATTGTCGACGTTTCGGTCTAATTATGAACCTTTCTCAAGACTGGCACAAATAAGTAAATCGCATATAATGCATAATATAATGTTTCACATTACATCTCAAAAAATAAACAAAAACAACACACAATAAGTTAAAGTGTACAAAATCAACATTGATAAATAGACAAAAATATTGGAAATAGTGAAACCGTCTATCAGGCTCTTAACTTTAATCATCATACAATGCATATTATAAGTCTCTCTGAGATGGGGTCTATAATACCCTTACCTAGGTGCCTTATGGCGTACGCTGGATGAGGTAAGCCCATATCTTTTCCCTTGCATCGATGTCCCCGTTGTAACAGGCAGTGTCAGTGCTTTTTGCAAACAGTACAGGTGGTGTATGTCAGTCATAGGTGCGCTCAGTTTGGTAGCATATGTCTGCATATGACCATCTGGGTGTACCATATTGATGCTTTTTTCTGCTGGTATAAGATACATTTTATTTATAATAGTGTATATTTGTTTGACTATATGGGTTGGTGACTATGATCTAAACACTTAAATCAATCCTTGTAGTATTCCTTTTGCAACCCCATAGGGCACCTAGGTAAGGATATTATAGACCCAATCTCAGAGAAACTATAATATGCATTGTATGATGATTAAAGTTAAGAGCCTGATAGACGGTGTCACTATTTCCAATATTTTTGTCTATTTATCAATGTTGATTTTGTACACTTTAACTTATTGTGTGTTGTTTTTGTTTATTTTTTGAGATGTAATGTGAAACATTATATTATGCATTATATGCGATTTACGTATTTGTGCCAGTCTTGAGAAAGGTTCATAACTGGACTGAAATGTCGTCAATTTTTCTGGCTTTGGCAGACTATGGATTACAATTATGAATATAGATAAATAATTGTGACGACACTTGTGGATTTAATAAAAAACTTTTTTTGAATATTGGTGAATGCTTCCTTCCAGGAGACTGGATGGCGGAGTGATATATAGAATAATGTTCACTCTAGGTAGGGCGCCGGACCCAGAGTTAGGGCACTTGTGCGCTGAAGGGCGCCCGAGAAGGGGGCATGGCCAAAGAAAAGGGGGCATGTCTGTATGATGCGTCCCCTTTTTGTCACTCCTGGGGGCGTGCCCGGCACTAACGGACATGCCGGGCAGCCCCCAAGAGCTGCGGTCACTGTGAATGGATGCAGGGCGCATGCGCCCGGCGTCCATTCACCGGCTGTGACCGCTGCACCGCCGTCTTGACCACCAGTGGGACACAGCGACCCGCGGGTGAAGGCAGAACCCGCAGGCTGTCTCAGCAGGCCGCCATGCTGGAGGGCAGGGCGCGTTCTGCCCTTCAGAAATAGGGCAGGGCGCGTTACACTAATATAGTATACATGTAACGTAAAGAATATTTGAAGTGCAATATCGCTCAGGGGCCAACTTAAGACGTTCTGCCAAGATAAATGTAATTTCTTATTGCTGTGTATTGCAGCAAGAGGAAATAACTTATCTAGGGAATGTCACAAAAGACTCTTGCCAGGACTCATGGATTCTGAAAAGAACCTGTCCCAGAGACAGCTGCAAATTAAAGTGATCACAAATGTCATCACTTTAGTCCCAAGTTAGGCCTGGCTGAACCTCTAGGCTGTGCATGTGCACTGGGTACTTAGTGGAGAGGTAGGAAACCTTTCCAAAAATATTTCCGGTAATGTAGCTCAAAGGCCAGTTTTCAAGGCACCCTAACAGTCTGGGTTTTAAGGATATACATGCTTAAGCACTGGTGACTTCATTTGTATCTCAGTCAGTTTCATTATACCATCTTTGCACAAACATGGATAGATATCCTTTAAAACCTGGAACCTTAGGGTGCCTTGAGGACCTAGTTTGGGAAACCCTGCCATATGCTAACACCTTCTGAAAATGGTGTTAGCAAACAGTGCCAAGCTCTAAAAAGCTTGGCAAATGGGATTTACATGATATCTACCACACCACTTCCTTGGTAAATGGCTTCAACACTAAAATATGAAGCAAACCTCCAAAAACAGACCTTTGTTTTGGTGGATTGACCAGATGTTTATATGATACATAGATCCCTAAATATTTTTGCCAGGTAACATGGTTCAATGTTTACCTGTTACCAGGGCTGCCATCAGGGGGGGACTGCTGGCACTGCAGTCCCGGGCCCGGACACTCTGCTGAAAGTTGGGGGCCCATCCACTTTAACCACCCACACTACCCTCTGCCCTTAATAGGGCACTTTCTCCATTGTCCCCTGTTACTGCTGTAATAACAGAGGAGAGGAGCCGCTGAGCGGAGTGCTGATTAGCATCAGCGGCGCTCATCCTCTTTGCTCGGCTGCACCTGCTCTTTACTGGTTGCCAGTTGCGACCGTCACATACCAGCCAGCCGCAACCCCGCTTCAGGAGCCAGAAGTGTGGGTGTGCAGAGAGGAGCTGTACGCAGCAGCTGTCATTGTATGGAGTAGACGGGAGCCGGCAGAGCAGCAGCAGCGGCGGTTGGCATTGGCAGTAGCACTCGAAATCCCTATGGGAGGAAGGAGGAATGGGGGGGGTTGCATTCCATATTACATTGACCAATTCCCTTTGAGCGATAAATTTAAAGAGCATGATAGTATTTACACACACACATATATATATATATATATATATACATATATAGCTCCGGAGGTGTATCTAATCTATTATAATGACATTGTTACACTATCTTGCTCTTTAAATATACCATGACAGAGGGGCTGATTCAGCATTTAACGCAGATCGGGGTTTTCATGCAGATCCCAATTATTAGGAACCTGTGTATGTGCAGCGAGGACGACCTGTGTTCCTGGAAATGGGGCCCTGTTTTCCTTAATGGACGAGGCCATGGTGAGCGTCCCTGGATGCAGACTTCCTGGCCTCACAAGCCCGCCAGCCTGCATCAGCTGAGGCTTACTCAGCTGGCCAGTGACGCACAATGAAACGCTAACTTGCCTCCGAGCGACAGGGATGAACTTACGCCCCTGGCCCTGACTATATGATCCCCCCACTTCCACTTTAATAAAGTTTTATTTTTTGTTTTGTTCACACTGTGCCACTGGAAGTGGACAGAGGCCGTCAGAGGAGCCACCGCGCATGAGGAGCAGTGCCAGCAAGCCAGCCAGACCAGGAGAAGAAGACAGAAGGATTCTCCTTCAAGGAGGTAAGTAATGAGACTTTTAATTTATGGGATGATTTGTTTCATCATGTTGCGTACAAGTGATAATATTTAGACTAAATATAATCACGTGCACAGTATGTCACATACTGAAACAAATTTTTTTTTTTTTTTGAATTCCGATAAAGTGCACTAATACCATTAAGGCAGCTATTTTGAGTGTCCCCTTGCAAACAGTAACACCATATATTTCATCTGCATGGACTTTCAACTGAAATTGTATCAGATTGTGGGGTACAGTTCATGGCCAAATTTTGGAGAACTCTCTGTTCTACTCTGCAAGTCAAATTAAATTTGTCTATAGCCTATCACCCTCAAAGTAACGGATCCACAGAGAGGGTGAACCAGGACCTGGAGACCTTTTCAAGGATTTACATGTCGTCCTCCCAAGATAACTGGTCTGACTCTCTTCCTTGGGCAGAATTCGCGCACAACTCCTCTTATCATTCCTCATCCAATCAGTCACCATTCTATGTGGTTTATGGTCTCCTAGAGGTCCTGTGTTTAAAGACCTGCCAATCTATGATGTTCCTGCAGTTGACTCTACTTTACGGAAATTTGCTCAGAGTGGACACAAGTTCATGCAACCCTCTGCAAGATCTCTCAGCATTATAAGAAAGGGGCAGATAGGAAATGTAGAGCTGTTCCCAAGATACGAGCAGGGGATCAGGTCTGGCTTTCCACCCGCAACCTACGCCTCTGGGTTCCATCCATGAATGTGTACCCAGGTTCATCTGTCCTTTCTCCATCATTGAGGTCATTAATCTTGTGGTTTACCGACTAAAACTCCCTGGTTACCTCAATATTCCTAATTAATTTTACATTTCCCTACTAAAACCTCTTGTCCTCGATACGTTCCTCTAAGTCCTACCTTCACATCCTAAATTCTCACTGAGATAGGGGTAGAATTAGAAGTGAAACAAGTCCTGGACTCCCGCTTTTGATATGGACATTTACAGTACCTGCTGGACTGGAAGGGTTATGGCTCAGAAGAACAATGCTGGATTAAAGCAGACGATGTTCACACTCCTAGGCTCATTCGCAAGTTCCATTCCTCTAACCCAGAGAAACCTGGGAAGTGTCTGGAGGCCACTCGTAAAGGAGGGGGTAATGTCACGACCAGAGTTGTTGTATCTGGCAAGTCGTGATATCTGCCTGTGCAGGCGCTTTGGCGCGGTCCTACCAGTGGGGATGCTGGTGTCTGGAGGTTGGCGCGAGGTGCGTGTGGATGTCTGAAGTGTACAGGCCATGTGGTGACAGGTGAGACTGGCAGCACTATCATGCTGGGGATTGCTGTCTGCCACCATCTTGGTTTTGGGCATGTGACCTGAATGGGCCAATCAGGTTTGAGCATCTTGTGTGTACTCTCAGCAGCCTATCATACAACTTAACATTGGTACTTAAGGGTGTTCAGCATGCCCTCTAGTTGCCAGTGCAACGTATACACAGCACAAGCTGTGTGAGAGTTTTCTGTACTCCTTAGCTCAGTGTGATTATTGCAGTTCCAGCAGTGCTCCGTTTCCTGCTCTGTCCCCATCACAGGCTGTTTCTGGATATTCGCATCTAGCCTGCTATACCCCGTTACTCATCCCCCGTTGTGAACCCTCCTGCACTTCGGACTCAGAACTCACTCCAGTACTTCAGACCTCTGAGCCTGATTCAGAGCCGCTCAGTCTGAATCATGCCCGGGCTTCTTTTTTTTTAGAGTGGCCTCTTGGCCGCTCGCATAGCTGTGGTTGACCACCCACAACTATAGCGAGCGGCCAGGATTATGGTCACAATGGTCAAGACCATCACGACCGTCGGGCTTGCGATGAGACCCTTGTGGTAGGGGGGCGAGCTGTCACTCAACATCGACAGCTCACCCCCTTTGGTGCGAGACCCGGAGTGACGGATTGCCCGTCGCTAGCCGGGTCTCGCGCATGCGTACGACGGAGCTGGCTCCATCGTGCGCATGCACTGTGGGCCACCATCGACCCGGTTGCGAGCACTCAGCGCTTGCGACGGGGTCTACATCAGGCCCTCTGTTCCTCAGTCATATCTCCATAGGACTTTTGTTTTCTTCTGCCTGACACCTGTTTCCAGCCTCATTAATTGGACTTTGTTTTCCTGCCAGACATTTGTTTTCAGCCTCACTTCACTTGGACTTGTTTATTTTCTGCCAGTTTATATATTAATTACCACTTCATGAATAATAATACTCCTATTAAACCTGCTGCATTTCAATACTACAAACCCGTTCCTGTTTCTTCTGCTGCATCCACCCCGGGATCAAAAAACAATCCAGACTTGATACCCGGCCACTATCTTTTAGTGGACATTGTTAATGTAAATGGCACAAGCGCATTGATTTGTCACTTTGTATATGTGGCCTCAATTACCTACATGATATTTGCATTTTCTAAACTATTTTTAGTATAAATGCCAAAGGATGTAAATATGTTAATGTAACATTGAGTAAGACAAACTGGTTACGGCTAGATGTTGGTTCTGAAACTTAAATTAACACTAGAATCTTTATTTTTTTTAAAGCATGATTTATGGTTATTTAATTCTTATGCAAATGTGCTATAGATGTGAATGGATGAGATGTTGGTGCAAAAAAAATTGCCATAGACAAAAGAAATATAGTGCTGCTTGAAAATAAAAAAGTGCATAGTGAAAAGTGCCTTACTCTTGTGCGTAGGTGGCAATCATCTGCAGTGCATTTTTCACCACCCTCAGTCTATAGCATCTCTGACTTCAGGGAGCTGGCCTCTATTCCAGATGACAAGGTAATGGCCCATTGTCCAGTGAGGGCGCATTTAAGCCCACGAGCCATGAGCATTGTAAAACATGAGGGCGCCCATGTGAAAAAATTCAGGCCCCCTCCACCCTGAAAATATGACATCATGTATCTGGTGATTTCTTTGCAACTGTGGTGCCATTGTTATTTTTCCAAATAAATCACTAGAAACATGGATGGCTGCTAGGCAAGACAGTGCGATGAGTGCCACCATAACTCAGGGCCCGTGTGAATCGCAATCCCTACACCATTACGCAATCCCTACACCAAAAACCACTGCCCAAATTCTTAGCCAAGAATATGCAAACATATTTTTTATTGTATCTGTATGTACTAGTAGGAGTTGGAGATCACATATTGATTATTTTGCCAAATTAAACCTTTCAACTGTCTAATTTCCATATCAGCTCGGTGCTAACTTGTCCATTTCATAATATGGGTGTATGGGTACACATATTGTAATATATAATGGTGTTGGGTGTAAAGGGAGCACAATTATGTATCGAGAGCTTATAATCACTGATTGTCTGTAGCATTATAAACTCTAAATACATGGGAGTGGTATTTATGCAGCTCCCTTCTCAGCTGGAGAACAGTCATTTAAAGCATATCTGTGATTTCTGGTACTGAAACTGTAACAACAATCCCATGCAACACTACCAGCATTCTCACTTATAGGGGTCAATTCGATTAGGTGCGAACTGGGTCCTGTGAGCCATTCTCACATTGCGTACTCGTATTGCGAATATTATATATTAATATTCAATTCCAAACTCGCATTGATATTTAAGCGGAAATTCATGTTTTTTGTGAGCCCCCCACTGAGTAGGTGAAAAGGTAGGGAAATTTTTATTTTAAAGTCAAAATCTCAGGACACGGTGCAGAATGAATAATCATTCATTGGAGGGGTTTAAATATCATAATTTGGGCAATAAAGATGTCAGTGTTCAGGTGGATTTCTCTAAAAGCTCATTGTTGGGTCCAATGATGTGGGATAGTTATGTGGAGGTGTTGAACTGATGAGAGGGGGGTTTCGTGAACTTACAGATTGGAGGTAAAAAAGTTTATTCCAACTTTTTACAAACTTGTATAAAAACACTGAAAAATTACTATACAGACATTTTTCTGAACCCCAAAATGCTGGACTTTATTTGCTGAAAAAACTTGCTTGCTATCATTTTTCAAGCATTAATAAAAAGTGGAAAAATCAACCACTTGCATACCTCCCAACTGTCCCATGATGGAGGGACCACTGTCACCACTGCTCTGCATAGTAGATACATGGCATCTGTACACAGTCCAGAAAGAGTCTGGGGGCAGCCCAGCATCTCCGGGAGTGCTGGGCACACCCCTAGACTGATGCTAAGCCCCCTTTTCGTGCGCGCACCTTCGGCGCACTTAGGATCACAATTTTCAACTTCAAAATGTTGGGATGTATGCATTTCAAACATTATAAGGGCTTTCAGTATTTTCCTTATGGCCACTAACAGCCTTCTATATGGTCCTGCTATCTCATTTGACAAACTTTTTGGGGCCCAGGATGGTTTCCCTGCATGCACTTCACCCAAGTTTATTTTTGTAGAAAAGACATGCAACCTCACCACGAGTATCGCGAATTGGCATGTCTAAGTAATTTTGCATTTCTTGGGCACATTTAGGCAATGTCTGCGAGTTTCATGAAATACCTTGCTTTCGCAAACATACTCCTACAGTAAATGAATTTATCCCATTGTATCTAACCCAAAGAGCCACACTCAATGTACTAAGCAAAGTGTAAGACATTTTCATGTTTTCTTTCCAATATGCCTCATCTCTAGGTGTGGGTGTCTGGATGAAGAGATGGAAGGAGGAAAACGGCACACACATGGTAATAAGATTTATCATTATGATATGGTTTATGTACAATCGTGCCCCCTCCTTTGTGTCTCAAATCATCTACAGCATCAGAGGTGGCAGAGGCCAGCTGCGTTGCAGGTACAAAACAATTATTACGTCCTGCATTGCAGTGAGTTATCTGTTAAAGCAGTGATTCACAAACTTATTTAGTCACAGTGCCCCAGAGTATCAGCATTTTTTTCACGGGACACCTAGGCCAAAAGTTTCTTATTGAGAGATTTTGCAAACATTACTAAAGTAAGTAAATTGTGCCTTTATGTCATCCTTAGGTTGTTATGTGGTGGTAGACACTGTTGCAATTTTTGTTTGTCCACAAATTTTATGATTGGCAGCCACCAGCTCTGGTTTTGCCTATCACATTGACCATAAATTATTTGATTTGGTCTTGAACCACAAAAACACGCCACCCCAGGGTGTCACGGCATCCAGTTTGGGAACCACTGTGCTAAGCTAAAATTCACTGTAAAATGGAGTAGAACAGTGCCACCTAGTGGCCAACTCTTGAATTGAAATTTCTTAATGCTTTCATCCCATTATTAGATTTTTTTTTTTAAAGAAAAACACTACAGTTTGGCCCGAAGCAGAGTTGACTGCAAGTTACAAACTGTCAGATGTGTAAAAGGAAAATCGCCGGAAAATCACCAGAACACAGTTTTCAAACGCGACTTGCCCTCACAAATTTTTCAGTGTTCAGAAGACAAGTCTTCAGATTTAGGGCCTCATGAGTTTTATCATATGCAACGAGTTTTAAAACTTGTTGCATATAATAAATGGTGTGCCAGCCAGTCAGCTCCCAATTGTCATATTTGAAACAGATGACAGTTAGGCGCTCAAACACCTATCAAATATATATGGGCGCTAACCTATAGAGAGTGCAACAACAGATCAATTGATGTAATTATATTTCTATGCAATTGACAGCAGCCTTTATATTGAGCAGCTGCCATTTTTGTTTGTTTGTTGAGTTGCATGAAGGAGCCAGCATTAGTAGGGCATGCTGGTTCTAGTAGTGCTAGTTGGAGTTCCCAGGGGTGACTCCCAGGTAAGCTGGCTCTCAATTTGGATGCATTTATGTATGTGCTTTTATCATGAGGCCTTACATTTGACAAAATTATATATGTGCCTTTATCATGAGGCCTTATAATTGGGATATTTTACATTTGGGGTGAGCGTTTGGGCGTAGGGCCCCCGGGACTGGTCTGGCTGGGCCTCCTCAGGGCATCACCACTTAATACACATAGTTGCTTTTCACATCACCTTTTATGTTTGTTTATTATTCATGTATTTTTTCACATATATTTTAACCTCTCATTCCACACTTAATGATTACTCACACACAGCTATACTTTGCACTGCACTGTCACTCTTTTTCCATTTTCGTGTGATGCCCTGGGGGGGTCCTGGGCTGGACGTTTTTTGGGGTGCACTGCGCCCCAGACGTGAACCTCTTAGTGTTAGGGACTGCTGGTAACAGAGAAGCCGTGACGTGGCCCAGCAGCCTCCCATGTGTTTGCAAATGCATGCAACTAATATCTCTGAATTTCTATGACCATATAGTCTTCATATATTGTTGCAGGTATTATTCAGTGTGCTGAGGTACAATAGGGGGTTAAATCCCCCTCCTTTTCTACTTAGTATGACCCCTCATGCACCTGATTAGTACTGCTAGATTGATTGAGCAGCTGCCATTTTTGTTTATATATATATATATATAACAGGCGCTAGTCAATATAAAAATGTATTAAAGTGCATCAAAATAAACAGGAAAAACAGAAAAAAAATATATATTTAGAAATAAATGAACAGATAAAACAATTAATAAAAACAGTAAAAATATCACCATACGTATGGCTAACACACAATTAGTACACACTATCCAATACAAATATATATAGAAATATAGTATAGTATATATGTGGAAAAGCACAGAAAAAAAGAAAAATTAATAACAAGATGTTCTTTGTTAGGACATCTAACTTGCATATGCCATAATTACATACTTGCCAACCCTCCCGCATCTTGCGGGAGTCTCCCGATTTTCTGACAAACCTCCCGCTGCCCCGCAAAACGAATGAATCTCCCGCATTCCCCACAGCTCCGTGTGAAACCCGGACTGCGCATGCGCAGGTCCAGATGTGACAGGGAGAGGACATGAGTCACATGACTATTTCCCCTTTGCGCTAGCAGTATGCCTGCCTGGCCATGCAGTTGTACCGCAGGGTTGTGGGTAACGTTGGCCGCCTCCTCCAGCAAGCAGAGCCGCCTGTGTGACTGTCAGTGCAGGGAGAGACGTCAGTTCTCTCTTGCTATAGCGGGGACAGCAGCTGTTACATCTTCTCCCACCTGCCTAAACAAGTAAGTAATAGTAGTAGTGCTCAGGTGGTGTGTGACCTGTGATGGGAGCTGCGCTGCGGGCTGGCATAGAGATAACCAGGCGGGGGAGGGATGGGGAGCAGGACAGGAGAGCAGTACTGCAGCTGGATTAAGTTGGAGGGGGGGTGAGCAGAGCAAAGGAGGTAAGTGTTCCAGGGCCCCCTCTATCAGGCCCCACCAACCTTTGATTATTCAACTTAGAATCTTTCAACAATAAAAGTGAGAGGAAGAGGGAGAAGTCGGAGCAGGAGGGGCGTGGCTACACGGCAGGGGGCGGGTCTACATGGCACTGTGTGTAGCAGGATACAAGCAGTATGAGGGAGAGGAGCACCGCAGAAAGTGTGCACTGTGTAAGGTACTAAAAGGGAGGGGGGACACTGTGCATAAGTGTGTGTGACAGTATGTGTGTGTGGAAGTGTGTGACTGTATGTATATGTGTGTGACTGCCTCTCTTCCCCCCCCCCCCCAATGCTAGGGGCCACCTCACCCTGCAAAGCAGCAGGCATTGATGGCAGCTGTAATTATTGTTATTATTACAGTTTTGGTGCCCATGTCACACTGTTGCACCCCCAATAACACTGAGAGGAAGCATCTTATATACAACCCCCCCATGCCAGGATCACCTCACCCAGCAGGAGGCAGTGCTGGCAGCTGTGATTATTATCCTACTTGTACCATGTTACACCTATTAAATCCAACTATACTGAGGTCAACTGCCAGCTCCCTCCTGCACTTCCTATGCCCCCTCCCCACCAAACTAGAATTATCACCTTGATGTTGCCCATGTTAAACTATTACACCACAATACTACTATGATCAGCTACCAGCATTCTACTTTAATTACATCTCTCTCTACTGGGGGGGCTACTACTAGGGGCACTACCAGGGGGGGGATTACTACTGGGGGCCCTACCAGGGGGGGTATTAATACTGGGGGCACTACCAGGGGGGGATATTGCTACTGGGGGCACTACCAAGGGGGGTATTAATGCTGGGGGCACTACCAGAGGGGGAATATTACTACTAGGGGCAGTACCAGGGGGAATTACTACTGGGGGCACTACCAGGGGGGTATTACTACTGGGGGCACTACCAGAGGGGGAATATTACTACTGGGGGCAGTACCAGGGGAGGGATTACTACCAGTAGCTGCTGCATTTCCCACCCTAGGCTTATACTTGAGTCAATAAGTTTTCCCAGTTTTTTGTGGTAAAATTAGGTACCTCGGCTTATATTCGGGTCGACTTATACTCAAGTATATACGGTAACTTGTTTCTCCGCCTCTTTTAGTTACTCAGCGGCTTCCTCAGAATCTATGTAAAGGTGTCATCCCTGCAGCTCCTTATAAACCCTGTTTTTCCAATGTAGCCGTGTAGCAGCTGCTGCATTAACTCATCGGGTACCTCCATATGCGATGAACCAAAGTTATCCATGATACATTGCTAACCTTTCAGATGAAACAAACAGGGAAATACTTTCCTCCATATGGGCTAAATGCTATAAATCAAGTTTAATAATCCAGAGCCACAATCTTATACTTTGCTCACACAGTATACATACATCCTTATAGAAGTATAACTTTTTCAGAAGCAGATAAAAAACTTGTTTCAATTTAAAATAAATAAATAAAAATATATATATATATCACTCATCCATACCAATTAGGCAGTCAGTTCATTTGTATGTAGCTAATTACAAGAAGTGCAATTAATTATCTTAAATATTATACCATTCTACATCGTCAATTTATCCTGTTTATTTGGCACACATAAGATTTTATACAATATAATTTAATTAGACATCACAAATGGGATCTACCAAACTTCTGTCATAATCCACATAATATACTGCAGGCACAAAGTGCCGTTCCTAACAACAATAAAAATTATATATAAAGTATATAATATATATATAATAATAAAATTGCTCATGAGAAAAAGAAAGGATAATCACTAATATTCAGTTTAGGAACCAGATATCTATTATTGACTAATTACTATACAGCTATATAATGGTAGAGATAAAATTCTAGCCTCACAAGAATACCCAACAGGGCTCCCATCCACTGATCAGCCACCTTCACACATGCTTAACTTCATTCTATGTACATGTCCCTACAGGTATATACTGCATCTCTACTAGGCTGCTATCTGTATAGTTAATAAACTCCAGTAAGAATTAAGTGTGTAAGTAGGATGACTGTTTAGTCTTAGGCAGATGTGTATTTTTAGCTATCCATCCATCTATCTATCTATCTATCTATCTATCTATCTATCTATCTATCTATCTATCTATATATATAGATATATATATTCCATTGGATAGTGTGTATTAATTGTGTTAGCCATACGTATGGTGATATTTTTACTACATTGACAGTTAAGCGCTGATTGCCTTGAGCATCAGTATCATACAGAACACAAAGTAGAAAAGAAAACTCTCTTTTTTGAGGGCCTTCTTTTCTTCCTTGTGTTCTACCAAATATCTAATCTCAGGAGTGCACCTCCACACCTTTTACATTTATTCTTTACCTAGATAATTGGGTTCAACTATTATTGTTACTGTGGATAATTAAGTGAATACAAACTACTAGTGAAAACTTAGTGCTTAAGATATCCCCACTATCTTCCCACCTTCTTTTCCTCTGAAATTTGACATCATTATCATACCCAAAAAGTTTTAAAACTCGTTGCGCATGATAAAACTCGTTGATGAATGGGCCCCTTAATAAACTGTGAGTTTGCCAGCTGTGAGTTCACAGAGAACAATCGCTAAACAACAGAGGTTCTAAAATTTATCAAAATGCAGTTTGAGCTATCTGTATGGCCACAATCTAGTAAGAAGCTATATTCAACATACATAATAAAGTTGCAATTATTAATAATTAAAGGGTCAAAACAATAAAACATATATATTTATGGAAGCACAATTATTTAATGAATTAATAATTGGGGCAATTTATTATAAATATTACAAAATAACTTAGATTTTTGTTAGTAGGGCCATATTAATTTATTAGCACTTCATGTTACAAGTCTTGTAACACTACATGCTGGCACTTGTAGTGTTACAAGAGTGCAATATAATTAATTTATGAATATAGCAGTTTAGGTTCAGCATGTGGGATTAGCAATATTGTCTCACCATATTTTGTTTTATTTTATTTATTTCCACTTTATATGCAAACTTAAAATGGACTCTAAAAGTACTTCCCTGAATTTGATTATACTGGTGATGATAATGATGCAAAGTTAATAAATGAATACAAGTTGCAGAAAAAAAAAAGAATTAGTTAATTCAGGAACAATATGTAGCAGTATTGGTAGCAAAGAAGGGCCTGATTCAGAGATGTATGCTAATGCCGCTGCTACAGCTGCAAATTTGTACGTAGTGGCTATGCAAAAATATGCAAATATCACAGCCGCCTAGATTTGTATTGAGATGCCCACCTGTGGCTTCGCAAATCCAAGTGACTGCAAACATAGACGCAGCATCGGTCACAGAACAGTCGATTATTGGATTACTGAGTAACCCTTTGGTCACGGAAATGGAGCCATTTTTACTGCATATGGGATCACAGTCGCACGCTCAGATATGCCCCGAAAACCATCACGACACGCCTGTGTTTGAGTCGTCACCCCCCTGTTGCCGCCCAAAAACAGTCCCTACCTGTCAATCAAATAAATCGTCACTGAAAGCAACAGCGGTAATGAAAGATGACGCATGCACAGTGCGACTCAGATGCATGCGCATATTACCGAATCGCTCAACTGCACAAACATTTGCATTTCGTCCATCTCTGAACCAGGCCCATAGTTCTATATTGCTCTAAAAAGTATAAGCAAACATAATGTATTTCCACACATATAGGGAGCCATAAAGGAGAGATGTACTAAGCCTTGCAAAGTGATAAAGTGGATAGTGACAAAGTACCAACCAATCAGCGCCTATAATTTTTCAAACACAGCCTGTAAAGTGACAGGAGGTGATTGATTGGTACTTCATCACTCTCCACTTTATCATTTTTCAAGGCTTAGTACATCTCCCCCAAGGTGAGATGAATACAGTGTCGCATTGGCAGGATAAGAACCTAGTTTCATCATCAATGTGTATTTGCACCTGCCCTGTAGCACAAGACAGTCCTCCAAACAGCGTATATATGCATAATAATTGCTGGTCTGCATAAGCCACTTTTGTGTGAACACACCCTTACTGAACAATGACTACATGAAAATGCCCATTTCATAAGGTTTGTTAAATGCAAATTGAGTATGGAACTGCAATTATTATTATTATTATTATTATTATTATTATTTATTAACAGTTTCTTATATAGCGCAGCATATTCCGTTGCGCTTTACAATTGTAAACATTAATAGAACAAAACTGGGTAATAACAGACAGATATATAGGTAGGAAGGCCCTACTCGCAAGCTTACAGTCTATAGGGAAATAGGCATTGATACACAAGAATAGCTGCTATATATTGCATTTTGGTCCAGCCAGAATGCACAGTTTCTTGGTGGGCTGCATGATCCATTCACACCGGATCCATTCACACGATGTGTGAGGTTGTTTGTGGACTGTGAAAGGGGATGTAATTAGATATGGAGGCTATGAAGGTTATGTGGGTGGTTCTGGGATCTGCTAAGCTTGCCTGAAGAGGTGAATTTTCAGGGATCGCTTGAAGGATTGGAGACTAGAGGAAAGTCGTATTGTGCATGGTAAGGCATTCCATAGAGTGGGTGCAGCCCGAAGAAAGTCCTGTAACCATGAATGGGAGCAAGTAATGCATGGGGATGAGACACGCAGATCTTGTGCTGAGCGGAGAGGTCGGGTAGGGAGATATTTTGAGATGAGTGAAGAGATGTATGTTGGTGTGGTTTGGTTAATAGCTTTTTGTGTAAGTAACAGTATTTTGTATTGAATACGGTAGAAAACCGGCAACCAATGGAGGGACTGACAGAGCGGGGCATCAGACGATGAACATTTGGCAAGGAAGATAAGCCTTGCAGCTGCATTCATAATTGATTGTAATGGTGATAGACTGTTTTTGGGCAGACCAGTAAGGAGGCTATTGCAATAGTCAATACGAGAAATAATAAGTGCATGGATTAGAGTTTCTGCAGTGTCTTGTGTGAGATATGGTCGAATTTTGGATATGTTTTTTTAGATGTATGTAACATGATTTTGAGACAGATTGAGGGCTTCATTCAGAGGCGGCCGTACAGTCTACGACCGCACGGCCGCCTCGATGTTTGTCTATTAAGTTTCAGGTGGCGAGATGACATCCAAGATAAAATTGCAGGCATTCAGTGACACGGACCAGTACAGATGGTGATAAATCTGGGGAAGATAGGTAGATTTGAGTATCACCGGCAAACAGATGGTACTGAAATCCAAAAGAGCTGATTAGTTTGCCAAGAGAGGAGGTATAGATTGAGAATAACAGAGGCCCTAAGACAGAGCCTTGCAGTACTCCAGCTGATAGATTTAGTGAAGAGGACACAGAATCAGAAAAACGAACAGTAAAAGAGCGATCAGATAGGTAGGAAGAGAACCAAGAAAGAGCTGTGTCCTTAAGACCTAGGGATTGTAGTGTTTGTCTGAGAAGAGAGTGGTCAACAGTGTCAAAAGCAGCAGAGAGATCTAGAAGAATAAGGAGTGAGTAAAGGCCTTTAGCCTTGGCAGCGACCAGATCATTTACTACCTAAGTCAGTGCTGTCTCTGTGGAGTGTTGGGAACGGAAGCCAGACTGAAGTGGGTCCAATAAGTTATGTGAGTTAAGAAAGTGTGTGAGGCGGGTGTAGACAAGTCTCTCAAGTAGCTTGGAGGGGCATGGGAGCTGGGAGATAGGACGGTAATTAGAGAGAGTGTCAGAGTTTTGTTTTTTCAGAATAGGAGTAATCACTGCATTCTTGAACAGTGATGGAAAGTTGCCAGTAGAGAGAGAGATTACAGATTTTAGTTAGGGTTGGGATAAGCACAGGAGACAGATCTTTACTGATTTATGAGGGTAAAGGATCTAGTGTAGAGGTAACAGAGTAGGAGGATGAGAAGAGGGAAGATACTTCATCTTCATTTGTGAGATCAAATGAAGAGAATGTGCCAGAGGATTCAGGTAGGGAATTGAGCAGGTCACTAGCTGAAGAAGAGCATACCATTTAATTTCACTCACTTCATTTCACTAATTTCATTGCAACCACGCATATGCATGCATTCACTTTCTGAGCATGCAGTATGTGAAGCAAAATCACTCAAGATATGTTACACAAAGTGCTGTAGTACTCACTCTTCATCTTGTTTTCATATAAAAGTGTATTAATTTCTCATGAGAAAATAAGTCTCAGAATAAGGGGTATATTTACTAAAGTGAGAATTTTTAGAAGTGGAGATGTTGCAAATAGCAACCAATTAGATTCTAGCTATTGTATTCTAGAAGGTGCTAGTTAAATGTTAAGTAGAATCTGATTGGTTGCTATGGGTAACATTTCCACTGCTAAAAACTCTCACTTTAGTAAATTTACCCCTAAGACTCAATTCTGCATGATTTCCGCAATGTGCTGTATGGAACAGCACACTGTGACCACCAACAATGCTGCTAACCCCTTAAAGATTACAGCTATAACCATCATATTGAACTAGAATTTTTTAGGAGGAAATTGAGGATCATTGAGAAATTTTATTTTTTTTTACCATTTTTTATCTTGGCATTTTTTATCATTCTATACATTATTTAGAGTTTTATCATTTGCATGATTTTAATATGTACCCAATAAAAGTTGAGTTTTATTACTATATCACTGCCATAAGTGAGTGCCCCATTAAGGAATACTGACCTCTGTCTTCCCTTGTTTGAATTCTGATATATTTTATTCCAGGGAGCACCTCCCATTAATAATATACTATGGATGATGAATTGTAATTACACTAGTGGAATTAATTCTGGACACTTTTAGGAAATGTTAAAAATTTGGGGTTTAGTCATTATTTTTAGATTATAATAATTTATAATTTATATTCCAATCGAAGTATAATCATTACTATTTATTTTTA
This sequence comes from Taudactylus pleione, assembly GCA_031769625.1. Classification (NCBI taxonomy): domain Eukaryota; kingdom Metazoa; phylum Chordata; class Amphibia; order Anura; family Myobatrachidae; genus Taudactylus; species Taudactylus pleione. The sequence goes on along the minus strand of JAUIMM010000151.1, from coordinate 3,176,867 downwards.
AGTTGTCATTTGTCAAAGTAAAATCACAGTTTTACAGGTATGCTTTTATTAAGGAAAAAAATATGCAATTTCAGCAATACACAAAATTAATATTTCATTGGATATCCTCTGTTTTTAAGAACAGCTTTGATTCGTCGAGGCATCGAGTGAACCAGACGTCCCAGATTTTCAGGTGAAATCACATGGTACCAGGCCTGGATTATGGCTTCGATCAGCTCTCTCTAGTTACTTGGATTTTTTCGTGATACCATCACTTTAAGCCTTGACCAAAGATTTTCTATCGGATTTAAATCCGGACTATTTCCTGGCCAAGGCAAGACAATGATTTGGTGATCACCGAACCACTTCATGGAACTGTTGGTGGTGTGGCATGGCGCTCCATCCTGCTGAAAGATACACTTCCATGGGTCACCTTCAAACAAATCCTTGATTGTGGGCAACAGTTTCGCCTCCAGCACTGCTTCTTGGTACTTTTTGGCATTGATATTGCCATCAACGACTACCAAACATCCCACACCATGGCTGGCCATACTGCCCCACACCATTACACTCACTGGGTGCTTCATAGTTGCCGTGGTGCACTCGGGCAAAAGATCTTCCCCAGGCTGACGCCAAACAAATTTCACTCCATTACTCCCGAAGATGCTGATTTTGGTCTCGTCGCTCCAAATAATGTTGTCCCAGTCTTCTTCTGTCCACTCCTTGTGTGCCAGAGCCCAATCTATACTTTTCTGCCTGTTTCTGGTTTAGATACAGCTTCTTTCTCTGGGTCCTAGCTCGCAAACCACTGTCAAAAAGTTTTTTTCGGATGGTTTGGTCATTAACCAGATGTTTTCATTATGTTGTTGATGGCTTTTGCAGACCTTCGACGGTCCTGCAGGGCCAGGCGTCATCTCCGCTATTTATTTGATTAATCAAGTACATCGAAAGGCGTCTGAACTGCTCGCAGTGCTTGTGGTTGGATTTTCCTACCGCAATCATGCGAACAGTTCAGGCTAAGAAACAACCAAGTGACGTGGTTGATGACGCTGCTTTGTTAATTATGCACTCCCATTAAACGCCCGTTTTGACCGTTTGGCACGCCTGCATTCGGATCTCCACTCCCCGTTTTCAAGCACCTTCCCCTGTTACCACCCACAAACGCCTCATTCTGTCACTCAAAATATAAGGCATTTGCTATTTTGCGAGCACATGAATTTCGACCGCACTGACTGGTTCGCGCATGCATATTATGAGCCGTACGCATGCGCAGTTGTGTGAACATCGCTCGGAGCGAACGAGCGGCCGCTTATGAGCAGCTCTGAATCAGGCCCTGAGTGCTGAACAAAGCACACGAGCCTACATGGATGCTGTGTGGGACCTGCTCCCGATCCTGTCAGCATGCTGCCTGCTGTGACTGGTGACAGCCTGCATCTTCACCACTGACAATGGCTGGTAAGTGTATGTCAAAACCTTCTCTCTATCTCTATTTTCTTTCTCCCACTCTATCTCTCCATCCCCTTCTCTCTGTTTCCTCTCTCTCTCTGACAAATCATGTTAATATATTAAGTAGAAACATCATTGATTAAAATAAAAACATTAAAGTATTGATTTGGTATAGCAGAATATGAATTTTCTGCATAAATATCAAATAAAACATTTTTTTATTGAAATTGTCCAGAATTAATTCCACTACTGCATATATGGGAGCAGTGATTTGTGAAATTTTTAAAATTTAAATATCTCTGTACAGGTTTCACAATAAGTAATCTCAAAACCCCATAAAGCCTACCAATATATACGCTAATCTGCGCATGCGCACATCACAAACCAACATTGCACATAACTGAATCGCCCCCATAAAATATAGTAGACTGAAATAAATGGGAACATTAAGTTTATAGTGTTTCCAATTCCATACATGCATCGGTCATTCAAACAAGACAACCTTTCATGTGAATCATTAAACTGATTACACATGTGCATGCTTGAGCACATTTGGATAATTTGGATAATTTTGTTGATATTTGCAAACTGCATTTCCCCATAATTTAATGATAGATTGCAACTAATACATCAGGCAGCAATTGGGGCAATTCCCTGTTCTACCGATGCCTGGGGCGGGGCATTGGTGAAATCCAAATCCGATTCCGACCCAAAAATAATCGGAATTGGTGAGTCAGGGATTTTTAAAATGTTGTAATTTGCTGATCCCCTGATGGATCGCCGATCATCGATGTCCACCGTTCAGAGTTTTTGATTTCTGATCAGCGTAGGCAGAATGGGGTGTTGGCCCACTTATGTACGGTCCGCATAATATGTAATCAGATTTATATTGCTTCATGATGTGAGCTTGATCACTAAAGCTGGCTAATACCCCTTTTACACTGGCCAAATTAACTCGGTTATTGCCCTATCAACATGGGTGGCGGTTAAGAAGAAAAGGGACCAGGGTTGGATTCCCGGGACAAGCGACCCAGCAATCCTGGGCAGCAAGCAGGGTTGAACACGGGTACTACACGTATAGCCCTGCTGTGTGAATGGGTGACCTGGGTCCTGTTAACATCATATGGAGAGCCGGTTTACTGGCACTTCGAGATTATGTAATCTCCAAGCACTGGCAGAGGAGAAGCCCCGTCAATAACAAGGGTTCAGCCTGCGGTAAAAAAGGGTTAAAAGCCGGTGTGACACAGCTTGAAACCCATTTTCAGTGATCCGGGCATTTGGTGTAAAAGGGGTATAAATTTCTCCATTTGTTTTAAAATGCTATCATCTTGGAATAGTTGGCCAACGACTGCAATCTATGGGTTTGTTTAAATTAGGAGTAATGTGAGTCATGCGTTTTCATTACAAATTCACATTTTTATGTGTGCAAGTGAAATGGTAGGAAAAATGGGATATACTTAGGAAGCCGACGGCCGAAATAACGACCGCCGGCTTCCCAACTGTCTAATCCCGGCAGGGGTCTAATGTTAGGCATCGAAATCCTGACGCCTATCATTATCCCTACGCCGGGAGCCCGATGCTCAGCTTACCAAACAAAGGTAAACCGAGCAGCAGGCGCGGACAGTTGCGCGTGGGGGAGGGTTAGGTTAGGGGCTCCAAGGGGGACTTAGGGTTAGGCACCCCCCAGGAAGGATAGGCTAGGGTAAGGGAGGTGGCCTAGTTTTTGTTCCAACTCAGAGCAAGTTATCTCCTTTGATCAGCAGACCAATTAACTCTGATGTAGCCTGTCTTAAGCTGTGTACACTCTGACAGATATATTGGCTGATCAATTGATCGGCTAATGTATCTGCTGCCCGTCGGGCAATGTGTACCCGCAATATGTCGGTGAACGTCGGCATTCACCGACATATCGCATTGGCTGTGCTGCACAGCCAATGGACAGATATGTCTGCAGACATCTGTCCATCGGCATGTGTATACGAGCGGTCTGCAGACCGCCCGTACACACAGAGCGGCAGCCGCGAGGAGGGGGCGGGGCATGCCCCCCGCCTGACAGGACATGTCCCCTGGTCGCCGGGACCTGCAGGCATGCAGGCACAGATGATGGTTGTTCATTGTGTATGAACAACCATCATCTGCAGATATATCTGTATAGTGTATAGCCAGCTTAAATCAAGGATACCATTCATTTATATTCAGTATAGGGGCAGCTGTGGTTAAATGCACAAAGTGTACTAACATAACAGTTAATCAAACAGTTGAACAAACATTGACCAACATATAAGGTAATTTCAGATTAAAAAACTGATTTCTTTAAAATTAATTTTTATCAAAACACTCTTGTATTTTCTCTAAGGGTATAACATTCTTAACTCTCCCTGCATCTCACCTCTATGTGCTCATTGCAGCCACATTGATTCACTCACCTCCTCTAAAAACTAATGAGCTTTCTTTTCATCATACATTGACTATTAGAACCTTATTGTGTCACTATAAAAACTTTTATACACCTCCCACAACTATATCTACTTCTCTATCCTCCTGCTTTTATTAGCTGGTGACATATCACCAAAATCAGGCCCCACACACGTACAGCAAATTTACTATGTAATTGCTATGTAATAAATATCCTGCAAACCTTAAATCAATAAATGTGCCTTATGGAATTTACACTCGATCACAACTTATCATTATTTTACATCTAAACATCTAAACATCTCTTTACAACAACTACTTTCACCAATTTCCACATATACCTGAGACTGCTGGTTCATACCTTACCCAGCTACCCATCAAACTTCACGTAAACTGAAATAATAACCATGGCTTTCCACAGACACCTGCAATAACTATCACATAAAGTAGATTATCAGTGGTGTAAATCTTACTCCAAATGACTTCCTCACATACTGTAAAATAGGAATCCACCCATCTGTCATTCTAACCCTCTGTCCCATGCGCATTGTCTACCGCATCTGTGTCACCCCTGTCTGTCTGCCCCTCCCCTTTAGAATGTAAGCTCTCACGAGCAGGGCCCTTCTACCCTCATGTGTTTTTCCTTCCTTTACTAATATTTTTATCTACTCTATACTCCAATGTTTATATACCATGTACTACTACTGTAATGTCTTGTTCTGTATGTCACAGTTTTCTTGTTCTGTTCAACAGTTTATGTACTGTTTCTGTACTTTGCTTATGTACGTTGTAAGACGCTGTGGAACCCTTGTGGCACCATATAAATAAAGGATAATAATAATAATAATAATAATAATAATAATAATAATAATAATAATAATAGAGGTGTTGTTTTGATGGAAAAATGCTTTTTGAACTTACAGATGGAAGGTACCAGGGATTTTTATTGCAACGTTTAACAAACATATTTAGGGGAAGATTTAATAAAGCTTGGAGAGAGATAAAATTGTGAGAGATAAAGCACCAACCAATCAGCTCCTAATTGTCACTTTACAGGCTGTGTTTAAAAAATGACAGAAGCTGATTGGTTTGTACTTTATCTCTCACAATTTTATCTCTCTCCAAGCTTCATTAAATTTCCCCCTTAAACACAAAAAGTAACCATTACAGACATTTTTATGTACCCCAATTTACTGTAAAGGCTGCATTTGATGAAATATACATGTTAGTTATAATTTTCCATGATATATTAAAAAGGTAAAAATACAGTTTTTGGGGTTCAGGGTAATTTCTCGTCTTTTCATGCACTTCACCCAGATACTGGGCAGAACCTTGCTGCAATCCCTGCAAATTTACAATTGAATTGTGTAAATCATGGTAGCACTCTTCATAAGATCGCACAGTTTCTAGCCACGATTTCACTGCACAGAAATCACACCTAACTGAAATGACCCCTATGGGGCAGAATCAATTAGGAGCAGGATGTTTAATAATTTCTGCCGTTTAAATTTCGCGCTACCTCACATCCAATTTCTGTCATGCATGCTCCCGTTTTGGGTGCTATTCAATTAGTAAAACCCTTTCTTCCCCTTCTCTCTGTTCTCCTCTCTCTCTCTTCCTTCCCTCTTTGTCCTCACCCTCAATCTCCCTCTCTTTCCTTTTTCTCTCTCTTTTCCTTCTCTCTGTACTCCTTCCCTCTCTTTCTTCCTTCTCTCTGTCCTCACCCTCAATCTCTCTTTTTCTTTCCCTTCTCTCTGTTCTCCTTTCTCTTCCTTCCCTCTCTGCCCTTATCCTCAATATCCCTCTTTATTTCCCTTCTCTCTCTTTTCCTTCTCTGTCCCTCTTCTCCTTTTCTCTGTTCTTCTTTCACTCTTCCTTCCCTCTCTGTCCTCACCCTCAATCTCCCTCTTTCTTTCCCTGCTCTCTCCCTCTTCCTTTTCTCTCTGTTCTCCACTCTTTCTCGCTTCCTTACCTCTGTCCTCAATCTTAATCTCCCTCTTTCTTTCCCTTCTCTCTCTAATTTCCTTCTCTCCCTCTTCCCCTTCTTTCTGTTCTAATCTCTCTCTTCCTTCCCTCTCTGTCCTCACCCTCAATCTACCTCATTTCTCTCCCTTCTCTTTGTTTTCCTCTCTCTCTATCTCTCTCTTCCTTCCCTTTCTGTCCTCACCCTCAATCTCCCTCTTTCTTTCTTTTCTCTCCCTCTTCCCCTTCTCTCTGTTCTCCTTTATCTCTCTTTTTCTTCCTTCCCTCTCTGTCCTCACCCTGAGTCTCCCCCTTTCTTTCCCTTCTCTCTCACGTCCTGTTCTCTCTGTTCTCCTCTCTCTATTCCTTCCCTCTGTCTCCTCACCCTCAGGCCCCCTGTTTCTTTTCCTTCTCTCTCTATTTTCCTTCTCTCTCCCTCTTCCCCTTCTCTCTGTTCTTCTCTCTCTCTTCCTTCCCACTCTGTCCTCACCCTCAATCTCCCCTTCTTTTCCTTCTCTCTCTATTTTCCTTCTCTCTCCCTCTTCCCCTTCTCTCTGTTCTCCTCTCTCGCTTCCTTCCCTCTCTGTCCTCACTCTCAGTCTTCGTCTGTGTTTTCCTTCTCTCCCTCTTCCCCTTCTCTCTATTCTCCTCTCTCTCTCTTCCTTCCCTCTCTGTCCTCACCCTCAATCTCCCTCTTTCTTTCCCTTTTCTACCTCTTCTCTCTGTTCTCTCTCTCTTCCTTCCCTCTCTGTCCTCACCGTCAATCTCCCTCTTTCTTTTCCTTCTCTCATCTTCCTCTTCTCTCTGTTCTCCTCTCTATCACTCTCTTCCTTCCCTCTCTCTCCTCACCCACAATCTCCCTCTTTCTTTCCCTTATCTCTGTTCTACTCACTCTTTCTTCCTTCCTTCCCTCTCTGTCCTCACCCTCAATCTCCCTCTTTCTTTTGCCTTCTCCCCCTCTTCCCCTTCTCTCTGTTCTCCTCTCTCTCTTCCTTCTCTGTGATCACCCTCAATCTCCCTCTTTCTTTCCCTTCTCTCCTCTTCCCCCTCTCACTGTTCTCTCTCTTCCTTCCCTCTCTGTCTTCACCCTCAATCTCCCACTTTCTTTCCCTTCTCTCTCTATTTTCCTTTGCTCTCTCTTTTTTATTGTATCCCTTATTTCGTTTCTCTATACTTTATAATGTTTCTGATTTTTTAAAAACTTTATATTTTAGTGATAGAAATACAGCAGCCCACTGTAGATATGGATGAAAGTATGTTGAATGTGGACATCATTGACAATGATGGTGAGAATTATATATATATATATATATATATATATATACATGTTTAAATTTGTAACATAAATGAACAGATTAGTCAATCATTTTGTTATGTAGATCTACCAACGACAAGCAAAGGGACCGCAGCCGGAATGATGTTTAAACGACTGGATAATGGCGTTTATGGTAAAATGTTTAATGTATTTATCGGTGAGTGTGTGTATTTTCGGATTGTTGATTGGGAGAAGTTTGGTGTGCAGGAGGGTGTGTAAGTAAATGTGGGTTTGCGTGTTTGTGCACTTAAACATGATAATCTATAATTGTGTGTATTGAATTTTCTTCTAGAATATCATGTGTATAGGCTTTTGTGTGTGTGTATGTGTCTATGTTTGTATGTATGTGTGTGTATATATATATATATATAAATATATATGTGTATATATATATATATATATATAAATATATATGTGTATATGTATATATATATATATATATAAAGGGAAGAAATCCTACTAATGTGCATGAAGTCTTTTGATTGAAATGTCCAGAAATGATCTGTTCAGGTATCTATGTAGTGCAGCTGCATCCCAGCTCAAAGCCACGGAGCGATCGATTCTAGAGGTAAGCAAGTTGAAAGGAGAGCGCACTCGTGATTATGTGTAAAATAACAATTTTACTTATAACATTTGCTTACGTACATCAAAGTTTCTCCTATACAATCAATTATTCTCCACTCTATTCCTGTTTTCTTTACTGTCTCTTCTCTTTCTCTCTCCCCTTTCTCTCTGTTCTCCTTCTCTCTCTCTTCCTTCCCTCTCTGTCCTCACCCTCAATTACCCTCTTTCTTTCCCTTCTCTCTCACTTCTCCTTCTTCCTCTTTTTTCTCTTCTGCTTCTCTCTCTCTTTCTTTCCCTTCTCTACCTCTTCCCCTTCTCTCTATTCTCCTCTCTCTCTCTTCCTTCCCTCTCTGGTCTCACCCTGAATCTCCCTCTTTCTTTCCCTTCTCTCTCACTTCTCCTTCTTCCTCTTTTTTCTCTTCTGCTTCTCTCTCTCTTTCTTTCCCTTCTCTACCTCTTCCCCTTCTCTCTATTCTCCTCTCTCTCTCTTCCTTCCCTCTCTGGTCTCACCCTCAATCTCTCTCTTTCTTTCCCTTCTCTCTCGCTTCTCCTTCTTCCTCTTTTTTCTGTTCTGCTTCTCTCTCTCTTTCTTTCCCTTTTCTACCTCTGCCCCTTCTCTCTGTTCTCCTCTCTTTCTCTTCCTTTCCTCTCTGTCCTCACCCTCAATCTTCCTTTCTTCCCCTTCTCTCTGTTCTCCTCTCTTTCTCTTCCTTTCCTCTCTGTCCTCACCCTCAATCTTCCTTTCTTCCCCTTCTCTCTGTTCTCCTCTCTCTCCTTCCATCCCTCTCTGTCCTCACCCTCAATCTCCCTCTCTTTCCCTTCTCTCTCTCTTTTCCATCTCTCTCCCTCTTCCCCTTCTCTCTGTTCTCCTTCTCCCTCTCTCTTCCTTCCCTCTTTCCTCATACTCAATCTCCCTTTTTCTTTTCCTTCTCTCCCTCTTCCCCTTCTCTCTGTTCTCCTCTCTCTCTCTTGCTTCCCTCTCTGCCCTCACCCTCAATCCCCCTCTTTATTTCCCTTCTCTCTCTGTTTTCCTTGTCTCTCCCTCTTCCCCTTCTTTCTGTTCTCCTATCTCTTCCTTCCCTCTCTGTCCTCACCCTCAATCTCCCTTTTGTCTGTTCTTTTCTTTCTCTATCTTCCCTCTCTGTCCTCACACTCAATCTCCCCCTCTTTCCCTTCTCTCTCCCTCTTCCCCTTCTCGCTGTTCTCCTTCCCTCTGTCCTCACCCTCAATCTCCATTTTTCTTTCCCTTCTCTCCCTCTTCACCTTCTCTCTGTTCTCCTCGCTCTCTTTCTCTCTTCCTTCCCTCTCTGCCCTCACCCTCAATCTCCCTCTTTCTTTCCCTTCTCTCCCTCTTCCCCTTCTCTCTGTTCTCCTCTCTCTCTTCCTTCCCTCTCTGTCCTCACCGACAGTCTCCCTCTTTCTTTCCCTTCTCTCCCTCTTCCACTTCTCTCTGTTCTCCTCTCTCTCTCTTCCTTCCCTCTCTCCCTCTTTATTTCCCTTCTCTCTCTTTTCCTTCTCTCTCCCTCTTCCCCTTCTCTCTGTTCTTCTTTCAGTCTTCCTTCCCTCTGTCCTCATCCTCAATCTCCCTCTTTCTTACCCTTCTCTCCCTCTTCCCCTTCTCTCTGTTCTCCTCTCTCTATCTCTTCCTTCCCCATCTGCCCTCACCCTCAATCTCCCTCTGTATTTCCTATCTCTCTCTTCTCCTTCTCTCTCCCTCTTCCCCTTTTTTCTGTTCTTCTCTCTCTCTTCCTTCCCTCTCTGTCCTCACCCACAGTCTCCCTCTTTCTTTCCCTTCTCTCCCTCTTCCCCTTCTCTCTGTTCTCCTCTCTCTTCCTTCCCTCTCTGTCCTTACCCTCAATCTCCCTCTTTATTTCCCTTCTCTCTCTTTTCCTTCTCTCTCCCTCTTCCCCTTCTCTCTGTTCTTCTTTCACTCTTCCTTCCCTCTGTCCTCACCCTCAATCTCCCCCTTTCTTTCCCTTCTCTCCCTCTTCCCCTTCTCTCTGTTCTCCTCTCTCTCTTCCTTCCCTCTCTGTCCTCACCCTCAATCTCCTTCTTTCTTTCCCTGCTCTCTCCCTCTTCCTTTTCTCTCTGTTCTCCACTCTTTCTCGATTCCTTACCTCTGTCCTCAATCTCAATCTCCCTCTTTCTTTCCCTTCTCTCTCTAATTTCCTTCTCTCCCTCTTCCCCTTCTTTCTGTTCTAATCTCTCTCTTCCTTCCCTCTCTGTCCTCACCCTCAATCCACCCTCAATCTACCTCTTTCTCTCCCTTCTCTCCCTCTTCCCCTTCTCTCTGTTCTCCTTTCTCTCTCTTTCTTCCTTTCCTCTCTGTCCTCACCCTCAGTCTCCCCCTTTCTTTTCCTTCTCTCCCTCTTCCTCTTCTCTCTATTCTCCTCTCTCTCTTCCTTCCCTCTGTGTCCTCACCCTCAGTCTCCCTCTTTCTTTTCCTTCTCTCCCTCTTCCCCTTCTCTCTGTTCTCCACTCTCTCTCGCTTCCTTACCTCTGTTCTCAATCTCAATCTCCCTCTTTCTTTCCCTTCTCTCTCTATTTTCCTTCTCTCCCTCTTCCCCTTCTTTCTGTTCTAATCTCTCTCTTCCTTCCCTCTCTGTCCTCATCCTCAATCTCCCTCTTTCTTTCCCTTTTCTCCCTCTTCCCCTTCTCTCTGTTTTTCCTCTTTATCGCTCTCTTCCTTCCCTCTCTGTCCTCACCCTCAATCTACCTCTTTCTCTCCCTTCTCTATCTCTTGCCCTTCTCTTTGTTTTCCTCTCTCTCTATCTCTCTCTTCCTTCCTTCTCTGTCCTCACCCTCAATCTCCCTCTTTCTTTCTTTTCTCTCCCTCTTCCCCTTCTCTCTGTTCTCCTTTCTCTCTTCCCTCTCTGTCCTCACCCTCAATCTCCCTCTTTCTTTCTTTTCTCTCCCTCTTCCCCTTCTCTCTGTTCTCCTTTCTCTCTCTCTTTCTTCCTTCCCTCTCTGTCCTCACCCTCAGTCTCCCCTTTCTTTTCCTTCTCTCCCTCTTCCTCTTCTCTCTGTTCTCCTCTCTCTCGCTCTCTTTCTTCCTTCCCTCTCTGTCCTCATCCTCAATCTCCCTCTTTCTTTCCCTTTTCTCCCTCTTCCCCTTCTCCCTGTTTTTCCTCTTTATCGCTCTCTTCCTTCCCTCTCTGTCCTCACCTTCAATCTCCCTCTTTATTTCCCTTCCCTCTTCTCCTTCTCTCTGTTCTCATCTTTGTCTCTCTCTTCCTGCCCTCTCTGTCCACACCCTCAATCTCCCTCTTTCTTTCCCTTCTCTCCCTCTTCCCCTTCTCTCTGTTCTCCTCTTTCTATTCCTTTCCTCTCTGTCCTCATCCTCAGTTTCCCTCTTTCTTTTCCTTCTCTCCCTTATCCCCTTCTCTCTGTTCTCCTCGCTCTCTCTTTCTTCCCTCTCTGTCATCACTCTCTCCCTTTCTTCCCCTTCTCTCTGTTCTCTACTCTATCTCTCTTCCCTCTCTATTCTCACCCTCAATCTCCCTCTCTTTCCCTTCTCTTTCTCTCTTTTCCTTCTCTTTTCCTCTTCCCTTTCTCTCAGTTCTCCTTCCCTCTGTCCTCACCTCCAATCTCCCTTTTTCTTTCCCTTCTCTCCCTCTTCCCCTTCTCTCTGTTCTCCTCACTCTCTCTTCCTTCCCTCTCTTTATCAATGTTGATAACTCAACAATCCACCACATCCCACAAGCTCGCTACCTTGGTGTCATCCTAGATTCTGAACCGTCCTTTGTTCCCCACATTCAGTCTGTCTCAAAATTATGTTACATACATTTAAAAAACATATCCAAATTTCGACCATATCTCACACAAGGCACTACAAAAACTCTAATCCATGCCCTCATTATTTCCCGCATTGACTATTGCAATAGTCTCCTTACTGGTCTTCCCAAAAACAGGTTATCACCGTTACAATCCATTATGAATGCAGCTGCGAGGCTTATCTTCCTTGCCAAACGTTCATCATCTGCTGCCCCGCTCTGTCAGTCCCTCCATTGGTTGCCGGTTTTCTACCGTATTCAATACAAGATACTGTTACTTACTCATAAGGCCATTAACCGAATTACACCAACATACATCTCTTCACTCATCTCAAAATATCTCCCAACCCGACCTCTCCGCTCAGCACAAGATCTGCATCTCTCATCCCCATGCATTACTGTCTCCCATTTACGGTTACAGGACTTTCTTCGGGCTGCACCCACTCTATGGAATAGCTTATCATGCACAATAAGACTTACCTCTAGTCTTCAATCCTTCAAGCATTCCCTGAAAACTCACCTCTTCAGACAAGCTTATCAGATTCCTGAACTGACCACATAACCTTCATAGCCTCCATGTCTTATTACATCCTCTCTCACAGTCCACAAATAACCTCTCATATTGTCTTTCTTTCACATACTCCTGACATTTGGTCTACATTCCTGTATGACTGGATCATGCAGCCCACCAAGAAACTCTGCATTCTGGCCAGACCAAATTGCAATATATAGCACATATCCTTGTGTATCAATGCCTATTTCCCTATAGATTGTAAGCTTGCAAGCAGGGCCCTCTTACCTCTATGTCTGTCTGTTATTACCCTGTTTTGTTTTATAAATGTGTCCTATTGTAAAGCGCAACGGAATATGCCTTTTAATAAATAAATAATAAAATAATCACCCTCAATCTCCCTTTCTTCCCTTTCTCTCTGTTCTCTCTCTCTCTCTTCCTTCTCTGTCCTCACCTTCAATCTCCCTCTTTATTTCCCTTCCCTCTTCTCCTTCTCTCTGTTCTCATCTTTGTCTCTCTTCCTGCCCTCTCTGTCCTCATCCTCAGTTTCCCTCTTTCTTTTCCTTCTCTCCCTTATCCCCTTCTCTCTGTTCTCCTCGCTCTCTCTTTCTTCCCTCTCTGTCATCACTCTCTCCCTTTCTTCCCCTTCTCTCTGTTCTCTACTCTATCTCTCTTCCCTCTCTATTCTCACCCTCAATCTCCCTCTCTTTCCCTTCTCTTTCTCTCTTTTCCTTCTCTTTTCCTCTTCCCTTTCTCTCAGTTCTCCTTCCCTCTGTCCTCACCTCCAATCTCCCTTTTTCTTTCCCTTCTCTCCCTCTTCCCCTTCTCTCTGTTCTCCTCACTCTCTCTTCCTTCCCTCTCTTTATCAATGTTGATAACTCAACAATCCACCACATCCCACAAGCTCGCTACCTTGGTGTCATCCTAGATTCTGAACCGTCCTTTGTTCCCCACACTCAGTCTGTCTCAAAATTATGTTACATACATTTAAAAAACATATCCAAATTTCGACCATATCTCACACAAGGCACTGCAAAAACTCTAATCCATGCCCTCATTATTTCCCGCATTGACTATTGCAATAGTCTCCTTACTGGTCTTCCCAAAAACAGGCTATCACCGTTACAATCCATTATGAATGCAGCTGCGAGGCTTATCTTCCTTGCCAAATGTTCATCATCTGCTGCCCCGCTCTGTCAGTCCCTCCATTGGTTGCCGGTTTTCTACCGTATTCAATACAAGATACTGTTACTTACTCATAAGGCCATTAACCGAATTACACCAACATACATCTCTTCACTCATCTCAAAATATCTCCCAAACCGACCTCTCCGCTCAGCACAAGATCTGCATCTCTCATCCCCATGCATTACTGTCTCCCATTTACGGTTACAGGACTTTCTTCGGGCTGCACCCACTCTATGGAATAGCTTATCATGCACAATAAGACTTACCTCTAGTCTTCAATCCTTCAAGCATTCCCTGAAAACTCACCTCTTCAGACAAGCTTATCAGATTCCAGAACTGACCACATAACCTTCATAGCCTCCATGTCTTATTACATCCTCTCTCACAGTCCACAAATAACCTCTCATATTGTCTTTCTTTCACATACTCCTGACATTTGGTCTACATTCCTGTATGACTGGATCATGCAGCCCACCAAGAAACTCTGCATTCTGGCCAGACCAAATTGCAATATATAGCACATATCCTTGTGTATCAATGCCTATTTCCCTATAGATTGTAAGCTTGCAAGCAGGGCCCTCTTACCTCTATGTCTGTCTGTTATTACCCTGTTTTGTTTTATAAATGTGTCCTAGTGTAAAGCGCAACGGAATATGCCTTTTAATAAATAAATAATAAAATAATCACCCTCAATCTCCCTTTCTTCCCCTTCTCTCTGTTCTCTCTCTCTCTCTTCCCTCTCTGTCCTCACCCTCAATCTCCCTCTCTTTCCCTTCTCTCTCTTTTTTCCTTCTCTCCCTCTTCCCTTTCTCTCTGTTCTCCTTCCCTCAATCTCCCTTTTTCTTTCCCTTCTCTTCCTCTTCCCCTTCTCTCTGTTCTCCTCTCTCTCTCTCTTCCTTCCCTCTCTGTCCTCACCCTCAGTCTCCCTCTTTCTTGCCATGCTCTCTCCCTCTTCCCCTTCTCTCTGTTCTCCTCTCTCTCTCTCTTCCTTACCTCTGTCCTCACCCTCAATCTCCCTCTTTTTTTCCCTTCTCTCTCTATTTTCCTTCTCTCTCTCTTCCCATTCTCTCTGTTCTCATCTCTCTGTCCTCACCCTCAATCTCCCTCTTTCTTTCCCTTCTCTCTCTATTTTCCTTCTCTCTCTTTTTTTTTATTGTATCCCTTATTTCGTTTCTGTATACTTTATAATGTTTCTGATTTTCTTTATAAAAGTATGTTGAATGTGGAAATCATTGAGAATGATGGTGAGAATTATAAATATATATATATACATGTTTAAATTTGTAACATAAATGAACAGATTAGTCAATCATTTTGTTATGTAGATCTACCAACGACAAGCAGAGCGACCACAGCCGGAATAATGTTTTACCGACTTGATATTGGCGTTGATGGTAACATTTTTAATTATATAATGTATTTATCGGTGAGTGTGTGTATTTTCGGATTGTTGATTGGGAGATGTTTGGTGTGCAGGTGGGTGTGTAAGTGAATGTGGGTTTGCGTGTTTGTGCACTTAAACATGATAATCTATAATTGTGTGTATTTAACTTTCTTCTAGAATATCATGTGTATAGGCTTTTGTGTGTGTGTCTCTATGTTTGTATGTATGTGTGTATATATCTGTATAAGGAAGAAATCCTACTAATGCGCATGAAGTCTTTTGATCGAAATGTCCAGAAATTATCTGTTCAGGTATATTTGTAGCACAGCTGCATGCCAGCTCCAAGTCACAGAGCGATAGATTCTAGAGAGGCGTGGCCTGTCGATTACACCAGGATCCGGAGGACCATCCATGGGGGAGTTTAATGTTTTAAACTTTGATGTACGTGAGCAAATGTTATAAGTAAAATTTTTATTTTTCACATAATCACGGGTGCGCTCTCCTTTCAACTTGCTTACCTCTAATATATATATATATATATATATATATATATATATATATATAAAACAAAAAGCACTAATCCACGGCACTCACCATTCCTAGTTTTGGGATGCAACATGGTATGTGACCACATTGTTTAAATAGAATTTGACAATTTTAATTAAACACAAGTGGACACACACAAAAAATTGCGTAATTACATTAAAAAAGTGCAATACAGGCTTATCTGCATTGATCACAGTGTCAGCTAACAGAGGTCCCCGTTTCCTCAACGCGTTTCATCTCTTATACCACTTAGGTAGGACTTCGTCGGGAGGATAACACCTAGTGAGCTACCTTACCTCCTTATATACCTTACCCAGTGATTAAGTATGCCCTTATCGGGCTAAAGCACTGGGTAAGGTATATAAGGTAGATCTGATGCTGTGATCTTATCAGATGAGCCTATATTGCACTTTTTTAATGTAATTACGCAATTTTTTGTGTGTGTCCAACTGTGTTTAATTAAAATTGTCATTGATAATACACTATGAGTGTGTTTGATTCTCCTATATACACACTAATGACTGTGGAGTAAGAACGGGACTGTTTAAAATCCAAGAGGGAGATAAAGTGACTCTGGAGTATGGATTACGTGCTCACATGCTGACACATTACGGTACGCATATTTAAGTGTTAATGGTGCATGCTTAACTGATAAACATATTACACTATGAGGCGCTTGTTTTTCACTTTTTGTTTTACATGACTACTGGGAACCATACAACAAAGGTTCATTTGGAAAAACGTGAGCTGCCACTGTCAATAACAGGACCACAGTGGGCGAATATATTGAACTTGTTTCTTCATATTTTGAACAGAATGTTTGAATGGTTTAGCGCCGTGACTAGTACCTGTTTACTTGGAATATATATATATATATATATATATATATATATTGTATAGGAGCGAAACTCCGGGGTGCACTCACCAGTTTTCTAAAATGTAACTTTTATTTAGATATCCATAATAGGTAGATACAGCAAATGAAGAATCAACGTTTTCGGTCCTACAGCATGGACCTTTATCAATAATCTTGATAAAGGTCCATTCTGTAGGACCGAAATGTCGATTATTCATTTGCTGTATCTAACTATTATGGATATGTAAATAAAAGTTACATTTTAGAAGACTGGTGAGTGCACTCCGGATTTTCTCTCCTATACATTTTTTGTGATAAGGACTTGGTCCTTTATGGGTTTAAGTCACCCCAGCGAGATATCAATTAAAGACGTGAGTGTGGACATAATATGAACTTTATTTATTTATATATATATATATATATATATATATATATATATATATATATATATAAATTGTATGTCCGGAAAGTATTCACAATGCTTCACTTTTTCCACATTTTGTTATGTTACAACCTTATTCCCAAATGGAATAAATTAATTTTTGTCCTCAAATTTCTACACACAATACCCCATAATGACAACATGTAAAAAGTTTTTTTTTAGACTTTTGTAAATTTAATAAAAAAAAACAAAACACTAAGAAATCACATGTACATGAGTATTCACGGCCTTTGCCATGAAACTCAAAATTGAGCTCAGGTGCATCCTGTTTCCACTGATCATCCTTGAGATGTTCCTACAGATTATTGAACATGATTTTGAAAGGCATACACCTGTCTATATAAGGTCCCACGCTTGACAGTGCATGTCAGAGCACAAACCAAGCATGAAGTCCAAGAAATTGTCTCTAGACCTCTGAGACAGGATGGTCTCAAGGCATAAATCTGGGGAAAGGTAGAGAACAATATCTGCTGCTTTAAAGGTCCCAATGAGCACAGTGGCCTCCATCATCTGTAAATGGAAGAAGTTCAGAACCACCAGGACTCTTCCTAGAGTTGGCCGGCCGTATAACCTGAGCAATCGGGGGAGAAAGACCCTAGTCAGGGAGGTGACCGAGAACCTGATGGTCACTCTGTCAGAGCTACAGCATTCCTCTGTGGAAAGAGGAGAACCTTCCAGAAGCATAACCATCTTTGCATCAATCCACCAATCAGGTCTGTATGGTAGATTTCGGCCAGACAGAAGCCACTCCAAAATACACCTGAAGGACTCTCAGACCATGAGAGACAAAAATTATACTCTTTGGTGTCAATGCCATGCGTTATGTTTGGATGAAACCAGGCACCGCTCATCACCAGGCCAATACCATCCCTACAGTGAAGCATAGTGGTGGTAACATCATGCTGTGGGGATGTTTTTTAGTGACAGGAACTAGGAGACTAATCAGGATAGAGAGAAAAATGAATGCAGCAATGTACAGAGACATCCTGGCTGAAAACCTGCTCCAGAGCGCTCTTGACCTCAGACTGGGGCGACAGTTCATCTTTCAGCAAGACTTCGACCCCAAGCACACAGCCAAGATATCAAAGGAGTGGCTTCAGGACAACTCTGTGAATGTCCTTGAGTAGCCCAGCCAGAGCCCAGACTTGAATTCAGTTGAACATCTCTGGAGAGATCTGAAAATGGCTTTGCACCGATGCTTCCCATCCAACCTGATGGAGCTTGAGAGGTGCTGCAAAGAGGAATGGGCGAAACTGCCCAAAGATAGGTGTGCCAAGCTTGTGGCATCATATTCAAAAAGACTGTAATTGCTGCCAAAGAAGCATCTAAAAAGTATTGAGCAAAGGTTGTGAATACTTATTTATTTATTTATTTATTAACAGTTTCTTATATACCGCAGCATATTCTGTTGTGCTTTACAATTGTAAGCATTAATAGAACAAAACTGGATAATAACAGACAGATATATAGGTAGGAAGGCCCTACTCGCAAGCTTACAATCAATATTTATGTACATGTGATTTCTTTTTCTGTTAAATTAGCAAAAATTGTAAAAAAAAACATTTTACATGTTGTCATTATGGAGTATTAGGTGTAGAATTTTGAGGACAAAAAGTAAATTATTCCATTTTGGAATAAGGCTGTAACATAACAAAATGTGGAAAAAGTAAAGCGTTTCCGGATGCACTGTATATATCTATATATGTGCATGTGTGTATGTATATATATATATATATATATATATATGTACAGTATATGTATATAAATATATATGTACATACACAAAAAAAATCTTATCCTGCCCCAAAACAGAAAAGTAGAGCCTAGTAGTTAAGCTGCATACACACACTATTTTTGGAACGATTATCGTTAAACGATATCATTTAACAATAATCGTTTGAAAAAATCGTTCACTTTCTAAATCAAACGATGAACCATTATCATTCATGCACGTTCACATTTGTAGTCAGACTTGTCAACTCAACGATTTTCATTAAGGGAATATGCAAAAATCGTTTGTAGTTCAAAAAAATCATTAATTACACTATAAAAAATCTGACAGATAATCTGACAGAAAATCGTTCATAAAAATCGTTGGTAACAAAATCGTTGTGTGTGTATGCAGCTTAACTCATACAGAACATAGAAGGCTCTTTTTCCCCAAATCACCAGTACAAACTAGTTACTCAAGCACTCTCTTACAGACTCTCTTTCTAGTGTGTGTTTGTATGTATGTATGTATATATATATATATATATATATATATATTAGTGAGATAGGTTGGTAGATAGAGAAATATATTTGTACACTAGTATTTTTTTAAATTTTGCTTTAAAGTTAAATTGTAATTTTGAAAATTAAAAAACCTGTTACCATTTTCAACAGATTCCAATAATGAGGGGCAGGATCTTCCGGAAGATCTATCTCAACAACACATTGGTTAGTAATTATTTTATTTTATTCAACAGCCAGTACACCAGTTGCTTTTCTACAGCCATCTACTGTGACAAATCAGGAAACATGTCCCACTACCACGCAGGATTCACAATCAACTGCAGTTCCCACACAAGATTCACAATCAACTGCAGCAGATTGAATTAAGTATATGACTGAATTTGGAAAATACATGGGGCAACAACAAATTAATCTACAAGTAGTGGTGGAACAAGGATTTCAGAAGTTTGAGACTAAACTAGATAAAATCCAAACCAGCATCGAGAAGCTTGTGTCCCAAATGAAGTACAACTCCACAAGACAAGACATTTGAATGCATGTTAAAATTCTTTAATAACATTGAATTTCAAACAGTCAAGCACAGATGGCAACGAGTTTTCAACAATCTGCGGCTAATTCCACCCTGATAGCCAACAATTTGCAGATGTTGGTCAATTTGCAACTAGGCAAAATCCAGTTGCCTCAAACTGCCCCCCAACAAGATTTGTCGAAAACATCATACCATCAAGACCTGACGTCACCAAATCCAAGATTTTCAGCTTTGGACTTGACAAGAACTTCAATTACAGGACCCTCGGAAAGGCAAGAAGTGTCTATGGAAGAGGAAGATGATCCTCCAGACATTCCACACAGGCAGTGATATTTATTTAACATATATTATAGATCAACGTGGTAATCAATTTTCCAAAACTGATTATCAGTTTTGGAATAATTGATTAGTATAATTTTACATATTGTACAAAACCTATACAAAATAATTACGTTTGGTTTCTGTTTGTAACCCCTTTTTTAGAGTGTTTTGTATAGTAAGTAAAAGCATTGTTTATTGGATTTATATGCGGATTAACTAAAATTCCTTTTCAGCTTGCCTATTTCCAGATTGACGCCAAATCTAGTCATATATATATGCGGGTATATATCCGACATGGGCAATGATTATAGTGTCTAAGGACTTGATAGCTTAATGCTATATGAGAAAGGCCTATGTTTGCAATTATGAGCCCATTCCATTTTTTTTTTAAATAAGTATTCAATCTGGATTAGGTAAAGCTTTTTAAATTTAGGATTAATTACAGTAATGTTAGTCGGGTTCAGAAGTGCATTTTAAAGTATATGATTGCAGCAGAGATGGATCAAATAATATTAATAATTTTTTAAAACCTTATTTTAAATCTCTATTCATGCTTTGTTTTATATAGTTCATTCTCATCTGTAATCCTCATTTTTTTTAAACATCATCACTCTACATCATAACTCTATATTTGTGACTGTACAATTTTTTTCATTTAGTTCTATTTGTGTTTCAATTTTATTTGCCTTGTTTCCTCCTAACTCGTTAGAGGATCTTTTCAATATATTAATATTGAAAAAAAATGTTTAGTTTGAAATTAACTCACATTTTTCTATTTTTTCTTATCCATACACAAGCAAACATGTATCCCTCCAATGCATGGCCTTTCATAATCTTTTCCAGGTGTCTAAACCACATTGAGTATAAACTATTAATGATGCAATAATGGAAAAGTAGTATTGACTAGTCTCTATATGTAAAGTATACTTTTTAGTTGTATTTGCTTATTACTCTTGCAAGTTTTGGGGAATTTGTAAGTTGTTAAGCTAGTCATAGTGTGGTTAGTATATGACTGTTGCCATAATATTGTGCATGATAGTATAGTTATGGGTTATGAAGTACTATAGAGATTTTACTAGTGTCATTCTCAAGTATATTGTTAGATGTGTTTGAGTCTCAAAATGTTCAATATACAAACTTAGAACTTGAAATTTTCTTCATGATTTCTTATATAATTTTTGTTTATACACTATTTCTAAATTAGATGCGTCCCTATTAAATCTACTTCCTCTCTGCATTTTATTTTTTTATTAATTATTTCATTAATTCAAACTTTCTTTTCATTTTCCTCTATTAATCTAAGCCTCATAATATTATTTATTTATTTATTCAATATTAAATTTAGAACAACTTGAATCATTCTCTACTTCAGTTCTATCTTCTCCATTTTCTTTTTAGTTTTGTCACTCTCGGGCCAATTTGGAATCTGGGTTAAAATTTAATTCACTGGGATTGTATTTGAGGGCTTAAAGGCTGTGTAATTGTGTGCTCTGCTTACTTAGACGCCACATGCTGTGACCCAGAAAAACAATGGCATTGTGTCCTTGGTCACAGAGAAGAAGTAGGGAGAACACAATACTACAGCACAAGAGGAAGGAAATATGAAGTAGGTCGTTTGAATTCAGACTCTGTCCTTGAAACCTTCTAATGTTTGTTTTCTGATAAAATATTGGATTATTGTATATGGGAATCTCTAAGAGAATCTCCGTAATGTGGAATTGTTTGTTTTCAAAAGGAAATTATTAAAACAACTTTAAAAATAATAATCAAGGTAAACAATAATTAAACTGATTAATATTATATTCATTGTAGAGTTGAAATATCTTGTTCATCAGAAGACTACCTAATCATTGGTGACAGAAAAACAAATGAATTCAAGACTGAATAATGTTAATAAACTTTGCAACCCAGTACAATAAATCTTTAAGCTTTTTTTCTATTTAACAAAAAATAAATTTGAGTCAATTTACAGCTAAACAAAGACGTGGTTGTCTTTTTTTATTTCATAAGTTAAGTGTTATTTTTTTTAACATGCTAAGGGGCATACCCACGGCTAATTATCGCGCTGGTCGGAATTCAATTAGCGGGAATGCACGCATGGGTGTCACCGAGCCCCCGCTGTTGGGCTTTACCTCGCACCTCATGTAGATGCGAGGTAAAATCTGCGTGAAGCAGCCCTAATCGGCCTCGCGCAAGAGGCAATAACACACTGTTTCCGCATCTCTCACGGAAACAGTGTGTTCCCGTGCGCGAGAGCTGATTTAACGGCGCGGGGAAAAGCTTTTTCATTGAAGAGCTTAACCCCGCGCCGTGGGACTTTCAAGCCACAATTACTCGCGGTAGAAGTCCCACGGGTAATTGGATATGCCCCTAAGTTGTTAGATAACAGCTTGAACATTAAATTCAAAAGGTTTTTCACTCAAGAGAAAAAGGAAAAAGCTTCAATGGTATTGGAGGGTACCATATGGGTTGCCATTATGATTTTTAAAGGTTTACCTGTTAAATATCATTATACAAATTAAATATCAATACTCTAAAGATAGATAACTTTTCACACATTCACGTGACAGAGTATAGAACACTGTAACATTTCCAAATATGAAGAAGCTATTTTTTTTTATTTTTCTTTGTAACAATTAACTATGAAAATTTTGTAGTATCTTTCAGAAATCAGGTGCAGATATTCCTAAAAAAGAAAAAAGTATAATTATATTTACAGTGTTTCGTATTGTATAAAGTCAAGTTTCCAAGAGAAAAATACATGCAAAATAATTTTCAATCACTTGAAGTCGGATGTGTTTGCCAATAACATTGTCTGACTCAAAATGTAAATTAATATCCTGATCTAACTGCACTTCAGAATCAATATCTATAGGAAAGTTATTTGAGACACATATGTTGTGTAGGATACAGCAACTGCTAATGATGTCGCATACTTTACTGGGGGAATACAATAGGGGCCCCCCAGACCAGTCCAAAAATCTAAATCTACATTTTAGTAGTCCAAATGTTCTTTCAATAACTCCACATGTAGCAATATGAGCTGCTTGATAACTCTTTTCTGCAGGAGATTGAGGATTAGATAACGGAGTGAGTAGCCAAGGTCTGCAACCATAACCAGCATCGCCTGTAAATGAAACAATTCTAAGTATTGAAATTATAACAATATAAATTGTTAACATTACCAATGTCATGACTTTTGAGTACATCAGTTAGAAGTTAAATAAAAGATAACAATCAAATTCAATGGTACTATAATGTAAATCTCACCAACAGCCAACTGGGTTGATGTGTGTCCTCCATGAAAACACATAACTGTGATTGTTGTAAGATAAATGAATCATGGGAAGCCCCAGGAAATCCAGCCAAAACATTGGTAATACTCATATGTGCATCACACACAACCTTGACATTTATTGAATGAAATTTTTTTTTGTTTTGAAAATCCTTCTCATTGCTGCAAGGTGGTGTCAGTGCTACATGCGTGCAATCAATTGCACCAATTACATTTGGCATTCTTGCTATTTTGTAGAAATCCTGTTTTACAACTATCAGAGGGCCACTTTATGAAACAAGTTGTTTGTCGTCTAAATGGCTTTAAAACTTGGGACAGAATCCTAGAAAAGAAGGGTTGTGACATTCCTGCTACCACTGCCAGCGTGGGTTGAAAAGTCCATGATGCCAGGAAATGAAGGGCAGCCAGTAATTTTGATTCCCCAGGCACAGCTTTATTGGTTGTAGCCCTGGGTTCCAGGTCAAGATGTAAAATGTCATATAACTCTGATATGGCATCTGATGAAAGACGGTATAATTTTATTATTTCTGGTTCAGGAATATCTGCAAACAGACGTCTTGGTTTGTAAAACCGAGGGCGTGGTATAGAAACCACAGATTTAATGGGAGTTGAAGCAGCAGCATTCTCACCATCATGCACTTCACTTTTACCTGCATTCACTTCAGTCGACACACACTCACCTTCATCCATTAGCTCTTCAAACATACACATCCATAAGACACTTTTAAAAGCCTCCATGTCTGGATTATATGAGCTAACAATAGCAATAGATCACTACTGATCTATCAATAGCAATAGATGACTCCTGCACTCAACAAAATGGCCACTGAGACAGATGTTGCTATGAACTGTAGAAATGTTCGATTTGACAATTTTCACAAATATGAGGGTGGATTGGACTAACTCACTTGTTTTAGAAAAGGCATAGGAGTGGAGATTACTGTTTTGGAAAAAAAAGCTAATCTCGCAGCCCCCAGACATGCGTGGAAAAAAATTGAGTGCGAGTAACCAAACACGAGAGGCAATTGAATAGCTGGGTCCCATCTGTTTCATTAGAAAAGTGCACGTCAAGTTAATGCTCATGCTTGTTTTTTGAGGGCTAAGAGAAAAAAATGAGCGCTTGATTGTTTTTTCAGACACGTGAAAAATATTAGGCAATTGAATAGCACGAGGATTTTAATAGCTTAGAAAACTCGCACCATCAGAAAAATCTGTTTTCTCGCTCCTAATTGAATATGCCCCTATATGTGTATGAAGTAATCAGCCAACCCCAAAAGATGTGGTTGGTTGGCCCAATCACTGAATTGTTCTCTCCAGTGAAGAGTCACAATTGAAGAGGCGAGTGGATGAAGGTGTTATTTATGTTTAGAAGAAAATGAGATATTTACTGTTAAAAATAAATTATCCACTCAAACCTGACTTAAGAATTGGACAAAGCACATTTATACACAAAATATAGCAGTAAACAGACTACCAACATTTAAAATAACATTGTTATTATGGTCATAACACCTTCATCCATTAAAAAAAGTAATTTTTCAGAAAATTGTTACATAACACCTTCATCCACTCGCCTCTTCAATTAGCTGAATGTAAAATGATTTATGTAGACATATCAGGGGCATAGTGCGGTACTGATCAGTAGCATTTATCAAAGAATCAAGTCATTTATTCAAAGTATTTGGCAAAACTGAGAAGTGACAGCAAATGATTAGATAAAACAATAACAATATAATGTGTGAGTATAGATTTTAATTAAACAAAAAAAACCTGTCCAAAAAAGACAACTGCAAATCTTCCAAAGAGTAGAATGAAAGTTATGACAACATTTTGTCAGAAATTCACAAACCAACTTTTGATTGCAAATTGATTATCCACATTTAAATAATTACTTGAAAATTCACAGTATGCACAAAAAAAGTTATCAGAATTGCATGCATTTTAACCTACTTGCAAGGACTACAGTTTCTTATTTGCATATATCTGGATAATTCACGATTGGAATGATTTGCTCATGTCACACATTGCTATTTTTACAGCCCCGTGTTGTAATTCAGCTGACCAGGCTTAATTTTTAGATATCATCAATTATATTGAAATTTGCAGAGTAAAGTAACCAAATACTCAAGTGCTGCACTTAATTATCCCTATGTCTTCCATCAAATCAAAACTCCTCAAAAATATAAATTTGCTGTATTTTGGGGTAGTAATATAGAAATACAGAATTTGGTGACACAAAATGGTATCCGTGCGTGTTTTCTTTACTCTTTGGAGTTGTTTTTAATTTTTTCTTGACTTATATTTAATTTCATTATCCATTCCAGGCCAGAGACAATACTGTAGTCAATAACCATGTCATTTTATATTCTGTCAGGTTGTTGAATGGCTTTAGTTAATTTTAATTGGTAATCAATTTATTATTTATACAGGTTGAGTCTCCCATATCTAAATATTTCGAAACACAGATTTTTTTTTCAGCATGAGTGAGATAGTGAAACCTTAAACTTTGTTTAAGGCACAAAAGTATTAACAATAAAGTATAAACTTACCTTCAGGCTGTGCATATGAAACATAAATGATTTTAATGTATGTACACAAACTTTGTTTGAGCCAAAAAATTATTGAAAATATTGTATAAAAATATCTGCAGGCTGTGTGTATAAGGTGTATATAAAACATAAATGCATTCTGTGTTTAGATTTGATCTCCCATTCCCAAGGATATGGTATGCAAATATTCCAAGCAAGGAATATTCTAATATAGAATATACCCCTGGTCTCAAGCATTTGGATATGGGAGACTCAACCTGTATATGTAATGGCTTAGTTACCGCATTTATTGCATAACATACTATGCCTGGCTTTCAGTTTATAAACTAAAGCCAGGCAAACATCTAGCAACAAGGGGTCATCTCCTTCAGCTCAGTTATATCCCTTTCACAGAGAAAAGCAAACTCCCAGGTCAAGTCCCGGGAATTGCGACCCTTTCACAAAGAAGAAATACCCGGGTCCTGCAGCAAATTACAGGGTCCAAATGCTCGACCCGGAATTAGCTTTTCTGTGTGAAAGCTAGGGGGTACAGAGTGGGACCAGCAAAAAAACCTGTGCTTCAAATGGCGGGTAAAAGACAGGTTTTTGGCTATTTTCTGTGGTATTACAGAATTTGCAGATCACTGCCAATTTTGGCAACACAGTAAAGGTGGGTACGCACCTGACAGATATATCTACAGATCGAGTGATCTGCAGATATATTTGCAGATGAGGGTCATACATACACACTGAACGGCCATCATCTGTTTGTGCCCTCAGGTCCCGGCGGCCGGGTGCGTGTCCCACCCCCTTCCTCGCAGCTGCCACTGTGTGTGTACGGGCAGTCTGTAGACCGCCCGTACACACTTGCCAATGGACAGATATGTCTGCAGACATATCTGTCCATTGGCTATGCAGCACAGCCAATACAATATGTCGGTGAACGCCAACGTTCACCGACATATCGCGGGTACACACTGGTTGATGGGCAGCAGATATATTGGCCGATCAATTGATTGGCCAATGTATCTGTCAGTGCATGCCCAGCATTAGAAGGTCTGAATGGACAAATACACAGTTGTCAGCAGGATAAGAATAGCCAAAGTATGTGGTCATCATCTATATTGTTTGCCCTCAATCAGATCTGATCTCATTTTGATTGTCTAGGATGATTGTGCTGAATATATACTAATTTATTTATTGGTCAGACTGGCTGAATAAAATCACCAACTGTGTGTATAGATTACCTCATTACTGTTCACAAATCTGACTTTAAGTAGTGGCAGATAGCAAGCATCCAATTTAATGCAGTATGACAGTATCCCAGGTTTTAAGGATATCCATGCTTGAGCACAGGTGACTTAGGGCTTGATTCAGAGATGGACACTAATGCGATCACAGCTGCGATTTTCACACGCAATGCAGCAGCGAAAATATGCTAATGTCTGCAAAGCTTCCCCGAGGGCACCCAACGCTGCCTTCTTAACTGCGTCCAACAAAGTATACCTGCACAAATATGGGTAACATCGACGTATACGGCGGCCATCTTACGCTTGCAGCAGGTCTGACCTGCTGCAGCCATGGGAGCTCTTCTGACACGCAGAGCTGTGTATGCACTCACAGTGGCTAATTTACACACGCCCATGTAACAGCATTTAAATGGACAGACACGCCTGCGTTTCTCAGACCACTGCCCGTCACTACCCCCAAATGCTGACAACCTGTCACTCACTCTGTGATGGATTCATAAGAGCATTCGTAATTGCAGTGAAATCGCTGCGCATGCACAGTGCAGCTTATACACATTTGTGATGGCAAACAATCGCTCGAATGTGCGTAATCGCCTTTGCGTCCATCTCTGAATCAGGCCCTTAATTAGTAAGTCAGTCAATTTGATTTAACCATCTGATTCAAGCATGGATATTCTTAAAACCTGGACTGTAATGGCAGAGTTTATGAAATTTGCAAAACCAACCTCATCTCTACTGATTTTTTTTTTTTTATTTCACCCAGTAAGTAAAATGCATTTCAGCATGTATTTTCCACACTTTTTGTCAACTGTGATGAGAGATAAACTTAAATAATACAAGTTCCAATAGTAAAATCTACATTTCTTATATATATTTATATTATACATATATTTATTCTGAAATGGGAGTGAAACATTTACTAACGTAAATTGTACTTTCAGGAATGTATTCATGAATTTAAAAGAATACACGTGGAATTTCTGGGCCTGGGAGTTGAGAGGAAAGCAAAAAAAGGGAGTAAAATTGCACCTTGTCAAAATCATTTTGCAGTGGGGCAGATGTAAAATGGAAAAAGATTTAGATTTAGGAAGGGTGTGTCCTAGTTCAAATCTAAATTGCAATGTAAAAATAAAGGGGCCCATACACCGGGCAACAGATTGCCCAATCCTCCAATCCGTTGGAAACGGCGATATGCCGGTCGAAAACGCCGACCGGCGGCCATCGATCCGTCGGAGGATCGTTAAAATTCTACATGGTAAAAGTCACCAATTTGCAAAGAACGATCATGTTTTGAATGTGACCGTCAAATCGGTGAAATTCAACATTTTGGATTTCATCGACTCACCGACCCTGGCATCTCAGGTTTCACAGGATTGTGACAGCCAGTCGCTGGTGTGTGGGGGCCTTGAAGCTAGCTGTCCAGCATTGTGGGCTAGATGCTAAAGCATACTAAAAGAAACGTATTTGCACCCTTGCATTGCAACATGTTATGTCCAGGTGCAAAGTCACTCCTTTTACTTTTGCTTTGCTCCCAAAATCAGAATCATTATTTAGTGCGTCCTCTTACTTTTTACACTTTTTATAATAAAGTTGGTTTTATCAGCAGCACAGAAGGAATGACTTTACTGTGAAATTGTTCACCTTGACCAGTTTTGCCACACATGTGGATTGTAACATATTTATTGCCAGTGGTGCAAGTAGAATAAGTATGGATGTGGCTGTGTCTGCGTGTCACACCCCCATTTCTGGGCAGGAGCTGCTGGGCTACCCCTGTTCAATCATGGGCTGGTCCAGGTGCCGTACTGCTGTCGAGAGCTGTGAATCTTTCCATGGCACGGTGCCACGGTCTGCTCAGGAGGATCTCCTCCTGAGGAGCTGAAAGCTGAGGTCCCAGGTTGAGGAAGGTATCGGAGGCGAAGGGCCTGGATGTATGTCCTCCTCATCCACAAGTACCGAATGTTGAAGAGTCTAACTTGCTGAGAGGTGTTCACCAGTGACCCTTCCAAGCGGGATATGGGTTCAATCTGCACCCAGCAAGCAGGTCATGGCCCTTTGGTCAGGTATCTGATCCAAGTGAGAAATGGAGGTACGTAACACAGAGGAAGCCCAGGAGAATGTACTTCAGTATGAAGCACTAGTGAGAACCCTGTACCCTGCTGGTACTGTATTAGCACAATAGAATAACTTCCAGGAATATGTACTGGAGGGAAATGGATAAGGCCCACTGCGGACCTAGACGCACCACTGGCACAAGAGTGAAACTTAAGGTAATACTGGTGTACTGAGTACTGAGTACACGTGCTGAGGACCCAGTCGCACTGCTGGCACAGGAAAGCAACACTTGTGTTGTACTCGGATATTGTTCTGAGTACACATGCTGAGAACCCAGATGCACTGCTGGCTCAGGAGAGTGACACTTGTGTTGTACTCGGATATTGTTCTGAGTACACATGCTGAGAACCCAGATGCACTGCTGGCTCAGGAGAGTGACACGTGTGTTGTACTTGGTAGTTGTACTGAGAGCATGGGCTGAGAACCCAGACGCACCGCTGGCACAGGAGAATCACTTTGAGAGTAGAGATGTAACACTAGAGCTGACTCGTGAGAGGAAAGGAGCCTGGAACTAAGTAACGGCAAGCATACACCAGTAGTAACAATGTTGTACAGGCAACTTCCTGTTGTCCAGAGCCCAGCTAAATGCTAAGGTAGTGGTCCATTAGAGGACAGTGTCAGCTGACAACTAGGCTACCATTGGGTAGAGGCCAGTTAGATGAAGACTGTCATGGCTGCATCCATGACAGCACCCACAGGAAACAAATCACAGAGCAACACATGAATGTCCACGCAGTCCCTAGGCATAATCCTAAGTGTGCCATCTGCCGCTGCACCAGACATCTGACCACTTGAGAAGTCAGAGGAAGCTGGCGCTGGGGTAATGGCCGATCCTAGGCCGTACCTGACACACAGCTAATCGCGGCGGTAAGGGTGGGTTCGGTGTACTGGCTGCCAATTTCTTAATGGTACGCGTACCGGCATGTACCATCCTACTTCACTACTACAGATATCTACTTTGGTCACCCTTTCATATATTCAGGGCATACTTCATTTTTATGGGAAACCTCTGAAAATTGCTTGTTTTATTTCACCCAGTATGTAAAATGCATTTTAGCTAGGGGTGAGCGGGTTCGGTTTTACTCGGATCTTTTTATTGGCTATCGCCGAACACGTGTTTTGGATAGCGAATGAAATCGAGCCGAAATTGCGGTAAAGTGGCGATAAGAACCAAGTAAAACCGAGTAAATCCGAACCCGCTCACCCCTAATTTTAGCTTGTATTTTCCACAAAATATTGTTAATAAATAGGCCCCCTTATTCTTGTCACATGCTCAATGATGGTCAAAATTTACTTGCAAGCAATAAGACAAAGCGAGAGATGTATCAAATCTTCTAAAGTGGACAAGTGGCCCATAGCAACCAGATTCAACCAACCATTTTATAGATTGTACTAGACAAATGAAAGTTAGAAGATGATTGGTAACTTCTTCGCTTCTACCAAAATCTGACAAACCCCACATTGCATAAGGAAAGAAGCAATGCTTATTCTAGTAGTACTAAAGCAAAGAATAGGGTTGATTCATCCTCAGCCAACTTCTTTATATTAAAAATGTAATGGATGGCAGACAGGGTGTATAACAAGATACAATAAAAAAAATGCATACCTTATATAACTAAGGAAGAGACCACCAGTGAAACCAAAACC
Organism: Taudactylus pleione; assembly: GCA_031769625.1. NCBI lineage: Eukaryota > Metazoa > Chordata > Amphibia > Anura > Myobatrachidae > Taudactylus > Taudactylus pleione. Next base: position 3,146,569 of record JAUIMM010000151.1, on the reverse strand, counting down.
ACTGTGAGCTGTGGGGCACTCTCAATATTGTTGTCATGATCCACAGACAGAAAAAAGTTTCCAGGGTACTGTCTGCTACTAATTCGGTGACTGCTGTACCAGTATCCACACTGCCAGCAGCCAAGACATACAGTGATGCAGTGACAGATTTGGAAAGACCCCCTAGGTATGACTGCCTGTCAGTTCCCATCTCCAGCAGCTATGCCAGTGTAGAGAGTAGGAGTGTGCTCCGTTACCCAGCATCCCCAGAGAGTGATAACACATTAAGGGGTCTATTTAATAAGCAGTGTTAGGAGACAGAGTGAAAAGTGATAAGAAAGTGATAAGGTGCCAGCCAATCAGCTCCCAACTGTCATCTCACAGGCTGTATTTGAAAAAATGACAGTTGGGAGCTGATTGGCTGGCACCTTATCACTTTCTTATCACTTTTCACTCTGTCTCCTAACACTGCTTAGTAAATAGACCCCTTAGTCAGAGAGACTGACTCAGGGCAGCAGAGGCAGGACGGGCATGGCTGGTGTCTCCTCATCACATCAGGAAGTGTTATGCCACAATGACGAGTTCCTAGCAGTTCAGCTAATGTATGAGGAGCCACACTGCAGAGCGCTGTGACTCACTCTGCAGTGCAGCTAATGGCAGCTGTGACGGCGGTAGGAGGTATGTCTTACCGGTTAGTAATTTCTTAATGATATGCCATAACAGCCCATACCACCCTACTTGCAATTCTGTTTATTGGAGTTACCTAATAAAAAGCTGATTTATTTTTAGGCTATTCATAAAATAGTTATTGTCCATAGGAAGTCCATTACTGTACATCAGCAAAAACTTGAAATGTAGGGAGAATATAACATAATAATGAGAGAATGAATCTGATTCCAATATATTGGATTTCATTCTCAGCTGTTTTTTTTTTCCTCTGGAACAACATTTTAAAAATTAGAATAATCTCAAATTATGTTGCAGGTATGAGATCTAGAGATAAACCAAGTTGCAGTGATCACACAAACAAATTTCACTGCAGAAAATTACATTTTGCAAAGGTGTGAGGCTCTGGGAAATACATTCTTCGGGGAATGCTTTTACTTTGCGATTCCATAAAATGCAATTCAGCACTTTCATTGTAAATCTGTATTTTGACAAATATATAGTCCAGTGGTTCCCAAATGCAGTCCAAGGCTCCCCAACAGTTCAGGTTTTAGAGATATCTATGGTCGAGCTCAGGTGGTTAAATCAAATTTACTCAGATACTAATTAAATCACCTGTGGTCAAGCATGTGGATATTCTTAAAATCTTGGCTGTTGGGGTGCCTTGAAGACCGAGTTTGGGAACCTCTAATATAGTCTTTAAACAGGGCAGGGCTGAGAACACTTGTCGAATTCCAGCAGTGAAAGGCAAATTTCAATTTCAAATTGCATAATGAGACGAATATTCCATAGAGCAGTTTTTTGTTCATTTCTTTGAGTATCCAAAGACTTATGTTGAAAAAATCAATCACAGAGCAGTAGAAATTATTTACTTCTTCTTTTTAGCTTCAGTCAATGAGTGTTTGATTAAATATCCCATAGCCATATATTTTTTATATTTTATCAGCAATTTAATCTATACTGAAATTCTAAGAGTGGCTATTTAGTTTTTCCCTAAACTTGTAAAGAACATTGTTTAACACATAATAAATGGTAATAATTAAGATATCTCATTATTTTTAGTGTTTGTAAGGTTGGAGAAAAAAGATCAGCACCCTCTCACTGAAGGTTTTTTCAAGTCCAATGATGGTGGTTGCTGCCCTCCAAAGGGGAGAGAGGATTCCAGAACCTCTCATAGTGATTTTTGAATAGAGAGGATATTTATGGCCAAAACGGACTTCTGACAGATACACAAAATGTGTAACTGGTTTATGCAACTCTTCTTCTATTTGCTGCATGCAAGATGAAAATTCCCTGTTCAGCATTGTGATATTCTGAACCAATTGAGATGAACTTTTAAATAAACTGCAAAGCCATTTGATAAATAATTGGAACTGATTTTTCAATAGATGGAACCTGCACCATAAAGGACCATTTATATTCCTTTAGAATAGAGGTCACATGCTGCTCAGTTAACGTACATATACAATTATTGGATGAGAAACATACAGTATTATTGTATATTTTGTCTTGAATGCTTTCTTAACCAAGCTTAAAAACATAAGTGTTTGTGCAAAAGTTTTTCTCAAATGCCATACAAAATTATAAAATGTAGTGTTTTCAAACTGAAAATACCTACAATAAACATTTCATTTCATAATTAAACCCTAAATAACTGCACTTTTTAAAATATTGTGGGTTGCTTATTACATACACTGATTACGTCATAAAATATATCAATAGATTAAGGCAAAAGATATATATATATATTTTTAAATCAAAGTAACTGGTTAACTGTCTACAATTAATTTAATCCAGTTTAAACCATTTGGCTTTATCTACTGATAATCTAAAACACACAGTAAGCTCATTACATCAACATTCCTTGGGGAAACAATCATTTTCCAATAGTTAATCAACAATCCAATTACTAGTGCATTTAAATACAAACACTCTTTTTACTTCCCAAGTTGTCAAGTTCAGTGCAGAAATATGTGAAACATCCATTTATTATTATCATTAGATGGCGCCACAAAGTATACACAGCGCAGTTAATGAATAATCCATAATATGTAGCAGAATTGAAGTGTATAATGAATTGAAGCAGGAATAATTTGTCAGGAATTGCCATTATTGCATCTATTTATACTAATAACATAAAACTATCAGGGAAAATAAAATAAACTCTGCAATATTGAGGGTGATTCTCTGGTTGTATCAAGGCTTAATAAAATAAATAAATGAAAAAACAATAATAAGTAAAACAACATCTTGGAAACATACTTGACTGTCATTAACCACATTTCCACTTATTTATACTGAAGAAAAAGACTGCAGGTACCAGTTGTGGAGTTTCGACACAATGACCCAATATGTAAGAAATGTCCCAGAGATGACGAGCCATAAGAACACTATAAAGTGTCTAACATAACTGCATTTAAATTAGTGATGAGCGGGTTCGATTTACTGAAATCCGAACCCCGCCGAGCCGGAACCGAGTCTGGCTCGGGTTTTCCCGCCTGACTTGGATCTGAAATCGAGGCAAAACATCATCATCCCGCTATCGGATCTCGCGGGTTTTGGACTCTATAAAAGGTCCCCGCGTCGGCGCCATTTTTCACTCTGGCTGTGGACAGAGAAGAGGGAGGGTGGGAGCTAGGGCTAGCTGGGCTGTGTTGTGCTGCTGTTGTCCATAGGGGCTGTGTCCATTCAGTCCATAGGGCCTGACTGGGCTGTGTTGTGCTGCTGTTGTCCATAGGGGCTGGCTGGGCTGTGTTGTGCTGTGCTGCTGTCATAGGGGCTGGCTGGGCTGTGTTGTACAGTGTCCCATAAAGGCTGTAGTCCTAAAGGGGTTCTGTAAAAAAACAATTATTTTTTTCTGTGTTTGTGAATTGTGTGCGCAGTAGCCGCACGTGCATCAACAAAGTAGCGCCATGCGTGCACCTGTGTCATAAATCAAGGGCCGGCTGGCTCGTCTGTTAAAGGGTGGTGTAACCCCCAAAGTGCGCTCCAAAAAAACTAAAAATTCTTCTTTTCTGTGTTTGTGAATTGTGTGCGCAGTAGCTGCACGTGCATCAACAAAGTAGCAGCGCCAAGCGTGCAACTGTGTCATAAGTAAAGGGCCAGCTGGCTCGTCTGTTGAAGGGTGGTGTAACCCCCAAAGTGCACTCCAAAGAAAATAAAAAATCTTCTTTTCTGTGTTACGTGCATCAACAAAGTAGCAGCACAAAGCGTGCGCCTGTGTCATAAGTAAAGGGCCAGCTGGCTCATCTGTTGAAGGGTGGTGTAACCCCCAAAGTGCCGGAAAAAAAAAAAAAAACTTTTTCTGTGTTTGTGTGCGCCTTAGCCGCATGTGCTTCAATATCACATAACTGGAGGACAAAAATTTGTCCGATAAAAATAAAATAGGGAAAGATCAAGAACCACTTCCTCCTAGTGCTAAAGCTGGCAAAGTTCAGGAAAATGACCTTAAAAACATAAACTTGCCAACATGCCATTTACGACACGGAGTGACAAGGAACGGCTAAGGTCCTCCCCTATGTTCATGAAGAGTGGTTCAGCTTCACATGACGATGGAAGCCCTCCTCCCGCTACAAAAATCAAACGAGTTAAGCTGGCAAAAGCACAGCACAGAACTGTGCTTTCTAATTCTAAGAAGATATCACAAATCCCCATGGAGAGTCAAAGTGTGGTGGCGGTTGCGATGCCTGACCTTCCCAACACTGGACGGGAAGAGGTGGCTCCTTCCACCATTTGCACACCCTCTGCAAGTGCTGGAAGGAGCACCCACAGTCCACTTGCTGATATTCAAATTGAAGATGTCACTGTTGAAGTACAACAAGATGAGTATATTGGTGTAACTGGTGGTGAGGATGAAGTTGACGAGGAGGATTCTGATGGTGAGGTGGTTTGTTTAAATCAGGCACCGGGGGAGACAGTTGTTGTCCGTGGGATGAAAAAGCCCATCATGGTCATGCCTGGGCAGAAGACCAAACACCACAACTAATGCCACTTCTTACCTTTATTTCTAATGAACAATCTGTGATCTGCCTATACATGCACATACATCTTTAAAGAAACCCTCTTACTGAAAAAAACAGAATAACCATATTATTTTATATATTTTTTTAATTGTTTAATACAAACAGTCAAAACAATATTAAAAAACTGGTGTTACAACTGGATATACCTCATTTCAAAGAGTCATTGGCAGAACATTTATAAATCACAAGAAGTACATTATATTTACAATTTACAGTTCTAATTTTGACTCAGATATTATAGTTAAGGGGGCTAAGAGACAATTCAAGTAGGGAGTGGGAAATACAACAGGAAAAAGGGATTTTAGCGCTTGAATACAACAGGAAAAAGGGATGTAGGTGTCCCTGGACTGCTTACGGTCTTAGCCACAGTTTCTGAACTTGGCAGGTGATGTATAAGGGAGGATGTTCCTAGGTGGTTAATGTCCCTACCCCTACTTATTCCACCTTTACATATGGTACATATGGCAAGACAGTTGTTGTCTGGATTTGGATAGACATATTGCCAGACCAAAGAGGTGGAATGTTTGGTCTTCTGCCCAGGTATGACCGTGCTGGGCTTTTTCATCCCACGGACAACAACTGTCTCCCCCGGTGCCTGATTTAAACAAACCACATCACCATCAGAATCCTCCTCATCAACTTCCTCCTCAGCGCCAGTTACACCAATATACTCATCCTGTTGTACTTCAACAGTGACATCTTCAATTTGTATCAGGAAAAAGGGATTTAGGTGTCCCTGGACTGCTTACGGTCTTAGCCACAGTTTCTGAACTTGACAGTAACTTTTTATGAACGCGCTGCAGGTGACGTATAAGGGAGGATGTTCCTAGGTGGTTAATGTCCCTACCCCTAAGAGACAATTCAAGTATGGAGTGGGAAAGAGGATAGGGATAGAAGGGGGAAGGTTATATATTTTAAGCATTGAGGAAAAAAAGAATACATTTTAATCTTGGGTGCATGTATAGGCAGATCACAGATTGTTCATTAGGAATAAAGGTAAGAAGTGGCATTAGTTGTGGAGGAGAAGGGCAGAGTGGTTGGCAAACTGTCTTGGGGTTGAATACAGTATGGGAATATACAGATAATGCATTCAATATTAGCCATGGGGTCCATACCTGCTCGAAAACATGTCCTTGATCATGTAGATAGGTCAGTTTCTATATGGCAGTTACATGACAAATGTTTTTAAAAGCTTGTGAGGAGGGAGGGGATTCTTAAGATGGGTACATACTATACGATGTGTGACCCAGCGATGGTGTGATGCGATGTAATGATACAGCTCGCGCCGTACACACTGCACGATCCACTTTACGACAATGATAAGTGACGTTACATGCTGCATGTAAGAGCACCGCGGTGTTCATTTCAATGTCCCACCTACTGTGCGGAACAGATGGAACAGTGCAATGAAAGACCGTCGGACGCACACACTGTATGATGTGTACGATATAACATTCCGATCTGCGTACCCAAGTTTACGGTTCCTAGCCAGGACACATTTAGCAGGCACTAGAATATGTGAAACAAGTTTTTCTAATGTTTATTAATTTGTTTTTTCTTTTTTAGATGGAGGCAGGGGATTTACAAGATCACATGCTTGAAAGCAACATAGTACAATGGCACAGGGAAATTACAACAAAGCTGATTCTTCTTCTTACCTCAGCAAAGCAAGCAGGTTCTACAAATTTATAAATACATAGTGAAATAAGGTTCCCTGAGCACGAAATATTGGATATTGCCCTGTAAATTAGGGAAGTTACCAAGAAAGCTATATAAAGGCAGAATATGTGCAATTGTATGTTCCAGATTGCTTTGTGGATTGCACTTTCCTCTGCCCCTAATACACTTTTTGTTGCCAATCCCTTTGTTGTTCTTCCTCTACTGCAGAACATATAGACCAGTAATTAAATATGATAATTGGTTGTTTATGCTGACAGGCATATACAATAGATAAAAAAAATGGGACATAATGATAAAACAAAGGCTGAACTGCTGCCCAATGGTAGAGCCTACAGTATGTGGCCTTTCTGTAATTCCATGTTTGACTACAGAAGTAAAATATACACCCATATGTTGATCGTGTACAGGGGCTGGCTGGCAACTTTTAGCCTGGGGGGCAAATGCATGCAGGCGGCCCTGGCAGAGGAGTAGCATGTAGCCAGGGTGCCCGAAGAACGTGCGTGCTACGGCGCCCCCCCCTCAAGTGTTCCAGGGAGGAGGCTGGCCATATGGGATTAATGTAAAGTAAAAATAAAGATTAGGGACAGCCCCGTCATGGTGCCCATATGCAGTCCCCACCTGTGCCCCAAGAGAGGACCCCCTTATGCAGGCCTCCAGTAGTGCCCCCAGTAGTGATCCCCCCTATGCAGTGCCCCTTATACAGTGCCCCCAGTAGTGGTCCCCCCTGTGCAGTGACCCTTATGCCCCCAGTAGTAAGCCCCTTATATAGTGCCCCCAGTAGTGGTACCCCTTATGCAGTGCTCCTTATATAGTGCCCCCAGTAGCAGTCCACACCCCATGCAGTGCCCCCAATAGTGGTAACCTTATACAGTGCCCCTTAAATAGTGGCCCCAGTTGTAATCTCCCCCCTATGCAGTACCCCCAGTATTGCCCTTTTTATAGAGCCCCCAGCAATGGTCTCTCGATGCAGTGCCCCCAGTGGTAGTCCCCCCCTATGTAGTGCCCCTAGTAGTAGTCCCCTCCCCCCTATGCAGTGCCCCTAGTAGTTGTCCCCGCCCCTTGTAGTGCCCATAGTAATAGTAGTCCCCCCCTTGTAGTGCCCCAGTAGTAGTCCCCCCTTGTAGTAGTAGACCCCCTCTTGTAGTGCCCCAGTAGTAGTCCCCCCTTGTAGTAGTAGTCCCCACCCTTGTAGTGCCCCCAGTTATAATCCACAGTAGTGGTCCCCCTTTGTAGTGCCCCCCCTGTAGTGCCCCCAGTAGTGATCTCCCCCTTGTAGTACCCCCAATAGTGGTCTCCCTCTTGTAGTGCCCCCAGTAGGAGTCCCTCCCTCTAGATAGTGCCCCCAGTAGTAGTCCCTCCCTCTTGTAGTGCCCCCAGTAGTGGTTCCCCTTTGTAGTACCCCCAGTAGTAGTCCCTCCCTCTTGTAGTGCTCCCAGTAGTGGTTCCCCTTTGTAATGCCCCCAGTAGTAGTCCCTCCCTCTTGTAGTGCCCCCAGTAGTGATTCCCCCTTTGTAGTGCCCCCAGTAGTCCCCCCCTTGTAGTGCCCCCAGTAGTAGTAGTCCCCCCCTTGTATTGCCCCCATTAGTAGTAGTCCCCCCCTTGCAGTACCTGCAGTAGTGGTTCCCCCCTTGTGGTGCCCCCAGTAGTGGTCTCCCCCCTTGTAGTGCCAGCCTCTCCCCCCTAGTAGACACACATAGTAAAAAAAAAACCAAAACACTTACCTGAATCCCCGCTCCCGCCATCGCCATCCGCTCCTCTGTCCGTCCTTCCCGGGCCGCGCCGCTGTGCATTATGGGAGAGACGTCATATGACGTTATGACGCCTCTCCCATTGCCTACTGCAGGAGCCGTAAGATGGATCGGCTCCTGCAGTGGGCGCAGCAGCAGCTAATGAGAGTCTGACAGACTCTCATTGGCTGCTGCTTACAACAAACACACAGCTGCTGGAGCCGGCGGCTGTGTGTTTGTCACTTGTGTAGTGCTGGCCGAACTCCGTCCGGTCAGCGCTACACACGCGGTGCAGTTTGTCTCACAGTGACACAGTCTGCACCGCGGCCCGTGGCCCGCATGACGCTGCGGCCCGGGGGGCACATGGCACCCTGCTCCCCGGCCCAGCCCGCCACTGATCGTGTACCTGTTATACTTAAGTATATCCAAACTAAGCTAAGCTTTTCTTTTTGTTTACTGGATAAACACTGCTAAAACCATCAGCATAGGTTAGACTTGATGGGCTTTTATCTTTTTTTAGCCTTGCTAATTATGTAACTATCCACAGACAAGGATTGCACAAACCAGATCCCACCTTTTGTCTTTGTTTATTGCTCTTTGAAAAGACAAAGATTCACAGCAAGCTGTCCTCTTATACATTTGCATATAGCTAAAGCTGCAATTTGGTGTTTCAAGGTTAACAAATCAAAGTGTGAAGGATCAGTTAGATCAGTTGTACTTATGTCCAATTTTACAGCACACCGAATAATTTAAGGGAAGTTAAATTATACATTTATGGCACCACAATGCTTGAGAAATTTACAAAGCATCGGTTTTGCAAAAGCGCATTTTTTTGGGTGCTTTGATGTGCTGTTTGAAAACTGTGCAATTTACTAAAGGCCAAACTGTACATCAAAGCACATGAAACAAACCCACCAGGTCTAAAACCACAATCATAATATTTAGTCTGGTATACAACTTTTTCATTAAGTGGTGGTTTGTCGAACTGATATTTATTAGTCAAAAAAGAAAAAAAGGCGTGGGTCTAATAGGTGATGTAGCTCATAGTATGGCGTTTGACCTATCTTGCTAATCAAAATAAAAAAAGTTACATAAAGTAAAAAAAAAAAAAACACTTTCAGCAAGCCCAGCCTCCTCAGCCTATACACCTAAGGCCTCAGGGGCAAAGGCAGGATTTTTATGGGGGGGAATCCCATATATATACAGTACATGTATATATATTGCCGCAAGGGGCGTGGCTTAAGAACACGTTGCCTGCACTCCAGTCTGTCAGGGGGGGTTTCTGGGTGCTCAAAAAAAACCCCTGCGTGCGCTACTGGGCCTGATTCAGAGTTCAGGATTAGAGTAAAATAGAGCAAGGAACTGTGCACCTTGGTAAAACAATGCTGCACTGCAAGTGGGGCAGATGTAACATGTGCTGAGAGATTTAGATTTGGGAGGGGTGTGTCCAAACTGAAATCTAAATAGCAGTGTATTAATAACCTGTCCAGCATTTTGGGCTACATGCAAATGCAGCCAGTATTTACTTCACATGCAAATTTGTTATATGTACAGTATTTGCACCTCTTGCATTGCAATATAATTTGTCCAGGTACACAGGGCCTGATTCAGAGATGGACGGAATTGCAGAGCCGCACACAAGCCGCTGTGTAATTCTGTCCATCTAAATACAAATGCACCAGGTGGTGTTTTTTGGAAACAGACACCTCCTTGCTGCATCTGCGATCCCAGCCCTGCAACCAAGTTCGCAGCCTAGGATCAAGATGTTTGCCCCTTTGGCCAGGCTGCAATATCTGAAGCATGCCGCAGCCTGACTGGGTCCTAGCAGCTTGCGACGTCAGGAAATCTGCGCTGTCAATCAGGCTGTGGCTGAGAGGCACTACGAGCGGACTCTCAGATGGAGGGCTGCACATGCACAGTACACATCCTGCGCATGCGCAGTCCTCTAACAATCTTGCTCTATCTTACTCTATTCCCAATCTAAATCAGGGTCCTATAGAGCATAGGCCCAAAGCTAAGTATCACTGGACCCCTCCTGGTAGCTTGGCCCAAACTTGCAGCACTACACTTTCCAGCATGGACTGGGGTCAGTGCAAACTAGCAATTCTAGTATAACAACAACTACATGTGTTGTTCACCTTGCTAACAGTATATATTGAAATGGTGACACTCACCTCCACCACTTGCATAAACATATACTATGTACAAACATTGGTACCTCTCTTCATTTCCATTGCTTACTCTCCATGCCACTTGATCAGTTGCTTATCTATATTGGGTGCAATGTATGCAATGCACATAGGCCCAAGGGTCCAGAAGGGCCTACACACCCTGTAACCATTTCAGTTACTTACCTTTTACTCATCCTACTGCCACCCATGCCATTTAGCCTTTGATACCTCCTGAAATAATCAACAAAAATATGTTTCTTATTCCATATTTTCAAAGATAATACCAGATTATTGTGCACTAGTTTTGGCCTTTCACTTACACCAGCATATCGTCTTTCCGGTTCTTCCACCTTCGGCGACTTTCCGGGACTGGGATGATCTGGTTCTGCTAGTTGTGCTGAGCTCTGCCATGTTGTGCTGCCCAGAAGATCACCAACATGTAACAAGGCAGAGCTCAGTACAACTAGCAAAACCAGATCATCCCAGTCACAGGAAATGGCAGAAGGAGGAAGAACCGGAAAGACAATATGCTGGTGTAAGTAAAATGTTGAAACAAGTGTTGGTTGGAACATAAAAAACTGTATGGAGAACTGTACTATCTTCATGGAAGACGAGAAAAGGTGGCATGCAAACCCTAAACACGGAACCATGCAAAGTTAAGGCAATAGCCATAAGGAAGACCAGCTTCCAAGCAACTAACTGAAGATCCATTTAACGCAACAACAACTCCAATGGAGCATGTGTAAGAGCCGATAGGACTAGAATAAGATTCCACGGCACCATCTTTGGACAAAAAGGGTGGCTGAATATGCAGCACACCTAGTAAAAAGGGTATGGACCCTCGGAAGAAAGGCCAAACGACGCTGGAAATAAAGTGACAGGGCCCAAGCCTGTATAGAAACAAAATGAAGTCGTCATTTGGCCTTCAAACCCTCAAGAAGAATGAAAGGAAAAAACATGTAATGTTCACACCACAAGAGATAGAGTTTCCAAACTCTGAGGTAAGGGTGAGATGGAAACAGTATCCGGGCTCGCAGTCCTCTGAGAGAGGAAAACCTTCAGCTTTCCAATGCTGGGTCACAAAAGCCAGGTCATGAAAACCAACCGATGAAGGACCTTGTTGCAGCAGGTCTGGTTGAAGTGGAAGACGCCACCCGGGACCTACCGACCTTTTGAGAATGTCCTCATAGCGTAGCCCGCCTGGAGCCACTAGGATTATCCATACTCAGGAAGCCTCAACACACCTGGAGACCCGAGGGAACAGTGGGCTTGGCGGAAACAGATGTGCTAGACAAATATTCCACGGAACAGTGAAGGCATTCACTGCAGTAGCCAGCGGATACCCGGATCACATACAAAACTGTGGAGCCTGGAAAATGTGTTGAGAGGCTATGAGATCCCACCGCGGAAGCCCTCACATCCTAAAAAATGGAAGGAAGACCACAGGATGGAGAGACCACTGCCCCAAGAGAAACGTGGTTCTGCAGAGGAAGTCTGCTGTCCAATTTCCCACTACCAGTATAACCACCGCTGAGAGAGTTGGAACAAAGGTCTCCGCCCAGGAAAGGATTCGGCCTTCCTCCACCATCGCCACCATGCTCTTGTGCCTCCTGGATGACATACATATGCCACCGCCGTGCAGTTGTCTGACTGACTGTGAACAAGGTGAGCAGTGGAGACAGGGCTCCTGAAAGATGGCTTGGAACTTGAGCCCATCGATCAGCTGAGCCGTTGTGCTTAGTGACTAAAGGCTCTGGAACCCAAAAAGCAATTACATGGCATCTCAGCCTAGGAGACTTGCGTCCATGGTAACAATGAGCCAATCTGGAGGGACCAAGTTTCGGACCTGGAGGAGAACGGAAACCATGGAGAGTGACGAGTGCTGTTGGACAGAACTAGAAACCGAGATGAAATTGATGCAGAGCAACCCTTCCAGGTTTGGGGAATTACACACTGGAACTCCCACAAGTGGAACCTGGTCCACTGAATTGTCTCTAAGTGGAGACCCTCATGCCCAACAACCTAATGTCCCACAAGATCGAAGGACGAGGCACAGACAGAACCGTTGAGACCAAAGCCCTGATTCAGAGCCGGACGCTCTGACAGAGCATTCGCTCTGAATCAGGGCGTCTTTATTTTTCTTATGGAGCTCGCATTGCTGTGGGTTACCACCCACAACTAATGCAAGCGGCCAGGATGATGGTCGCAATGGTCAAGACCATCGCGACCATCGGGCTTGCAACGAGACCCTTGTGGTAGGGTCTCGTGGCCGCAAGCCCCAGAGAGCTTTCGGCTCAAACAGAGCCGAAAGCTCTCCCACTGACATCACTTGTGATGTCAGTGGGACCACCCCCAAATGGTAGGCGTTCCCATGGGAACACCTCCGTCTGGGCAGCCGCCCACCAAAGGGGGCGTGCTGTCACTCAACATCGACAGCACGCCCCCTTTGGTGCGAGACCTGGAGTGACGGATTGCCCATCGCTAACCGGGTCTCACGCATGCGCACGACGGAGCCGGCTCCGTCATGCGCATGCGCTCTGGACCACCATCGACCCGCTTGCGAGCGCTCAGCGCTTGCGACCAGGTCTGAATCAGGCCCCAAGTTTGGTAGAGTACGTGCATTGTCCACCACAAGAAAACCCCCCGCTGAAGACAGGTGTCGAAGGCAACCCCCAGAACTGAAGACGCACACAAGGAAGTAGGGGAGACCTTGCAAAGTTCAAGATACACCCTGATCCAAAAGTACATGAAACAAGTGACCTAGGAAGGTCTGAAACTGTGAAGCCGTAGTATCTTTCACAAGCAGAACATTCGAAGAGCCAGGGCTCCACCGGACAGTAGGGCCCGGACCAGACAGGGGACAGATGCCAACTGAGGAAGAAGGACGACCTGCCCAAAATGGAACTTGAAGATACACATTCCAGACATCTAGCAAAGATTTGTTGGCCACCGTGCAGTGGATCCCCGATCGTAGATTGTTTATTCTAACTGAACTACCCACCCCCTGGTGCTCAATACACGAAGATGCAAAGTACAAATAGGAGCAAATTTGCAACTTGGCAAAACTATGCTGCCATGTTGCATTGAAATGGGGACACTCTAAATTGCAGTATAAAAATGAAACTATTTATTGTGTGCTACATGCTAGGGCAGCTTGTATTGTACCCGAATACAACAAAAATGAATGCATTTGCATACCTTAAGCTGGGTAGACACCCCACCAATATATCTGCAGATTGACTGATCTGCAGATATATCTGCAATCTGTGAAGAACGTACTGTACTGTGCAAATGTTTTAGGCAGGTGTGGAAAAAATGCTGCAAAGTAAGAATGTTTTCAAAATTAGAAGTGTTAATAGTTTATTTTTTATCTATTAACAAAATGCAAAGTGAATGAACAGTACCGAAATCTAAATCAAATCAATATTTGGTGTGACCACCCTTTGCCTTCAAAACAGCATCAATTCTTCTAGGTACACTTGCAAAAAGTCAGGGATTTTGTAGGATTATAGTCAGGTGTATGATTAACCAATCATACCAAACGTGATAATAATAATAATTTTCATATGTAGGTTGAAACAGGGCCTGATTCAGCATTGCACGTATGTGCAATGCTGGATACAGATTCCTTATTATGCGAATGTGCAGAACGGGTCCTGCTCGATCGCACGCAGACCCTTCTGTGACACATAGGCATTTAAGGGGAGGACGGCCGGCGTTCCAGGAAACGGGGGCGTGTCGGCCCAATTTTCCGGAAGTGGCAAAGCCAGGGCCTGCGTCTACGGATGCAGTTTCCTGGTCTCGCAAACCGGCCAGCCTGAGTAAGCCTCAGCTGGCCAGCAGTCCAGCGCCATCCACTGTCACGACCGATGGTCATGATGATGATCCCAGCCTGCAGCCTTGGTTCACAGTGATGGGATTGCAAATGCAGCAGGGGGTGTCATACACCTCCTGCTGCATTTGCATATTAGCAAGGCTGGAATTGCAAAGCTGCCTGCATGCTCCATCAGAATCTGAATCACCCCCACAGTCATTAACTGAAACAGAAATAGCTGTGTAGGAGGCTTAAAACTGGATGAGCAATAACCAAACTCTGCTACAAAGGTGAGGTTGTGGAAGACAGTTTCATGTCACAGGTCATACACCATGGCAAACTGGGGAAGGGGGGTGCGACGCGACCTCGCGGTCAGCAGGACCACTGGCCAGATTAGAGATGATGGTTTTTCAGTGTGTATGAACAACCATCATCTGCAGATATATTTGCAGAACAATCAATCTGTAGTTATGTTAGGTGTGTACCCAGCTTTAATGAATAACACACACATCTGTTTCTTTGTTAAAAGCACAGTGCTGCTTTAGAACTCAAGTGCCACACCCTTGCATTTCTTCCCCATTATCCTCTTTTAAGGGTATTATGGAGCGAATAATATACCCCCTGGTGTAAATAATAACCATACTAGAGGTCATGTTATGGTGGGTACACAGTATACAGATATATCTGCAGATCGAGTGAACGGCCATCATCTGTGTCTGGCTGCGGGTCCCGGCAGTCAAGGGGCGTGTCCCACCCCTCTCGCCGTGGCTGCTGCTGTGTGTGTACGGGCGGCCTGCAGACCGCCCGTATACACTTGCCGATGGACAGATATGTCTGCAGACAAATCTGTCCATTGGCTGTGCAGCAGAGCCAATGCGATATTTTGGTGATTGACGGCGTTCACCGACATATCGCGGGTACACACTGGCCAACGGGCAGCTGATATATTGGCCAATCAATTGATCAGCCAATATATCTGTCAGTGTGTACCCATCTTAAGAGACCAAGTATTGTGTCAGTAAATCTGCAAGCTTAACTCTTTTAAACAGATCACAGCACTCCTAGTTGAATTCAAATTTCTATACAAAGTACACTGCCATTGTATATACTATTTTTTTTAAATACACAAATGAGTACTAAATTGATTTTATCAATAATTATAAGTGATTAAAACATATTACATTTTTGTTGATACACATGGAAACAGAACAGTTTAAAAGTCTTAACTGACCCTTCCACAGGAGTGTCTTTGGAGTGTATAAGGACTTTCTTAGCTAGATTCATACACCTTGGATGACGCTGACATGCAAAAATGACATTTAAAGTACAGTTTTTTCTTTCAGGCAAAAGGTTTTCTAACATAGTAAGAAGTCTTTGTGTTCCCTTACACATGATTACCAAATAAATGAAACTGTAAAAAGGTACATTTGAATAGAAAAACTGTAAGAGTGTTCCTAAAGTTGTAGTAAATAGCTTTTGAAATTAGATTAATAAGTGAACTCACAATCAGGGCCGGCCCGCCCGTTACGCCGACTACGCAGCTGCGTATGGCGCCGGCTAGCAGAGGGCGCTTGGATTTGTCACCAGGCCACAGCTCAATAGCGCGGCCACACTCCAGTCCTTCCCGTCCCCTCCCGTCGCCACACTCCTTCCCACAATACTCCCCCCGCCCCCCGACCACCGCAGGGAGGTCCATTTGCCGGCACCCGCTGTGATTCTACCAGCGGGCGCCCGGGTCCACACACCGGCTGCCGGAGCTCACTCCTGAGCTCCGGCTTCCGGCTTCCCCCACAGGCACTATGGGAGACACGTCATGACGTCTCTCCCATAGTAACGAGGAGCGGCGGACGGCAGAGGATACAGGATCGCAGCTTGAGGTAAGTGTGGAAGGCTGTGCTGGGATCACGTGTTTGATCCCAGCATCAGCCAAGGTGCAGGGGAAGGCAGAAGGGATGTGTCCTCTGCGGGACACATCCGTTGCCGGCGCTGGGACAGTAATGTCCCTAGCGTCGGTGCAGATACCGCGGGCACCTGGTGAAGGGACCGCCTGGTCCCTTTCACCAGTGCCGGCGGTACTTTGGCGCCGGGAGAAGCTTGGCTCCGGGAGCAAGCTCAGCGGAGCTTGGCGCCCGGCAGCCAAGAAGCGGCGGGTAGCCGGCGCTGGGAGAGAGTACCTGCTCCCAGCGCCGGTCAGGCATTGGGTGCGGCGTTCAATGCGGCGGGCGTTTGGCTCTGGCCGCGAGCCAAACCAGGCTCGCGGGCCAGCAGCCAATCAGAGGCGGATGCCTCTTACAAGACGGCGCCGAGCGGGAAAAGTTAGTTCGGTGGCGGAGAGGGAGGAGAGAAGACCTCCCGAAGAGCGGAAGATCGGCGCGGCAACAGGGGCGGCAGCCGCGGAAGAGGCCAGAAGACGCCGCTGTCAAGAGAGAAGACAGGCGGCGCCGGCTGGAGGAGAGAAGAAGAGGCGGCGCCGCTGGCCAGGACGGGCCAGCGGCAGAAGAATGTGGCTGAGGACCGGAGAGGACTGCAGGGGAGGGAAGTAAAAGAGCGTCACGAAGTTCCCCCCCGCAGCCTCTTCCAACGTAGCAGGTAGGCCCTCCGTGAGGCCCACCATATACCCCCCTCCCTAGACCGCCAGGGTTGTCGGGCGCTAGGCCCGTGGAGCATTGTCGGGCACTAGGCCCGTGGGCAATTAGTCGGGCACAAGGCCCGAGGCACAGTAGCAGGCATTAGGCCCCATAAAAGGATTTTCCCCATAACTAGGTGTGAGTGGCCTGGGTACTAGGCCCAGGTCACTATATAATAAAGTATATAATAAACTGCCTGAGCACCCAGAATATAAGGTGGTCTGGGCATTAGGCCCAGACCGCTAGGCGAGCCCCACAGACAGGCAGGCAAATAGGCCTGAGCCCCATAAAATGTGGTCTGGGCATTAGGCCCAGACCACTACCAGAGCCCACCGTTTGGCAGGCACCTAGGCCTGAGCCGCAGGTAAGACCCTGGGCGTTAGGCCCAGGGCCCTGAGCCCATTAGCTGCAGCGCTAACAGAGAGGCGGATGAGAGGTGTGAGCAGTGGTGGAGAGCTGTACGGCTTCCACCCATGAGGTAGTGGTTTCCCCAGTCACCGAGAAGAGGAGCTGGCCAGCTCTGGATAGGTAGGTAGCAGACATTTAAAGAGACAGTACCGTGTTTTACTCTTGTATATTTAGTCTGTGATTGGTGTTCCGTGCAGGGCAAAAGTTTAGTTGTTGTTATATCTGTCGCACTACACACACTGTAGGTTGAGGGTGATGCCGTTTTAGTATGTGTAGTTGCTTGACATAGGTTTAGGCCCTGCACGGCTGTGTTGTGTATCTCCTTACAGGGACCTGTAGGCGAGTGAGCGGACGAAGAGCAAGAGTGGACACGGTGAGGAATATCTGTGTGTACTGTCTCTCCCTGTTTGTTTGTCACTATCTATCTCTCCTTCCTTCTGGGCAGACGGTGAACCTTACAATCCGGTGCAAGGACGGATCTTCACCTGGTGCGTGAGTACCGATAGGTGAAAATTCGGGATCTGAGGCCAAAAGTGCCAATGATGATCTTCACTTAAAACCTGAATTTATCCCCCGGTTCGGTAGGGTGCGTCGGTCGACGTGAGGAAGGACGGTACTCACCTCGTCTCCTTCCCCCTAGGTCATCGTGTCCGTGTTCTATTTGGAGGTTCCAGGACCGTCTGCTCAACACACGGCCTGAAGGTGAGCGGGTGCGAGGCAAGGTAAGTAACAGACGTACACCTGCACGGCAGCAGGCTTTGCACCGCACCCACCCATCACATAAGTATTGTGTTTTTATTTGTGTGTACAGTATGCGCGGCACTCTTACATAGGGCATTACTGCTGGGGGCACATTTACATAGGGCATTACTGCTGGGGGCACATTTACATAGGGCATTACTACTGGGGGCACATTTACAGGGGGCATTACTACTGGGGGCACATTTAAAGGGGGCATTACTACTGGGGGCACTTTTACATAGGGCATTACTACTGGGGGCACATTTAAAGGGGGCATTACTACTGGGGGCACTTTTACATAGGGCATTACTACTGGGGGCACTCTTGCATAGGGCATTACTACTGGGGGCACATTTACAGGGGGCATTACTACTGGGGGCACATTTACATAGGGCATTACTACTGGGGGCACTCTTGCATAGGGCATTACTACTGGGGGCACATTTACAGGGGGCATTACTACTGGGGGCACTCCTGCATAGGGCATTACTACTAGGGGCACTCTTGCATAGGGCATTACTACTGGGGGCACATATACAGGGGGGAATTACTACTGGGAGCACATATACAGGGGGGAATTACTACTGGGGGCACATATACAGGGGGGAATTACTACTGTGGGCACATTTACAGGGGGCATTACTACTGGGGGCACTTTTACATATGGTATTACTACTGGGGGCACTCCTACATAGGGCATTATTACTGGGGGTACTTTTACAGGGGCATTACTACTGGGGGCACATATACAGGGGGCATTACTACTGTGGGCACTTTTACATGGGCACTACTACTGGGGGCATTATAACAGGGGCATTACTACTGGGGGCACTTACATGGGCACTTCTACTCGGGCATTATTACATGGGCACTACTACTTGGTGCATTATTACATGGACATTACTACTGGGGGTGCTTTTACAGGGGGCATTATTACTGGGGACACTTTTACAGGGGCCTTACTATTGGCTGCAGTACTACTGGGGGCATTATTGCAGGGGCATTTCTAATGGGGGACACTACTACAGGGGGCACATTTACAGGGAGCATTACGTTTGGGGGCACTACCACTGGGGGCATTACTACTAGGGCCACTACTAATGGGGGCATTGCAGAAGGGGCGCCACTAATGGGGGCACTGCATAAGGGGTACCACTGCTGTGGGCATTGTGTATAAGGGGCACTAATATTGGCACAGTGTATAAGGGACACTACTGTGTGGTGTAGTTTGCATTGGGGATACTATTGTGTGACCACACCCCTTTCTTTTGAGACCTCGCCTTTAGCATACCTCCCTACCACCCCGATTATAGCAAGAAAGTGTCCCAAATGGGGGGAGGGGGGGGGGTGTTGAATAGATGCCATCATATGCATGCAGCATCTATTGACTGGAGAAAGTGACAGAGCATGCCCAACAGCTCCAAGAGCACTGGGCATGTACCCAGCATGATTGGAATTACAGGGCGGCGCTCATGATTATGGCTTTTCCCATTATACCACTCTCCTTTCCTTTGTCGGGTGCACGCACCTTCGACACGTGCAAATTCCGCCAGGGGGCACCAAAATGTATCTTCGCTTACCAAAAATATTGGGCTCGGGCCGGCCCTGCTCACAATCCTACAAAAGTAAGAGCTGAATGATTTCAAAAGGGGCTGTTCACAAGAGGAATTTTAGAGTGCTCTTATTAATATATGATATACAGTACAAGGTGGATAAAAAGGGGCATTGGCAACACAACAAACTGTATACAACCTTTTCAGTTGTGAGAGATCAGCAAATATTCAGCAATGCAGTCCACAATTAAGGGCCAAATTCAATCATCCTCGATATATTACGTTAGGAAAAAGTTTGTAGCCTCAAGCTTTAACTCCCGCAGCTATTCAATTAGAAGCCCTTTCCATGCGTGGTAAATCTGCAGCTAATGTGCGTTAACCTATAGATTCTGACATAAGTACCCGGAGCATTCGTGACAGCTGCAATAAGGGCAGAAAGTCCAACTTAATGTGGATTTTTGTTCTAGCTTGTGGAGGAGGTGAACAGAAATCTGTGTTAAGTGCAGCCTGCGGGCTGTAATTGAATAACGCCGGGCATTGCATCGCAGCTAATCCTCACTTTAAGGATAAATGAATTCAGCCCTTAGTGTGTTTGTTTATCCTCATTCGCAAACCCAGCTTAGCATCTTTGCACAAAATATCCATATATGCCAATATCATTTCCATGCCATCACTAAATTGACAAAACTAAAATTAATTTGTCCAATCACTACTCCTTTTTTACCATTGCATAATACTGATTTACTACTTGCTATTTCTGCTTGATGTTCACCACCATCTTCAACTGTTAATATTTGTCGCAATTCATGCTAAACATGTTCCATCACAGGGCCTTCAGAGATGGGTGCAATGCCGATGTTTATGCAGTTGAGCGATTATCGGTGGTCTGCACATGCGCCTGAGTCAAGTGAGGATTTATTCACAAAGTGATTGACAGCCAGGGACCTTTGTGAGCGGCAATGGCGGGGGGGTGGCGATTCAAACGCAGGCTTGTCCCGACCGTTTTTGGGGCTGGTCTCTGGCTTCAATCCCATACGCAGTAAAAATGGCCCCCGCATCTCAGTTTCAGGGGCTATTCTGCAGAATCATAGGGTAGGAGCCATCTCCATCTCACCTACTGCCAGATGTCACGTCCGGATGTATATAGGCTTCAACTGCAGGAACTTGGACCGGTGAGCTAAGGGTAGTGGGTGAGCGGAAACGGGAATGCAATATATACGTCCTCTTCATATGTCTCTCCCAGGTGTTGGCAAGACCTACCCCAGGCCGCGCAGTCTAGTCCACTTGATGGTATTCACCATTGACCCCTCCAAGAGGGATGTGGGTTTTGCTGCACCAAGTGAACAGGTCGCGGCGGGTACCTGTAGAAAACACAGAGATAGATATGGGAGGACTATATAAACACTGATGAGCAAGGATGATGCTCCAAAGACTGATATGCGAGTTGCACTGGTAATCAGCACCTGGTATGGGATGCTCAATAGCGATGGTTATTAGGATTTGGTATAAGACACTTAGAATCGATGGTAGCCAGCACTTGGAATGAGACACTGAGAATCAATGGTAATCAGCACTTGATATGAAACACTGGGAATCGATAGTTGGTATGAGATGCTGAATGGCGATGGTAATCGCTAGTTGGTATGAGGTGCTGAGTGGCGATGGTAGCCAGTACTAAGAATCAATGGTAGTCAGCACCTGGAATGAGACACTGAGAATTGATGGTAATCAGCACATGGAATGAAACACTGAGAATCGATGGTAGTCAGTACTTGATATGAAATACTGAGAACTGAAGGTAGTCATCACTAGGTATGAATAGCTGAACAGCGGTGGTAGTCACGGGGAGGGTTCACTGTCTCAGGCTCCACAGTGTTCCTTCGCACAGTCACAATAGAATCCACTATAGGAGTGAAGTAAACACAGGGATGCAGCTAGACAGATAAATTAGTAATCAGCTTGAAGGCTGACACATGTAACACAAAGAGGCAGTTTGGGAGCTGAGCAGCACACTGAAAGACAACACAGGAGCTGTTACATGAAACACTGGAGTTCTGTGAGAGAGCTAAAGTAACACTCTGAGAATTAGCATGAGAGCTAATACAAGTAACCTGGAGGTCAGCGTCAAAGCTGAAACAACACACTGGAGAGACTTTGTGGAAAACACCAGAGAGCATAACAATCACTGGAACATTGAAGTTGAACAGCAGTTTCCTGATCCTGGAGTCAGACTTAAATACCCCTGGGTAACTGGTCATTGGATCAACTGAGTGACCATAGCACTACCATTGGGAGACTAGTCAGGTGATATGGACCAACATGGCTGCTCCCATGCCCGGCACTCCCCGGGAACCAGGACGCACGCACGGAAGCCCTAGCAGACCCTGGGGAGAATACTCAGTCACCACTCACTTCCACTCCCAGCGACCTAAGCCCGAGGACGCCAGCGCAGAGTTGAGTATCGGTCAATTCCAGGCCACATCCTGACACCAGCTGCAGGGCACTAGGATCCAGCGGCACTCAATGGAGGCACGTCCTCTGACATGCACCTTCTGCGCACATCTTTCCTTCACGCTGTGCCACTGATGAAGATAAGCATGCAGATTGTTCAAAAAGAAGGTAAGTTGCAGGGGCTGAGGAGGGGGTTGAAGTGACAGGGGGAAGGAGGTTGGTGTGATGAGCAGGAGGATGGAATGACAGGGGCAGGAGAGAAAGAAGGCTGGAGTGACAGGAGATTGAGGTGACAGGAGGCTAGAGTAATTAAGACAGGATGATGGAGTAAAAGGGGACAGGAGGCTGAAGTGACAGAGGGTAAGAAGCTTGTGTGACAGGGGACAGGAATGACAAGGCAAGAGGCTGGAGTGATGGATCAGGAGCCTGCAAACATGAGAGGCTGAGGAGATACAAGGGGCATGAGACTGGAGACAAAAGGGGCAGAAGACTGAAGGGGACATAGGGCAGGAGGTGATAGAGGGCACAAATCTGGTTGAAACTCTGTGGAAAGACAGGAGGCTGTAAGGACAGGAGGTTAGAGTGATGGGGCAGGAGAGACATGAGGCTGGAGTGACAGGAGGCAGGAATGATGAGGCAAGAGACTGGAGTGATAGGGGGCAGGAGTCTGGAAATACGGGGGCTTGAGAGACATGGGGCATGAGACTAGAGAGACACAAGGGGGCAGAAAGCTAGAGGTGACACAAAGCAGGAGGTGACAGGGGGTATGAAACTGGTTGACAGGAGGCAGGAGTAACAGGGGACAGAAGGCTGGAGTGTAAGGGGGCAGGAGACTGGAGGGGACATGGGCAGGAGGTGACACAGGGGGCACGTGTCTGGTTGAACCTGTTGTATGATGAGGACACTGGTTACATACATACTCAAACAGTCATCTTCTACCATGTGATCTCCTACATGAATAATGAGTACCACAGTCTGCCCAGGGACGATTAATTTCCCTGTTGCAGAGAAACCACCACCTAGGTAAGGTGTGTTGTTATTTAGTACACACAAAAACACACACACAGAAATAAAACATAATGGCCACGGTGTAATATATATAAAAATACACTAAAAATGAATTTAATGTCGTGAATGCAGTTTTTTATGTATTTTTATATATTATACTGTGACCATTATGTTTTGTTACCGGAATGAAACGTTATCCTCATGAGACCAGTCAACAGAGATGAGAAAAATGCTGAAGAAACCTTTATGAGTCTTACACCTGTGATTTTGATATAAGCATTTATGTAAGCATCATCTTTTATTTTTTCCTACCCTTCCTCTCATTTGGGTAACATGCAATCTGAAAAGCTACTGGGATTCATCTATCATCACATCCATTATCTACACACTGGAGTAGCATTTCCGACAATACTAGTATTACACTGTTTTATTTCTATTTGTATATTATGTGAAATTGGATCCATTTTTGATGGACAATTCATATTCTAAATCACCAAAGGAGACCCATTTAGATTTGGAATACTGCATCCAAATTTTGTGACACATCACATGTTGAGACATATTTTAGTGCGGAATCGGTATGTAATACAGCCGGACCTAAGCCCGGCGGATGAAATTCCAGTGCCGGAAGGCCGGCAGATGACGATCCAGACTAGGGTAAGTATGTCCCCTAACCCTCCCTTAGTGGTGCCTAACCCTAATCTCCCCCCTTAGTGCCTAACCCTAACCTACCCTAAGGGGTGCCTAAACCTAACCCCCCTTCCCCGCACCCTAAACGTATTTCGACCACCGGCATCCTGACTACATCCCCTTAGCGCATGTATGACCAATCTTTTTCATACATGCATTTGTGAGTTGGTGACTCTATTTTGGTCATTGTGCTGCTTTGGAGTGTTGCGCTATAGTATTGATTTGTTTTTTTTTACTTTTTAGAAACATTTAGATAATAAATGCAACAGTGATAAAGCCATGTACTCTTGGTATGTTAATCAGTTGCTCAAAAAATTCATATATCTCATCAAAATAATATTTTTTTTTGTAGACAAACACATTTACCATTATCTTTTTATAAAGTAATAAATGTTTTCCCACATATTCATTTGACATTAAATATATCAAAATGTATTTCTTAACATAATTCTAATATTGCAGTTGTTATATTATTGTATGAACATATTATTCTAATATAAAATGTTAGCACTCTGTAACTCGAACATTCGTATTTAAAATTTTACTTAAATGTATGCCTTTCTTTAAAATTAACATTATGGAAATTGTCTTTACCATTTTTACAGCAGATAATTGTTTTTTTAGAATTACAAATGTTTATAGCATGGGAAAAATTTAATGAAACAAGATTACCCACCTGGCAGCTTGCAAATTATATCTAGCCTTGGCTGTTTCATGTCAATAAAGCAATGTACACGCTGGAAAGATTTTACTCACAAAATTTTTAATTTGAAAGATGAAATGATCTTGATAACACCTGATTTCCAGTGTATACACTATTGAATTATCATTATGATCTGAACAATTATACGTCAAAGGTGATGTTTTTAAATGTACTATCAGGCAAACATGTTGTACAGATAATGTACACACTGCAGGTCAGATCCAATCAGCCGATCTGACTGGTTTTTAAATGAAAATTGGCCCTGGGTGCTGTTTACATACTCTAATGCTGGGCATACACTATACAATTATCTGTCAGATATCTGTCCAATCTGGCTGGTTGGAATGAAAACCTGGTAATGTATGGGAGCAAATGACAGTCAATCATATGGTCTTAAACACTGGAAAACGGGCAAAAAAAACAATTGTTCAAATTGGTTAAATTAGTGTGTTTTAACCAATTTGTCTGAACGACCATATTGCTCTGTTTTCCAGTGTTTGTGAGCAAATGGTTGATTGTCATTTGCTCCCATACATTACCAGATTTTCATGATTGGACAGATATCTGACAGATAATTGTATTATGTGTGCCCAGCATAAGATTATTGCACAGAGCAGTCGAAAATGGGCTGAACAACCTGATTATCATGTAATATGCATCTAGCATTAGTCTGAATTTTCAAGCCAGCTGACTAAAATACCCCGTGTCAGACCAACTTTACACTTCTCTGTAGTACAATGTATTGCCATTTTAGATTACATAAAAATGAAGAATCTTAACATTTTTTACTTTACAAAAAACTACTTATATTTTTGCCTGCTAATAAAAATGATGTAACGACAGTTGATATGAACTCTACTATCTGTGTCAGAGATGTTACAGGAAAGAGGGCGTGATGTACTAACACTAAAATGCAGCCATTTTCTGAGAGTGACTGCATTTGCCATGCGTATCAAGCCTCAGAAAGTGAAACTTATCGAAAGAGCTGTCCTTTGCAGTTAATACATGTCACTGTCCAAGCGGTAAGTGGCGAAATGTACCGCATTTAAAATGCGATGCATTATACATCCCACCTAGGGCGAGATGTATATCAAGCCTTGGATAGAGGTAAAGTGGACAAATTGCCCAAAGCAGCCAATCAGCTTCTAACTGTAATTTCAAAGACTGCTAGATAAATGACAGATTGGTTGCTTTGGGGCAACTTCTCCACTCTCTATCTCTCTCTAAGGGGGCAAATTCAATTGCCAGCCTGGTGCACTTTCCGCCTACATCGCTGGTTTGGATACGGAAAAAGTATCGCGCGCGCGTCCGCATTTCTCCCTATTCAATTCCAAGGGACGCGAAAACGGGACCCGGCAAAATGGGGGATGCACTGAAATGGGGGATCAGTGTGGATACACCCGAATAGCCCTGCTGAAGGTATTTGGGGTACTTAAATGGTGTCAATAGGTGCTTAATTAGCGTATTGGCATTAGGGGTGAAGAATAGTATTTAGCAATATTTTTTCATCAAAATTACTAGTTCCAGCAAATTTGGGGTACCTGAAAAATGGGGGCTAGCATATTTAAAAGTTGCTAAAGTGAAGTTTAAAAAAACATGGAAAAATCCACCTGCCGCTAACACCTGCAAAGTAAAAACCATCAGGGGCATACTTGGGGACCCCCTGGGAGTCTATTTGCTAGTTTTTAAGTTTGTCCCCCAACTTTGCACTTTTTCACCCCCAAAACGAAAGTACTTTTTTGTGGTGTTCTAAAGTGTTTTTTTTTTTACTTTTTGATGCAGTTTACCTTTCGGGGACTGTCCTAACACTGCACGGGAGTTCCCGCAACTTTGGACCTCAAAACCCCAAAACTGCACTTTATTCTGCCTCCATTCATAGGCAAATCTTTTTGCCTAACTGAATGCATTGACTTTCCGCTTTGGCGGAAAGTCATTGCAATTGAATTGGGCGGAAAGTCTCTGACTGGCGAAATTACGTCATCGGCGAAAGCTTTTCGCCTGCAATTGAATACGGCTCTAAGGCTTGATACATCTTCCCCCAGAGAGACAGGCAGTGACAGGGAGACATTGGAGGCGGTAGGGAGATAGTGATGGGGTTGGGAAGAGAAAGAAAAGGGGGGGAGAGATTGTCAGGGGGAGAGAGTGTGTGTGGTGGGAGGTGGGGGGGGAGAGAGAGAGGAAAGAAAGTGTGTGGGGGAGTAAATAAATGTTAGGCAATGCAGGGCATCATAGTTAGTTTAACATACTCTTTATTTACAATTTTTAAAACATATTTAGCATGTACTATAAATACTAAACTGATACTAAATACATGCATAAAATACTCCTAGACATAGGATAGTTTTCGTTTCCAGGTTATAAACTGTTACAAAAATAAAAACAATTTTTAGAAATTATTAACATTTCTCTAAGAGCAAGCACATTTACAGAATTATCTTCTTACGCTAAAGCAAAGTTTTTATTTGCAAATGCAATATATTTTTAGATATTGTGTAAAATGAAATACACAAAATGATACAAAATGTTTAGATTTTCTTAATTAGAATAAATAGAGGATAGTGATCATAACTTAGTTTCTTTATTATGCTCCTCATCAGGTTTTCACTTTGCCTGTTCTTTATAACCGGCAAATCATTTTGCTGTAGTGTCGCTCATGGTAATTACACATAGTACATGGAATGCACTTTGCAATAGACAAATAAACAGAAAAAATAACTTAGGGCCCTGCTTCACACATAAAGACATATTTTGTAAATACGTGTATTGTAGAAAATGTACAATTGTCACAATGGGTGAATATTCCCATGTTAGGTCTATTTATTTTTTTAAGACCTGTACTAAAAGTAAAATTTGATATTGACCACTGTAGATTAAAAAAAAATCCAAATATTAGCTATAGATATTCTCATCAGCCTATTCATACATACTTCACATATATATCCAAAACACAGGCAGATTTATACTAAATTCATGTTTCTCATGCACATGTGAAAGGGCTCTGTCTGTTTATCCAAATTAATTACACATTACAATTACATTTAATTTTGCACAACATTTAAAAAGGTCACCTTTAACTTTAACAACAAAAATGGAGAATATGTTACCTATCAACAATTTGGGAACTATAAATGCTTTGTGAAGAATGAAAAGAAATGTAGACAATGTCAACAATTTCATCAAATACCATCAAATATTATAAATTCTTAGAATAAAATAAATTATATAGATGGTAAAGTTAATCTAGAATTACTTACAAAAGTTAACACTGTAAAACATATCTTTCAAATAAAGATCTTATACAGAGATTTAGGAAAGTCCCCCCCACACGTAGTGACTGTGTGCTAAGTGTGGGACAGACAGTGGCAAGCTCCAGAGGTGGGAGTGCAGCGGCAGTCCAAAATTCAAATGGAGGAGCCACACCAACTGCCACCCCACACACTGCCCAACATCGCTAGCCGGGACTCACTGGCAGTTGGTATGGCTCCCCTTTTTTAGTTTTGAACTGTCACACAGGGGTAGATGTATGAAGCAGTGAAAAGAGTGGAGAATTGTGCGAATTGAGAAGTACTTTCTATAAAATGACAGATAGAAGCTGATTGGTGCCATTGGTAACTTCTCCACTGGCACACTTCTCCATGCTTTTCACTGCTTCATACATCTACCCTACAATCACTGCAGAGAGACTTTCCGAACTCCCTGTACAATATGCCAAATGGCATTTGTTTTCAACCTAGTGCCATACAGTTTTCATTGTTGTATAGGTACATAACGTAAAGTGCCTTTATTTGGAGCCAAAGTGACTGAGACTCTATAGCTACGGTAGCTCAGACCACTGAAGATAGTGCTATATAAGTTTCAATTGTAGTGCCCGGGCTTTAGACTCATAGCAGCAGTGGAATCATTAGGTTGTTTTAGTTTTAACACTGCTAATGATGAGACCAATGTTGAAAGTTGTAACTTTGTTTAGTGAACCACAAGTACATACCAACTACCAATAATTTAATGTACTTAACCACAAGTACATAACAACCAGTCCAAGAAATTGTATTTACACCTGACATTTGCAGGTCTTAATTGCTAACACAGAACGTATGTGCCCATTTCTGCTTCTGAAGGAGTGTGTATCGTATTCCTGGGGCACACATCCCTTGCCTAGTCCTTCAGCCCATACTAAGCAGTGATCCCTGTTACGAGAGTCCCTGAAAAAGATAAAATATTTATAATGGAATTAGAGATTTGCAGCAAATGATTCCCTTCCCACACCGTATGTGATAAAAAATGTTAAGAGCAGTATACTAAATTTTAATATAACACAAATATGCCACTTAATAAAGAAACGCTCCAGAATCAAGAGGTTCCACAAAAAAAATGAAAGGATCTAATTTAAGAAACCAAGGAAAATGTTGCATAATAAAAGCAGGTCAAAAACACAGTAAAATCAAATTTTATACCATGATTTAGCCTAAATGCATAGCTTACAATGGAAAAAAAAACCTCTTAAAAATGTTAATTAATATTCAGACCTTTTTTTTTTAAATATATTGTATATTACTTTAAGAAAAATATTTTACGCAGTTCGTACAATTGTGTACTGCTATAAGGGGTGATTTTTATTCATGCTGATTGATTGAGGTGTAAAAGGAAATCAGGATCTAGGAAGAGGGAGAGTCTAGACAGCTGTGCTTACCTGAGCAGACAATGATTTCCTGATGAGCAGCCTCCTAAGCACCGTCCCACATCAATTTCCTACAAGATTTACAGAACAAAGACATTTAAATCACATCCAATGCCTACTGATGTAGCACAAAAGACATTGGTTTTAGGGGAAATTAGTTTGCATATCAAAAACTGTTGAAACACAATGTAAATTCTTCACACACACAGCTGGCATGATCAGAAAGAGCAGAGGCATTGTCGGACAGTAACAAAAAAAATGCAAACAAACCCTAGAAGACTAAAGAGTGTCTAAACTACTTATTTATATTATAAAATGGAGTAGTGTCTAGCATGTTGTCAGATACCTATAGTGTCAGCAAGGTCATTTAAACTATTTATCTTATAAAAGTAGAGATTAGTAAAATAAAAAAAGGTTCTAGTCAAAAACTATTCCCTTGCTTATGTTTTGTTATATGAATGTCAGTTCTATTATTATGCTGGTTTGTGTTACAATAGATCTGTAAAAGACAGTTCTTGGCTATCCAACTAGTTTCTGTATTTGCCAGTAACTGTGGTAAAGAGGCAACACGAAAGCTTTTTCCTACAAGTAACCCCACTAGTATTTTGAAACACATCAGGCATGAGTTATAAAGCTGCGGAATGCATATCAGTATAGATTGCTGACATATTGCACTCGGTGGCTTTATTAAAGCTGGCAAGTCTTACCTTAAGTCTCTCCTCTTTGACACCCTTGGTGTTATATATAACTTCATAGTAATACTCCAGATAGGTGACCCTGTAACAGTTTTCTTTCATTTCACATGTTTCTACAGTCTGAACAACTTCTGCTCCATTTGGACTTTCAACAATCACTGTGTCAAATTTCGTTGGAGCACACTGAAGATCTGTAAAGCAGCAGATAATGAAACATTAACTTAGTTTAGGATAAACTATAGTAGGTGAGAGACAATGCCGGATCATTGACATCAGCATGAGCTAGTGAGCCAAAGCTTGCAAAATCCTGAAATCTTATAACACAAAACAGGGATAAATAAATTCCCACCAAACTGCTTCTTCATTTATCATCACATTTCTTTTTTATTGCCAGTGTTGTCTGTTGTATTACTTAAAACAATTATTTTCTAAATCTTACAGCAAAGAGTATAATGTACATTAAATGTCTGAGTTTTGGAGGGCAAGTAGATTCAGAGTAGTTACGATACCTGTGCTAGCTTCATGACTTGAACATTTCCCAACATCCACTGTTGACTCAAATGGTGTATCTGGGAAGTAGGTCTTCAGAAATGGCATTCGGATACACTCTTGTGGGGTGGGATTGCACTGACAATCCTCGATCACTTCTACTTCTTGAATTCCCTGGATTAGCAGCACCCTTTCTATACCGACTTTTGTGGGTTGACAGCTGGACTCATGTGGACATGAAGGCTCTGAGCCAGATGGAAGAGGTGTATCTGGCACCCTCTCTCGTAACTATAAAAACAATATGACAGCATTACTGTACAGTGAAAAGGATATAGCTTTAAAATATATATAAATTAATGAATCAAGTTAACTGATACAATTGCAAATTTTCTAAAAAATATATAATATACATTCTTGTGTAGCAGTCAAGTACTAGTAATAAAGCTAGCAGCATTACATAAAAAAAACATTAAATCAAAATACTAACCTTTTTATTTTTCAAGAATTCCAGCATTGAAGAGTGCTTTGGAAGTCCAGGAAAACCGGTATTGTAGTTTATTCTTTGGGGTGCTCCACAGTGAGATCTGCATATGCCAACATCCACACTTACAGGACTACTTGATATATCTAGAGAAATACAGACATCATTGTCAAATTTTGTCAGGACTGATTTAAATACATTTTTAAAAATAGGCTGATTAGTTATAATATCAGAGCTATTTTATGTATATAAAATATATATATATATATAACCTCTACAATGTGTTGCTAAAACTGACAGCCTAAAGCCAATTTATGCCACACAACATATATATAATTGCAAGCATCAAAGAGAGTACTTACCTTGTCCAACATAGACAAAATTGCTTTGTCTTTTACAGCATCCTCGATCCGCAAATAAATTCCTCCTGTCATTTGGTCTGTTAATAACACCGTCATCTGCCAAAAGCGTATGATAAATGACATTACATTAAACAAAAAGCACAGGTGTCTATCTGACAGCATATGAAAAATCTAGCGTTGACCAAATACTGGGCATCTTCAGTTAGAGAACTCTATTGATTCCTACTGTAATGGGAGATTATAACATTATGGTTCAAACATAATTGGACAAAAACAATGACAAAATGAGTACTTACAAGCTGTGCAGAGGAAACAGAAGAAACCACAGAGGTATATGATGATCAGCAGTGAATGCTCCATGTCTGATGACTACTCCTATCTGCAAGATACTGGATGGGTTTGAAAACTTCTGACCCAGACTTATATATCCTTAGGGAGACAGATCTAACATGTATATTGGTGCCAAAGCTACAAAAAGAGGCTACTCAGATTGTAATCTTAATTTAACACAAAAGTGGTGTCAAAAACCTTTAAACTAATTGAATTTCCCCACTTAAATGTCTCTGAGACAGTGGTTAAGGCCCACTTCAAAGAGTTGTTTCACATACCAAATTACCCCCTAAGCTTGGGTCATCTTTTGGTTTTATTTACTAGCTCAGCTTGAGGTGTTATTTTAAACTACTTGCACTATCCAAATTAAGCCCTAAGTAGCTTTGAGTCTCCTCCCTTTGAAAGGGTTGAAAAGCACTTAAAAGCTATTCATATGTTTTAGTTGTCTTTTATCTGTAGCTAAAAAGCCTTTATGGCACTTAAATGTTCAAATTCGCAGGTTTTTTTATAAACTGAATCTTCAGGGAATGTAAAAGTTTGCATTTGCAGCAAGTTGGTCGACTTCTTTGTAGAAATGCAAACTCAGACATAATAAAATATTTTACAAGTGCATCATGTAAACAAGCTAAAAAATAAAATACAGCTGTGGTGCATTATATATACGAAATACATCAAATTTACATTTTTAGGTCTTCAAAAGAAATGTTCTGTTCTCAACATTAACGTTTTAAGGGTTAAGGGCCCATACACCTGAGCCGCGATTTCCCGTTCTGCCGACCCGCCTATCAAAACTGCAGATCGACGGACATAGATGACATTGCGGCAATCCTTTGCAGATGTATGGGTCCCTTAAATTTGAATTACAAATTAGCCCTTACCATGCAAACAACAGGAAAAAATCTAAATCAGAAGAACATACTAATAGCATTAATAAACAAAAGTTGCACGGCTCTGGTAAAAGTTGCGTTTGTAACAATTCAGTGATGTTTCTGAAAATTATATAGCTGTGCTAATTTAATTTTATTTGATACAAATGTTTCTAAATTCTCATTGTGTTTGGTGAATGCAATCTTCTTAAGAAACAATATATTGGCATCTATTGGGGCAGTTATTATAATCATTTATATAGTGGCAACTATATTAAACAGCACTCATCATGATATCAGGGGGAAGATTTTCTAAGTGGTGGGTTTGCTGGGATTTAAAAACCAATGGGACCTGGCGTGAATTTACAGTGGGCTTTAAGCCTCAAATACAGTATGTACAAAGATTGTTTGGTTTCTCAACCCCTATCCTGCTGTACTTTAAAATCACTGCACAGAACCCTAGGATATGTGCAGGCTTCTATATTTAAATGCATTATTATAAAATTGGAGCATGATTTAAATTATTACATTTGTGTCCCCTAATCCCCTTCTGGTTATACCACTAACAATATCAGCACACAGCCTAAAACTACACTTAAATACCTCTGACACAACGAATTTTGGCATGCTGGAAGCGCTCGCAGATATCTGATGGAAAGACCACAACTTCAGGCATGCATTTTCAGCAGTGTGCATCCGCCTGATAACAGGCTGCTGGCCGCAGATGAGGTGGTAATGTTTCAAAGTAAAAATAACCGATAGAGCTGGCAGAAAAGAGAAGACCGAGGGGCAGGCTAGACAGAGAGGGGCAGGAGAGTGAAAGGGGGAGAAACAGCAAGACAGAGGAGGGGAGAAACAGGGGTACATAAAGCAAATAGTGGAAGATATATAAAGAGGGGGAAGATATAGCTAGCGAAGGGAGACATGGATGAAATCAGGTCACAATTGCCCGATCTCCAGACGCCGGGGCATTGGTGAAATAAAACATGTTGGATTTCTCGGTTTTGCCGATCATGATCAAAACATAATCGTGATCAGCAAATCGGGACTTTTTAACATGAAGAATTTCGCTGCTTCCCTGACGGATCAGCAAACATCGATTGCCATTGATCGGCATTTTTGACTGGCGGATGCATCCAATTGGGGATCAGCTGGTAGATGTAGGGGGGCCCTTTAGAGGGGGAGAGACAGAAAAGAGCAGAAAAAAAAGGCTAGAGGGGCTGTAGATGAAGAGAGATACGAGGAAAGAGGGGGAAAAACCAAAGCAATACTTTTTTTGGTAACTAAAAGTATTAAAAAAATTTGTTAACACAACAAAAATAAAAAAGAACATGATTTGAAACAAAAAAAAAATATATGTATAATTAATACAAGTCAACAAGTGTTTTATAATTTTAAAACAATAATTTAAAAAAAATCCAAACAAAGCCAGGCAATGCTGGGCTATTCAGCTAGTAATGCATAAATTCACAATCCCTGCCAAATTGATAACCAACCATAGGTCTTTAAAGCTGGGCTAGTAGTTTAAAAATCATGGGAAAAATGTAAGATCTCCCTGATTTTCCACTAACTCGCACTAGGTTTTACTACCAAGGGCTGGTGGAACAATAGAGGAGAGACCAGCAATGTGGGGTACCCCACCATCATTCCACAAGCCCTAGGTCAGTAGGTACCAGTGCTGGCTTTCTCTAGTGGGGTCAGTCCTTCAAAAATAAATGTGGACCATCCCTCCTAAGCATAGCTAGCCCTAGTGCCAATAGCACTATGGCTATTTTAAACATCCCTTGGGTGGTGTGTGTGGGGATAGTAATTGGTTATGAATTTATTACATTGTGTCAATTGTGACTATTGCTAGTCTGAATCTTTAATACTGTGTATTTTAAATTTTATTACGAGTCGTAAGTGTATTGTATTGCATTATAATTTCACTCATGCATTTTTTAATGTTGTAGTGACAACAATAAATTATTCTATTCTATTAAATTGTTCACATAAGTCAAAGCATGTCCAGCTGTCAAACATGACTGCTAGGGTATTTAGGGACTTGGAGAACTTATCCTGGCACCTGGACAAGGGAAAAATAAAATAAAAAAAACCCAGAGAAAAGTTTAATATGTTAACAAACTTTATTAACAAAAAATCTCCCCAAAAATCCCTGTATGAAGCCATGTTATGTGAAAGGGTTAAACTAGAACTACTTGCCTATGTTAAATAAAGACCTTTCTCATGGTAAGGCCTAATAGTGGGGTGGGTACGGGATGCCAGCGCTCGGGATCCCGGCGGCCAAAATCCTGATGCCGGCATCCCGACAGGGTTAGGTTACCGACACCTGTCGATAGGTATCCTAACCCTCATCCTCTCCCTACTCTAACCCTCCCTCCCTGGTGCCTGAACCTAGCCACCCCTTCCTAGTGCCTAAACCTAACCATCCCCCCTAGTGGCTAGCCCTAGCACTAACCCTCCCCCAGGGCCTAATTAGCTCTAACCCTCCCCCCAACTCCGCTACTTACTTTCGGGATGACGGTGGTCTGGATGTCAGCGTCGGGATTCTGCCAGGTGTCGGGATTCTGCCAGGTGTCGGGATTCTGGCGCCGGTATTCTAAGCGCCAGCATCCCTTGCGCCGGGATACTAAACGTATCCCCCTAAAGTGACCATGAGATAGGTCTATACTTAACACAGGCAAGTAGTTCCTATGTCAGAGACAGGTCCTTTATTTGTGCAGGTTTGTGGTGCTTAGTAGATCTGGGGTTTCTATACTTTTAATGGGGAAAAATCGGAAGGGACATTTCTTTTCTATAGTAAGGTTTGGCGGTGGGTTTGCAGCAGGTTTTTAGTTTAGTAAATTGATTACAATCCTGCCAAACTGCAGCAATCCAACATGCATTTCAACCCAAGAATTCCAAAGTCAATCAATATAAAGTTTGTTTTTTGGACTGTGGGAGGAAAACAGATTCCACATATAGGGCTTGGTTGGAATTAAACCCAGGACTCTGCCACTGTTCCATTATACTTGTTTCCTCTTTTGTAGCTCCTGCTTTGTTTCTTATACACCGTACAAGATATAACATAACAGGTACTAACTAAATACTATACAGGATTATTTATTATTATTTATTATATATGTTGGGAGTACCAACAATTATTTATCTAGCTCTTGACCAAATTAAGCCATAAATAGCTCCATCTTCCTTAAAGAAAATCCTTAAATATAGCTTTAATAGCCCTCAGTGTATTCTGTATATTACACACAATCTCATTCATTAATTTAAGCAATTTTTTTAAATTATAGTAATTATGTTTTACACATATATCTACAAAACATGTTTACCATGTAGAAAGTCTATACAATTGGCTATTTTTAACTAGAATTGACAAAGTATGGACCACTGGTTTTCAACTCCAATCCTCAAGTAGCCCCAACATGTCATGTTTTTAGGATTTCTATCTGTGGAAACAGGGTGGGGGGAATAATTAGTGACCCACCAAAGTAGATCAACACACATGTGCATGATTAAAGAAATCCAGAAAACATGACCTGTTGGGAGGACTGCAGTTGAGAACAACAGGTCTAGGCCATAAAAACTGTACCTGATCATCAGCTGAAGACAAATGGCCCTTGTGGCCTTTTGTTTTTGCACCTATTATTGATTTTTCCAGTTGTTATATGCCAGTCCTTTTTATATGG
Organism: Taudactylus pleione; assembly: GCA_031769625.1. NCBI lineage: Eukaryota > Metazoa > Chordata > Amphibia > Anura > Myobatrachidae > Taudactylus > Taudactylus pleione. The sequence continues at coordinate 3,110,745 of JAUIMM010000151.1, read as the reverse complement.
TTAATTCTTTCGTATATCCAAAAAATATAGGCTTCTTGTTTCCTAAATTAGCTAATGAACAATGGGTAGAGTTTGGAGGCTGCACTGGTTATGTGACATTCTGTGTAATATATTTTGTCTATAGCCTGTTTTTATTTTTGAGTTGCTAGTTCAGTGAATATAATAATTACAATATTTTTTGTTCAAAGTACAAATTTGTTTTCAGTGATTTTTTTTGTCTTTTCTTTTTTGTTATATAATGTCACAATATATCACTATTTGTACTTCTTAATTTCACAAAGCAATGGTCAAAGCTTTATAAACTAACCTGTAATCCTCAAAATAATTGCACCTTTAAAATGTAAAAGATGTTGGAACACAAATCATGAGTCCAGCGCAGCATTTGTTATCCTCTTTCTCAGGAGAAACGATAATTCCTCTCTCATCATAATGTCTGAACCTGGTGTTTCCTACAGAAAAAAATTTTTCATAAGCATTTTATTTGTACTACACCATTTAGACGAATGGAGAGATATTTCAGGAGACTGTGGGCTTATTTCTTTCTTTTCTTCAACATATAACTGCTTTTTAGCACTCTGAATTATAGGTGGTGAAATCCTGCACATGCAATTTTAGTCTAGAACACCTAATATGACTGATTAAATCAATTTGCATTATCAACTAAGTAGTATGCATCATATGTAAAAATTATACAGTATATAAATTATTATTAATTTTCCACTACTTGGACATTTAACTTTTTTAACTCACAAAAAGAAATACTCTGGAATGCTAGTTAACTTCCAGGCAGAAATGTTTAATTCTAATGAGTGTGTGGAGGAATTGTGAAGAATTGAAAAACTTCACAATTCCTCCAATATACTGCTATCAAATACATTATAAACTAGCCTACTTTCCCTTTAAAATCCAAATGGAATACCTTTTCAGATGTTAAGACAGCTGTGTTTATTAAATAAATATTTAATTCTTACGTATGCTAGGACATTCATTAACTTCTCTCCTCAGGGACCAGTGACATTTTCACATGTCAGAATTGGCACAATACTTACAAACAGTGGGTAGCTCCGCATAACGAAACAGGAGGATTCAATGGCTGGCATATGTAGACTCTGCACCTGTTCCCTCTTATGATGGGCGTCCAGAAAAGGGTCTTGTTAAATGTGAGAAAGAGGACCCTGCTGAACAAACCAGCAATGTGGAGCCTAAACTAAGTACTATAGGGGAAGTTAATTAAAAAGAATCCTGAAAGGTAGAATATCCCTTTAAAATTCTAAGTAGAACTTTAGGTTTTGCACCAAGACAATTTTTGATCTATGTGTTCCTCAAAGCTTGGGGGTGAGGGAATGTTACAGAATTGTCAAAGCACTGTTGATTTGGTTAGTAGAACTTTTATTTTACATTTTTTAACAATGGATATTGGTTTTGAAGTGAAACTTCAAAGACAAAGAGGAAAGGTCTATTATAGTGGTTCTTGCTGGTTATTAGAAAGGGTGTTTGTCAATGATGTAAATATGTGTTGACAACTATTGTTTTACAACACAGTAGATGCTACTGCCAACTATTTAACAACTTAGTTAACTAAAAAAAAACCTTTGAAGTTCTAAAGGTTCGCTGATGTTTTATTAATGAGAGTACAAGCAGTTCAAACATATGGTGTCTGTTGTATTAATTTGCTTGGTAAGTGTAGTACTTCATATATGTATATTAGAAAGTGATAAACTTCCTTGGGAAACAGTCTCCTAAGATAAAAAAAAAACAAAGTGAAAAGTAGCATGACACACAGGGGTAAATTTACTAAAGTGAGAGTTTTTAGAAGTGAGTTTTAGAAGTGATGTTGCCCATAGCAACCAATCAGATTCTACTTAACATTTATCTAGCACCTTCTAGAAGACAATAGCTAGAATCTGATTGGTTGCTATGGGCAACATCACTTCTTAAACTCACTTCTAAAAACTCACTTTAGTAAATTTACCCCATAGACACTTCACGTAACTAGATGCAATAGTGAATTAGATAATGCAACATAAATATACACTTAAAGTGTAATAACTGTAAGAATTTCCTTTGCAATTTATTTAAAAAATGCTCATATTCCACCTTGGTGAAGTCAGTTAACTTAACAGGGTAAATGTACAATAAAATAACCAAAAGCAATTTATCAGCTTTGAGCACTTTAATACATGATAGACAAAGAAAGTAGATGTTTGATTGGCTTTGTCAGTAAAGGAGAATTGTGCAGTTTGTACTTTGTGTTAAATTTTACCATCCAAATTATATAAAACTGATGTAGCAATAGACTGCAATTGCTAAAAATACTAAACAAAAACAACAGCTCTTTCTGTATAAGGTAAGGTAATGTCTCTGATGAATCTGACCCAAAGTGTCCAAAACTAAAGCTGGGTACACACTATATGATGTAACAAAGGCTGTGACTGTCACTAAATCCCAGAATATACAATAAAGAGTCAAGGGATAGTACCCAATAAACTGTTTCTTCTGTACGCTATGTGTGGTTGTACGTACAAACTACATCATGTGCACCACATCGTTCATTGCATCATCACATCTGACGTGCAGCACAACAGATGGGACAATGTGATTAACAACGGCGAGAATGATGAATTGGGCATACACACTATACGATGTATATGATAGATTGTTCTGATCCACGTTGAAACCATATATTGGATGATAGATCGTATAGTGTGCACCCAGCTTTAGAAAACAAAAATGTAAGGCAGGTAATATTCCAGGTGGACTATCATTATTATTATTATAATAAATGCAGCTACATGGTTAATATGATTAAGTTGTCCCAAATTATAAAATCATGACAGTGTACATATACAAGACATCATGACAGCGTACATGTACAAGACATGATACTTAAAATCATGACAGTATACATATACAAAACATCTTAAAATAGATAATAGCGCATAAATATGAGATTGAACTAAAATATGCACTTAAATCCTATTATTGTCTATACGGATGTGTCCACATACATCTATCCTCCGTGCACTACAAGTCGTGTTACACATAATGCGCGAACGCCGTGCGCCTCGGTAAGGCCGGCCTATATTCTGTAATTGAATGTGTTTATATCTGCCTGTGTAACCGGCGTACGATTCCGTAGCACAAAACATCTTTTCGTGCAACTTTTTCCCTAAAGCAGCTTCTGCTGATAAAAATGATATGCGGCATGCTATATTCTGTGTGCGACTACGGTTATATCTGCACTGTGACACTGTAACATAGCATTTAACATGCAGATACACCCACAGTAGCACACAGAATATAGGCATGCCACATATAATTTTTTAATCAGCAGAAGCTGCTTGCGTGTCCTATTTGCTTCGAATTGCGAATAAAACGCATTTAAAAGGTAAAAAGTCAAACAAAAACACGCTCGGCCATGACATGGCATGACTAGAAGGGCTGTTATGCGCAAGGAGGCTAAATGTATGTGGACACAACTGTATAGCACCAATAACATAATACAGATATGTAATCATTGGAGAGATTACAATATAAATTCCCTATACAGATTGGGCTTTGGGTGGAATCAAACCCATTTCCCCACCAAATCAATGCTAACCACCATGTTGCCCATATTTTGAATACATTATATGGGCTACAACTGTAAGAATATCTCAAAAGGATTAATAAAGTCAATGGCATTTAAAGACATACTATGTAATTTGAGGGAGTTTCTGTATAAGCATCATATTTGAAAATAGTTCTGTGAGTGTTTGAAGATACAATATATCAACAAGTTTTTACAAACCACACTCATGTATTGCTTTCTTGTGATCACATGGCTCATTTCCCACTTATCTGTGTGTGTAATCAAGGATTATTCCAGGCCAAATGACCCAGTTTTATGGTGCAGAAGTCCTTAATGCTGAAATTTAGCATAAACTTATGGCAGAAAATCACATCCCGGCAGGTCACCTGATCACTGGCTGTGCTACTGAAGTTGCTTCACCGATGATTGTGCTCAGCTCTGTAAATATAACATATATAATGGAAACTATAGCAGCCCTCCTTAACATACACCGTAATGGTATCATCTATGTCAGTGGTTCTCAACGCCAATCCTCAAGTACTCTCAAAAGGTCATGTTTTGAGGATTTCTGTCTGTGAAAGTCAGTGTAATAAGCTCTGACCCAGGATAATAATAATAATAATAATAATAATAATAATAATAATAATAAGAGTTATGGTATAACATACCTTTTGTTAACTTTTTTACTTTGAGGTGCATAGGGTCCACATAAACTACCTTGGAGTATATAGTTGGAGCCAATGAACCAAACAGCTACAGCTTTGGAGCTCCCAGCATGCACTGGTCCTCCTCTCTATATACCAGCACCACAGGCATTCAGTTTGTAAACAAGCCTAATGGCAAGAGACGGATAGTGGAGATGGAAGTACAATGTACAAAAGAAACACTCAACATACGAAGAGGGAATCAGTGATACAAAAAGGACAAAGAACAGATCCCAACTGAGGCCAGGTGCGTCAGGGTGGGTGCCCTGTGGACCTCGAAGAAAAAGAGTTAACAAAGGTATGTTATACCATAACTCTTATTTTCTTCTTCAGAGTCCATAGGGTCCACAGGAACTACACCTTGGGAATGTCCTAAAGCAGATCCCTTAATGGTGGGGACGCTCCTGAGCAGAGAGAAGAATCCGCCACCCAAAGAAAGCATCCTGGGAGACAAAAATATCAAATGCATAGAATTTGATAAAAGTATTGACGGAAGACCAAGTGGCTGCCTTGCACAGCTGTTCAACCGAGGTGCCGTGTCTAACCGCCCACGATGGTCTCACAGACCGAGTGGAATGTGCTGTCACCTTATTTGGGACAGGGAGACCAGCCTGTGTATAGACCTGAGAAATAGACGTATGCAGCCAGCGAGCAAAAGTCTATTTGTTTGCTGGCCAGCCTTGTTTGTGAAACTCATAACACAAAGAGCAAATCTGATTTCCTGATGGAGTCGGTACGACCCACATAAATACGAAGGGCTCGAACCACATCCAGGGAAGCTTCACCTGTAGACAGGTCTGAAGACTAAAAGGCCAGGACAACAATTTACTCATTTATATGAAAACGGGAAACCACCTTTGGAAGGTAACCCGCTTTAGTACTGAGGACAGCCCTATTTTGATGAAATCTCAAATATGGAGAGCGACATAACAGTGCTGCCAAGTCAAAAACTCTGCGAGCTGAAGAAGTAGCGAGGAGAAAAAGTATCTTCGTTGTTAGCCATCACAAGTCCACCGTATCCAAGGGTTCAAAGGGAGGAGCCTGCAGTGCAATGAGAACCAAGGATAAATCCAACGGTGCCACCGGAGGGAGAAATGGAGTTTGCAGCCGAAGAACCCCTTGCAAGAATGTTCTAAACATCCAGAAGAGGGGCAATTCTGCACTGAAACCAAACTGCCAATGCAGAAACCTGGACTCTCAAGGTCGCCAGGGGAAGACCTCAGTCTAAACCAGCCTGAAGAAAAGCAAGTGCTCTTGAGACCTTGAAAACCTTCGGATTATATTTTCTGTGAGAGCACCAAAGAACATGTGGGTGGAAGCAGGCTTCCTTGCCGTCAGCATCGTCTGGATCACAGAAGCAGAAAAACCCTTGGCCTTTAAGACGGAAGATTCAAGAGCCATGCCGTCAAAGCCAGCCGAGGTAAATCCTGATATAGGCAGCGACCCTGCACTAGCAGATCCGGCCGTAGAGGCAGTGGGTGGACTGTCTATGGATAGGAATGTCATATTTGGAGAACCAATGCCTCCTGGGCCAGGCGGGGCTATTAGTATTATCCTGCCACCTTCCTGCTTGAACTTTCTGACGACTCTTGGGAGGAGAGAGATTGGAGGAAACAGGTATGTCAACCTGAAGTCCCACCCCAACGCCAGAGTGTCCACGAAGGTGGCTGAGGGGTCCCTTGTTCTGGACCCGTACCTGGGGACCTTGTGGTTGTGACATGATGCCATGAGGTCTACATCCGGTAATCCCCACTTGTCCACCAGGAGTTGAAAGACGTGGGGATAAAGAGCCCATTCTCATGTGTGTATGTCCTGGTGACTTAAGAAGTCCGCTTCCCAGTTGAGAACTCCTGGGATGAATATTGCAGCGATTGCTCGAAGATGGTATTCTCCCCACAGCAGAATTTCCCCCACTTCCTTCATGGCAGCCAGACTTCGTTGGCCTCCCTAATGATTGATGTAGGCCACTGCTGTCGCGTTGTTGGACTGAACCTTGACAGGCCTGCCTTGTAGGAGGTCCTGCATCAATATGAGCACTCTGTGCACTGCACGAAGCTCCAAGATATTTATTGGTCGGTGACTTTCCTGAACCGTCCACCTTCCCTGAAAAATGTAGTGACCTGTTACTGCTCCCCATCCTCGCAGATTTGCATCCATGGTGAGAAGTACCCATTCCAGTACCCATAACAGATGACCCTTGTTTAGAGGAGTCGTCTCTAGCCACCAAGCGAGGGAGAGCCGAACCTCTGTTGAGATGCAAATCATCAGAGACTTTATTTGATGATAATGACCATCCCAATGAGCCAGGATCCATTGTTGCACAGACCTGGAGTGGAAATGGGCATAGGCCACCATGTCAAATGTGGATACCATGGAGCCCAGCATCTGCATTGCCAGGTGTACTGACACTGTTTGCGTGCAGAGAATACTGCGCACACGAGACTTTAGTGCCACAATCTTGTCTTCTGGTAGAAGAATCCTCTGTCCCAGAGAGTCCAGCAACGCCCCCAAATGCATCCTCTGCTAAGTTGGAGAAAGAGACAACTTTTTCCAATTGATTACCCATCCTTGTTCTTGTAATGTAGACAATAGTCATCTGCAGATGACATTGTAACATCTCCTGAGATTGTGCTAATATGGCAGTATCCTGACTGCCATTATCTTGGTAACTACCCAAGGGGCTGTGGCTAGACCAAAGGGTAGAGCCTGGAATTGGTAATGTTGCTGATCTACCGCCAATCTCAGAAAGCCTTGGTGGGATTGTGCAATTGGCACATGCAGATATGTATCCTGTATATCCAGGGATACAATGAAATCTCCAGGCTCCATCGCCAGCATAATTGACCGTAGGGTTTCCATATGGAATTTGGGCACCTTGATGAATCTGTTGAGAGATTTCAGAGATTGGTTTTTGAATCAAAAATACATTTGAATAATAACCCCTTCCCTGTTGCATCACAGGGACAGAGACTATAACTCCTGACTTCAGGAGGGCCCCAATAGACAACCGGTAGGCCGAAGCTCTGACGGGATCCACAGGCAGGGTTGTACCAACAATGCTCTGAGGGGGATGCCTTAGGAACGTGATGGCATAACCATGAGATCAGCTCTCGAACCCAAGCATTCATAGTAGTCTGATGCCAGGCCTGGGCGAACTGTAGAAGTTGGCCTCCAACCCTGATATCCTCCAGAGGGAGGCCCGCCAGTAGGTTTACTGTTTAGCCTGGAAGCAGGACGATTAGTTGACCAAGATTTCTTGGGCTGCGGCTTCCTGTGGGAATGACTCTGTCTGGAGAAAGACTGTTTCTTTGCCCTACCCTGTGGGTGAAAGGACCGAGATGACGACTGCCTAAATTTAGGGGTAGTCGTGGATGGCAATTCAGCCGACTTCCGTGTTGCCAAAGGGATCTTCGGGCTGCAACTGAGTTTGCAGAGACCCTCAAAGCCAAGATACCTGTGTCAATCACCGCTTCCCCATAAACACAGCTGCTTCTTGCATTTGACTGAGAAGAGTCTGTTGTTCTCTGGTTGCATCATGCATAGTATCTTCCAGAGATTTTGTCCAATCTGTCATAGCTTTGGCTACCCAGGCTACAGCCATGGCTGGTCTGGTAATAGCTACAGATAATGAAAACATTGATTTAAAATAATTGTCAAGTTTTCTATCTGTAACCTCTTTCAAAGAGGATGCTGCAGGAATGGGTAATGTAGCGCTCCTGATCAATCTTGTAACATGAGCATCTATCGTCGGGGGAAATTCCCATTTGTCACTCTAACCAAGTGCAAATGGGTATCGAGAGGTTATATTTCTTGTAGCATGAAAATGCTTACCAGGAGTACCCCATGCCTCAGACATGAGATTCATCAGGTGCTCTGACTGAGGGAAATAATCCTTAGCCACCTTCTGTCGTCTAAAGACCGAGTTTTAGATGTCATTGAAACCTCCTCTTCCTCTATACTGAGGACAGCTCTAACCGCTCTCACCAGAGAGTGGACATCCATAAGGGACTGATGGTCTTCTACCACTAAGTAAGATCCAGAACTCTAAGTATCAGAGTCTGCTGAGGAGGCCGAGTCAGACTCTCGAGGCAATGACTGACGAGAACCTCTCTTATGCCCCTGCTTTACCGCTACAGGTCTATCTGCCTGCTGAGAGGCTATAGACGGCAGCATACTCTGACTAGAGTGAGCAGTTGAATTAACCCAATAGGAATTCATGGGGGGCATATACATAGAAGGATGCACATGCTGTGAACACCTCATAATATGAGGTAATACCGCAGCAGCAGGAGTCTGTGCTTCTGAAGCCTTGTCTACTAGGTATGACAAAACCTGAGGCAAAATGGCCACCCAGGGTGGCTCTACTGCTGGTGCAGGTGTACTGGATAGCCCAGGTAGCTGTTTACAACAGTTACTACAAAATCCATCCTGTTTAACATCCTGGTCAGACAGGCCTGCAAAACAGGACTTACATGTTCTCAGCACTGGCGGTTCATCCTTCTCACCTTTACCTTTAGACATTACAAATGTGTAAATGGTATAAGGTGTATAGTATAAATGCAATGTGACCTCTATCAATGAAAAACCCCACACACCTCTGCAGAGGGATTTAGGAGAAACACAGTGATAGGTATAACTAACAGCTTGAAAAAAAAAGGCAGCATGAATACAGCAGCTAACATTACAGTCACATACAATGCATAAATACGCACAATTGCTATTGCAAATGGACTCTGAATCAACAAGCCAGCCCCGGAGGGGTAATGGTAGGATGTAGAGTGCTATATACCAGACCCAAGGGAGAGGTATACAGAGAGACACACCAAAACCTCTGAGACCACCTTCAGCAGTACACGAGGTGGTCAGATATAGTAAACCAGAGGCGGGAATCCGTAAACGGAAGTTTGTGTCTGGGAGGAGGAGCGGCCGGGGGAGTGCCTATCTCCCCTAGGCTGCGATTTTGACGACCGGGTACACTGACCTCATGGTAGCAAGATGTTGACTAGTGCGCCTCTAGTGTGTCTTACCACCCGTCCCTGGTGACAGACAATATGCTCCTGGCCACCTTAGTGAGGACACGTTACACGAGGCCTTCACACACAGCCACCTTCGATGCATCTCTACACCGGAGGCCAAGACAAAAACCTCAGGGCATATAGCGGTACTGGAGTTTCAGCGTAGGCGGAGGTAGTCGCGGTACATGCGTCATTATCGGCGTCTGATACCGCTAGACTCTGAAGTTCAAAAACTAAAATAAATCATAAAATGAAAAATCCTGGGACTGCCTTGGCAGTCACGCTGTATAATAGGTACGACTGGTTTTTGCCACGCACCAAACAAAAAAACTGAATGCCTGTGGCTGAGGGCGGGGTATATAGGGAGGAGGACCAGTACATGCTGGGAGCTCCAAAGCTGTAGCTGTTAGGTGCATTGGATCGCTCCAACTACATACCCCAAGGTAGTTCCTGTGGACCCTATGGAACCCGAAGATAGATTAATTCACTTGTGCATGATTAAAGAAATCCACAAAACATGACCTGTTGGGGGTACTTTGAGAACTGGAGTTGAGATCCACTGACATAGGAGATATATTGTTGCAGAAGAGATCTCCATGTCTGACTCTGCTTTGAAGTAGGGATGTGCAGGCTCGGATAGGTTCGAGTTTGCACGTGGAGTTCGGATTTTTCCCTCCAAAAAAACGGAACTCAGAACGAGGCAAAACGTCATCTTACATGGACGAACATCATCATTCCTGGTCTTTTGTCCAGGAATGATGATGTTCGTCCATGTAAGATGACGTTTTGCCTCATTCTGAGTTCAGTTTTTTTGGAGGGAAAAATCCGAACTCCACGTGCAAACTCGAACCTATCCGAGCCTGCACATCCCTACTTTGAAGTCTCCCAGCAACCTCATGTATTTCCTAACATCAATTTGTGATTTATTCAGAGCACACAATAGGAGTGCGATTAGCAAACATAACTATTCCTTGATTACATTTAGTTATGTGTTTTTTCAAAAACTCTTCATGGATATCAGTACCAAGTGTAACAGCTTCCTTCAATTTCATATGTTCTCACGAAGAGCATAGGCAGTAGAAGCACTGATGGACTTTCCAAGATCAACCCTCTTCTCAACTCCTTTACCCTGTCACATTATTCCAGTAATACAGAAGAATCAAGCTAACCTGAAAAGGAAATTGACCAGGCATATTCTATCCAAGCACCTATTAGTTATGCAACATATAAGAATAATGAGAAAATCAGACTCCAATACCCAAATTTGCCTGATTGGGACAATAAAACATTTACAGGTATATGTGTTTTGTACATGTTATGACAAACATATATACATATTTGGGTATTTTTTCCTGGGTGTCTAAAACAGAACTCATCATCTGCTATGGCGAGATTAACACAACCCACACCACCTACCTCCTATACTTCTCTGACCTCTTAGCAATATTCTCATCCACACACCCACTGACAGTTGGGGATGGGAACGGGATCCCGGCGGTCAAAATCCTGAGGGTTAGGATACAGACAGCTGTCAGTCGGTATCCTAACCCTCCCCCTCCCTTCCAAGTGCCTAAACCTAACCTTGCCCTCCCCACACCCTAAACCTAACCCACCCCTCTTAGTGCCTAAACCTAACCCTCCCCCTAACCCCGCTACTTACTTTACTGACGGCACTGGATTATGAAAAGTGTCAGGATTCCAGTGCCGTAATTCTAATTGCCAAAATCCAGCACGCCGGGATATTGACTGCATCCCTACAGTTGTAGTTAATGCACTGCACCAATGAGTATTGCTTTGTGGTGGAGCAGATTTGGATGGCAGGTGGATAGAAATGGGGCTCATACACCAGCAATCACAAAAAAATTTTTTTTTTTAAATTTATGTTTTCCCTCCCTCCCAATTTAACGATTCTCAAATCCACCAATATGCGCCCATTCATCGATTGCCGATATGTACCAAAGAACTGTTCTGCCAATCATGAAAGGCTCATTATTTTACTAGTAATGGTCTGTAAAATTACTGTTTGCAACTGACAGTCCCGATTGGTCGGCAAAATCCAACATGTTGGACAACCTTATTCACAGATTCTGAAACAGAAAGACTTTTACTATCGGCGTCAGTAACCAAAAACACTGCAAATCTGTATGTATCTAGCAAATAAAAGCATGGGATTTTCATCAAAACATTTAAAATTGCAGCTCGTCAAGAAGGGACCACAATTCTCTGCAAGTCCCTACCCTAGCATATATGCCCAACACGCCATTAAATTGCAGTTGCACTCACCTCTCAGGTACAGAGGGTAACATCTATGCAGTGAAAAGTCTGTTTTGTATATATACTATAACCCACCCTGGCTTTGCACGGGAGCAATTTCATCGGCAAAAGCCCCCTACATCTCATAACAACCTACAATGCTACTAGTGTCCCCTGCATCTCACCACAACCCCCTGCTTCTCACTCCTGCCCCCTGCATCTCATCAGTGTCACCTCTACCCTCACTGTTACTGCCCTGCAGTTGGTTAGGGCCAAGCCACTGTGATGTACTGTGAAGAGCAGGAGGATTATGGATGAGAGATTTGTATTGCAGCTTCTATAAACATTATCAGCAGCATGTCTGAGGCACGCACATGTGCATATTTCTGCAGCCTCCATGCGCACTCCCAGCTGCCAAACATGATGATGAGCAATGTCCTCTTTGCACAGTGTACCCTGTATTTCCTGGGCTTCCTGTTAAGCTTCCTCGCCTTGGTGCCCCTGCCAGAGAACAGCGCTGACTTCCATGGGAGGTGCCTTCTGTTCGCTGAGGGCATGTGGCTGAGCAGGAACATCACACTGGAGAGGATGCATTTCACGGTGGAGGTGCTGTGGCTGAAGCCCGCCGGCAGGTTCAGCGTAGGTATGGACATCGGAATCTGATGTTTATAAACCATCAATGTTTTTGTTTCGATGGTAGTGAATTTACCATTTGATGGTGGCGGTCCGATGTTTTCCACCATTGAATGGAAATCATTCGATGATGCTTATATATATATATATTATATATATATATATATTTTTTTTTGAAATATTTGATAACTATGCCTCCCTGGCCTCCTTCCTAGCAATTGAGTCTGTGTCAGGGCTTCTTCTTGGAGGCTGTCTCTCACTATATGTCTGCCTCAGACGTGACCTTGCTCAGGCCCTGACCCCCTACACTCTCTAGGCTGCTGCTAAGCAACACATTGCTAGCTCTGATTGGCTCTCCGAGACAGCCAATCAGAGTGCAGCACTCGCCCCTACAGCAACAGTCACTCACTCACACAGCACAAATTTTTTTCTGTGACTTGAGTCAGTAAAATTGTCATTGTTCGGCTCCCTCTGGTCACAGATGAATGGTTCACACACCTAAACCTTTCTCGACCAATGCTGTATAGAATAGTGAAAACCCCATAAAACTCTGTTAAGTGGTTCAAGAGATTAGCGATTAGCCCGAACAGACAAACCCCTAAACCAGGGACATTATATATAAATATATTGTGACAAGAATCACATAGACCTGGTAAAATCCTTCAGCATCTTTATTTCTCACCACAGGCAGGTATACAGAATACGGCAGTTTTACAGGCAAGATGAAACACAAAGTCTTCCAAACAGCAATATATTTCTTCAGTCGACTCGCAGGTCCAGGACCCCTAACACTAGTAGCCTCCGGGCCTATAAACTGGGCGATTATCTCTCCATTTCTCCAGTGTCTCTGCAGTTTTTAAACAAGCCTCACACAGGTGTCTGTAATCAGCTGCCTTCCAGATTCTGATTGAGGCAACACCTGAACGGGACATTACACATTCCTAATGGCTTTGCTCTGTCAAACCTGGGATATCTGGATATTCCACATTTACCTCAAGTGGAATTTTACTGTCCCTGTCACACTCCTCTCCCCTTAGCTTCAACCACCCTGGTGAAGCTAAAACACTTTCAGGCGAGCTATTTGCCTCGCCCACATCTATTTGTGCCATCCGTCCGGGTACACGGCTCTCTACCATTGTCCACCATTCGCCATCCTCACACCCTTCTTCCTCCTCCTCTAGCTTTACCATAGGAATGCTTGGAGGATCGGGCCCAACAAACCTTCTGGAAAGGGCATCAGCATGGAGGTGCTGTTCCCCAGACGATGCTACACCTCAAACTTAAATGGCTACAAACAGGAACGGGTACTGTTTACCTTGGCCCAGGCTTCCTGAGGGGCCCGGCACCACCCCCCTCCCTTCTCTCTCCTACACAGCAGCCCAGCAAACAGCGTGTGCTGAGCTGCAGTGAGAGACTGCTCGTGGCTGCTGAGCAGCAGCCACAGCGGTCTCCTATGCCTGTGGGGGGGGAAGCGATTACATTGATCGCTCCCCCCCTGGCTTTGTGCCAGGCTGAGGGGCTCACAGCGCCCCCCTTCGCGGTGCTTCAAGTGTTTTTTTTGTTCAAGGGAGCATGGCCACGCCTCCCGCAATTAGGCCACGCCCCCTCTGTACCTGGGCCCAGCAGAGCTCTCTCTACGGCCCTGGCTACATAGACAAAACCCAGCGGGTTACACGAGCATTCACTTCTTTGTTCGTGTGCATCTACTGTAAAGGGGCATGATCTGTAACCAACAAAAACTCCCGCCACAATAATTTTAACGAGTCTACTGCCCACTTAATTGCCAAGCACTCTTGCTCCACAGTTGAGTACTTGCGCTCCCTTGGCAGCAATTTCCGGCTAAGGTAGAGGATGGGTTTCTCTTCCCCTTCTACCACTTGGGAAAGGACTGCCCCCAATCCCGTACCTGAGGCATCTGTCTGCAATATAAACTGCTTTTTAAAGTTAGGAGCCTGCAGAACAGGTTCTGCACACAAGGCACACCTTAAATCCTGCCATGCAGCTTCTGCTGCTCTAGACCATACTATCTTGTCTGGTGACTGTTTTTTACTACACTCTGTCAATGGTGCTACCCTAGTGGCAAAATCACGAATGAATCTGCGGTAGTAACCCACTAGGCCAAGGAATGTTCTGAGCTGGGATTTACATTTGGGTTTAGGCCATGTGAGGAACGCTTCCACCTTAGTGGGCTGAGGTTTTATCTGCCCTCTGCCTACAATACATCCCAAATATTTTGCCTCCACCATTCCAATGGCACACTTCTCAGGATTAGCAGTAAACCCATGTGTCTGTAAAGACAGCAACACTGCTTCTACTCTTGGTAGGTGTGACTCCCAGTCAGGGCTAAGGATGACTATGTCATCTAGATATGCAGCTGCATATTCCTTGTGAGATCGCAGCAACCTGTTCATAGCCCTCTGGAAGGTTGCCAGAGCCCGATGCAAACCAAACGGCAGCATTTTATACTGAAACAAACCTTCTGGGATAGAGAAGGCTGTTTTGGCCTTAGCAGTCTCAGTTAAAGGAATCCTCCAATACCCTTTTGTCAAATCTAGGGTAGTGAGATACTGACTGTTTGCTAAATTCTCCACCAGCTTCTCCACCCGGGGCATAGGATAGGAATCAAACTTATTTCATTTGCGAAAATCATTGCAGACTCTTAAAGCACCTGAAGGTTTAGGCATTAAAACTATGGGATTATTCCATTCGCTACTTGATTCCTCTATGACCCCTAGGCGTAGCGTCTCCTCTACTTCCTGTTTAACCGCTGCCCACTTTGCCTCGGATATACGGTATGGTCTGTTTTATTACCACCCCGGGAGGAGTAACTATATCATGCTGGATAATTTGGGTTTTTCCCGGAATGGCAGAGAACACATCTTGCTACTAAACTCACCGCATCCTGTTTCTGGCGGGGATTACGGGAAACTTCAATGGGCACCTGACATTCCGGGGTTTTCTTGGCAACTAAAGAGGGCTGACCAGCGCTCTCTTGCCAGGGATTTAACAGGTTTACATGGTAGATTTGCACTTCTTTCCTTCTACCCTCCTGTCGAACCTTATAATTAGAGATGAGCGGGTTCGGATTTCAGACATGAACCCACCCGAATTTAAGAAATACGATGCAGATCCGAGTCGGCTCGGGTTTTCCCACCTGACTCAGATCTCAAAACAAGGCAAAACATCATCATCCCGCTGTTGGATTCTCGCGGGTTTTAGATTGTATAAAAGGTTCCGCGATCGCTGTAATATTTCATTCCGGCTGTGGAGAGTGAAGAGGGAGGGGGCTGTGAATTTGATCGCTGTGCTGTTGCTGTGCATAGGGGCTGGCTACTGTTGTTACTCAGGGGCTGGTTCCTTAATGTCCATAGGGGGCAGGGCTGGCTGGTGTCATGTCCACTCCATAGGGGCTGGCTGTTGTCCATAGGGGCTGGCTGTGCTGCTGTGTTGGATGGACAGAGCACCCCCTGTGCTCTGTCCATCATGGGTGCTCTTCACCCCCTTTGTGAAAAAAAAATTTTTTTTTTTGCTGTGTGTGCGCGCGCGTTAGCCACACTTATCAGCAACATAGGTGTGCAGGGTTGCTGCCTTTGTCATTTATCAAGGGGCTGCTGCCTCGTTCAGGGGTGCATCCCCCCCAGTGTGAAAAAAATTAGTATTTTATTTGTTTGTGTATGTCGCTTTAGCCACACTTATCAGCAACGTAGGTGCGCAGGGGTGCTGCCGGTGACATTTATCTAGAGGCTGCTGCCTCATTCGGATGCTCTCCCTACCAAGTGTCGAAACAAAATTTAATCAATATTTTTTTTTCTGTGTGCGCGTACGTTAGCCATGACATCACAAACGCCTCAGCTGAGATTTGCATAAACATTTTCAAAAGGTGAAAATAGAGAATATGGTTTAAAAAATAGAATAAACTAAAGCAGCTAAAAC
Organism: Taudactylus pleione; assembly: GCA_031769625.1. NCBI lineage: Eukaryota > Metazoa > Chordata > Amphibia > Anura > Myobatrachidae > Taudactylus > Taudactylus pleione. Next base: position 3,094,636 of record JAUIMM010000151.1, on the reverse strand, counting down.
TGCGTTCTCTGATTATAGTGTCCCTACTCCCAGTCCCTACCCATGGCCCCTCTACCTGAATTTCAGCAAGTCAGAGGGGCAAATCCATGCAACTGTATTCCAGAGTGCAGCTGCTCCTCCTGAAGCCCAGGTCAGAAGATGTGTAGGGGGTGTGGTGATGATATGGACTAAAATGGAGCTCACATCCACTAAAGGGACAATGAATCTCCAATTTAACAGGGAGCGCAGCTGTAATTTATACACAACACAGGATGGGATGACGATATAGGCTTGGGTGATGGTATAATCTGGGGTGATGTATACATCATCTTCTTCACACAATATTAAATTTGACCTTGCTGGAATCCACCATTACAGGTGGCTCTAAATTTTGCACGTAATTGACGGTAAAGGTCTTTATCGTAGAATTTGTAGTTCATTTTGATGGACATCGTCTTTTCCACATTTTGGGGAAGTAGTCTCAGGCCGATCACCGACAAGGTTCCCGGCTGTGCTGAAAACTCTTTTTTGTACACACTGGAAGGTGGACAGCTCAAGTAAAGCAAAGGCAGTTTTGTGTAGGGGCCTCCAAATTGCCTCTTTTTCCTGCCAGTAGTGATTTACATGTATTTCTTTCTCTTCAGATCTGTGTCCGTTGGGAAGAAAACCAATGTCTTCATCCCTTCTGGGATGAAAAGCCACTCCCAGCAGCAGGCATGGTGCTCAAGAATTCTCAAGAAAGACACAACATAAGACTTAAACCTTAAATGTTGCATTTGCTGCTCTGTTCCGCTTGTCCACAATATCTGCTCCAGTTAAGTGGACAGTGGGTACAACAGCAGTTTGAACTAAAGGCCGCTGTTTTTTTAATGTCCCTCTACAGATTGGGAAATTCTTTTTCGGGAAGGTTTGCAAAGGATTATTTAACAGTCAATTGTTTTTGGAAAGCACTCTTCCTGGTCCACTTCTGGGATGAAAATCCACTCCTAGCCGCAGAAGCAGGATTCTCAAGAAAGACACAACGTAAGGCATTAAGTGGTGAATTTATTTACTAAAGTGAGAGTTTTTAGAAGTGATGTTGCTTGCCCATAGCAAATAATTAGATTCTAGTAATTATCCTCTAGAAAGTGTTAGATGAATGAGGTTAAGTAGAATCTGATTGGTTGCTATGGGCAACATCACTTCTAAAACGCACTTGTAAAAACTCTCACTTTCGTAAATTAAATTTATCCCTTAATATCTTTATGCTGGTTAAGTGGCAGTTTGGAGGCCACTAACAGTTTTTTTAATGACCCTGTACAGGTTAGGAAATGCTTTTTCATGTGGAAAGCACTACTAGAAGTCTTGCTGGTCCACTTCTGGGATGAGAAAATCCACTCCCAGCAGCAGCAGGCATGGCTCTCAAGGAATCTTCTGGGGCAAGGACTGATGTGAATGAGTAAAATATTTTTTTGTAAATGCCTCCCCTCCCTCATAAATTTACTTCAGAATCAAAAAATGTAATTCACTACCAATCAACCCTTCGTGTCCCTGCCTTCAACTATATACATACTCCAACTCCCTCTCTTGAATTATAAAAACATTTGTTTCCTGATGTGCCATGTTGGAAGATGAACTGCCACATGTTTGTGCCACCCACTGCTGCCGCTTAGCTTAGTCAGCCAGCTAGCTTAGTGCAAATTTTGGGACTAAACTGGACGAAAACAATATAGTGAGATGTGAGGTGGTCAAACTTGTTTGAAAATAAGTGGAAATAAATGTTATGGAGGTTAAAAATACTGTAGGCACAAAAACAGGCCCATTTTATGTGATTTTAGCTGTTATGATTTATTTTTTTTAATTAAAAAATCCAGATCCAAAACAAAAAGACAAAACACGGAAAGGAGGTTTTGGCAAAACCAATCCAGATCAAAAACCAGGGGAGATACAGATCCAAAACCAAAACACAGGGGTCGGCGCACATCCCTACTTATAATTAAAAGGTCCCAATGCCTATATAATATCATAAGGGCCTCGCCACTGGGCATACATTTTGCTTTCATTTGTGGGTACCAGAACCAGTACCTTGTCTCCCGGTTTAAAAGATCGATTAACCGCGAACTCGTGATCGACGTTTTTGCCACTGTTTGCCTTAAACGGTCATACAATTGGGTCACAAACTGAACAATGTTAGGCTCTTGGCATGACTGTTGTTCCCACCCTTCTTTCAACAGATCTAACATCCCTCTAGGTTGCCTCCCATAGAGGAGTTCAAAGGGACTAAATCCCGTAGAGGACTGGGGTAACTCTCACACTGCAGACATTAAATAGGGTAGGAGTAAGTCCCAATCTCGCTTTTCCTCAGAAACCGCCCTATTTATAATTTGTTTAAGGGTCTGGTTAAAGCGTTCAACAAGCCCATCTGTTTGTGGGTGGTAAACTGAGGTAGTAATCCTATCCACTTTCAACAGTCGGCTCATATCTTTCATTAATTTAGAGACAAAAGGGGTACCTTGGTCTGTTAAGACCTCCTTTGATATTCCCAAGTGGGTATATAGCATCAACAATTCCCGTGCAATTTTCATGTTACGTAGCGGGATGGACTCCGGGCACCTTGTGGCATAATCTACCACCACTAATATGTATTGATGCCCACAAGCAGATTTTTCCACTGGCCCTCTCAGATCCATACCAATTCTCAAAAGGTTCAGAAATGACAGGGAGGGGAACCATAGGTGCCCGAAACCCTGGCCGGGGTGCTCTCTTCTGACACACAGGACATTCGTGACAAGACTTTTTTACTGCTGCATGAATGCCGGGCCAGAAGAATCTTAACTGAATACGCTGGAGTTTTTCCTTCCCCGAAATGGGCACCCCACAGGTGTGTATGATCTACCCTTAACACCAACTGCTAGTGTTTCCGGGGGAACCAACAATTGGTCTACTCTCTTACCTTGCAAATCGGTTACACAATATAACAAATCATTTTTCAATGCAAAGTACGGTACACCTTCTGCTGGTAAAGCCATGATATCTTTACATTTTCAAATATATTTATCAAGTTCCCATCATTCTGTTGATCCTGACCAAAGTCCTATAAGGACACTTCCTTGCCAATGGGAACCCACTGTGTCTCAGTCTCCCTCCCCTCTGGTTGCTCACTGGCCAAGCAGGGCGTTACAGCCACAGAACTTTGGTAAACAGAAGAGCTTGGCTCCTGGGACACCTCTGATGTGGACTTTCTGCTGTCATCATGCCACGTAACCAACTCTTGTAACAATGGACAATCCGACCCAGGACCAATGGGTAGGGTGGCTTGGCGGCTACTGTGGCTATCACCTTCAGAAATTGCCCATTGATCACTATTGGAAAGTGCACTTGGGGGCATTCTTCTACATACACATATAACCTTTACCAGGGGCAGCACCTGATCAGCCCAAGGTGGAACCAGATTGGCAGAGATGATGGTTAATTCACTGCCAGTGTCCACTAAGGCCCAGATGTCCCAGACTTCCACTCACACCATCAAATGAAACAAGGTGGTTTGCGCCAGGGAAGAGCTTCCAGCAGCCATTCTGACCACTGGTCGAGTCATTTTTCCAGCACTACAGTCCATTGGCTTGCCCTGCTTTGGGCAGTGCCGGCACAGATGACCGGGCTCGCCAAAGTCAAAACACACAACTGGAGGTGGGTTGTTGGCTTTAACAACTGGGACCTGGGTTCTAGGCTTGGGAACTGGCTGGAATCTGTTTGGCTTTGTTTAACTTCCCAAGAGTCAGGTACAGTTCAATCGCCACTGCTAACTCGTTAAATGTTTGAGGATCAGCCTGTAGGGCCCACTGTTGCACCACACGATTTAGTACCTGCACAGCATGGTCCAAAGCCACCATCTCTACTATACGCTGAGCAGAGTTCTTATCCGGCTACAACCATGCCTTACTCAGCCTGGCTAATTTGGGCAGCTGGACCCTTTGAGCTTCACATGGGTTTAGCCTCCATTCCTGAAACTCCTGAGCTTTGCTAGGTCCAGTCACTCCAACTCTGATTAATATGGCCTTTTTCAAGTGCGGATAGTTTGCATCAGTCACGTTTAAATCAACATATGCTCTCTGAGGTTCCCCTGTGAGAGAGGGAGCAAGTCTGGCAGCCCACTCCTCCTTAGGCCATTTTAAACATGCCGAAGTACACTCAAAGGTGCACAGAAAAACTTTGACGTCATCAGATGGGGTAAGCTTCTGTAACCTCTTGCTCATGCCCACCTTTCCTCATTTCAGTTAACTCTGCATGTAATAACTGAATTTGCATTTGTTGGCCCTGAATCAAAGTTCGCTGTCCTTGCACCTGTACTTGTTGTCCTGCTGCTAGGGCTTGTTGCTTTGCAGCTAATTCAACAAAATTTTTCAAAAGCTCCTTCATATTACACTGCTTTATACCTTTATGGACAAACTTAGCAGGCTTTAGAAATTCTCTTTTGCAAGCCAGATTCCCAGCAATCTATAACAACTGGCTTTAAAACTGCAATAATTCCCTGGGCATTCAACCACATACATAGGAATTAAGCAGTTTTTACATTGTGCACAATTTGCATATACACAAATTATTACTGTGAACAACTGCCGCTTTATGGCTGGCCTGCCACACTCACCTACCCCCAGCCGCTAGTAAAGTGGCTCAGACTCACCAAGCCGATGCACAGTGGGTAGCGTCCTGCAATGCATCTCACTGCCACTGTATCCAGGCTCTTGCTGCGTAGTAATTTTCCAGCAAGTCCCTGTTCGGGCGCCAAATGTGACAAGAATCACATAGCCCATAGACCGGGTAAAAACCTTCAGCATCTTTATTTCTCACCACAGGCAGCTGTACAGAATATGGCAGTTTCACAGGTAAGATGCTACACAGTGTCTTCCAAACAGCAATATATTTCTTCAGTGGACTCGCAGGTCCAGGACCCTTAACACTAGTCAACCCTGGGCCTATAAGCTGGGCGACTATCTCACCGTCAGGCTGTTTTCCCAGTGTCTCTGCAGTTCTTAAACCAGCCTCACACAGGTGTCTAAATCAACTGCCTTCCATATTCTGATTGAGGCAACACCTGAGCTGGACATTACACATTCCTAATGCTATATTATATTATATATACAGTCAGGTGCATAAATATTGGGCCATTGACAGAATTTTCATATTTTGGCCTCTATTCACCACCACAATGGCTTTGAAATGAAACAAACAAAATGTGCTTTAACTGCAGACTTTCAGATTTAATTTGAGGGTAATTACATCCAAATCAGGTGAACGGTGTAGGAATTACAACGGTTTCTATATGTGCCTCCCACTTTTTAAGGGGCCAAAAGTAATGGGACAAACTAAACAATCCTAAATCTAACTTTCACTTTTTAATACTTTGTTGCAAATCCTTTGCAGGCAATAACAGCCTGAAGTCTGGTGACCAAGAGGATAAACAAAGAATCCGACTTCCTCACAGAACTAGTCCGGTCCACATAAACTTGGAGTGCCCTTACAACGTCTAAGGAAGTCTCCCCAGCCGAAAGATCAGGTGACTGAAAGGCTGGTACAACAATTTCCTGATTAATGTGGAACCTGGAAACCACCTTAGGCAGGAAATCAGGACGAGTACGAAGCACCGCTCTGTCCTGATGAAAAATCAGAAAAGGGGGACGACATGAAAGCGCCCCCAAATCTGAAACCCTCCTGGCAGAAGCAATTGCCAAGAGGAAAACAGTTTTAAAAGTTAGCCACTTGAGCTCCACTGACTCCAAGGGCTCAAAAGGAGGACCCTGTAAGGCCCTAAGAACCACCGCCAAATCCCACGGGGCCACAGGTGGCACAAAGGGAGGCTGGATTCTCAAAACATCCTGGAAAAAGGTGTGTACGTCCGGCATAGCAGCGATCCTGCGCTGGAACCACACCGACAGACCAGACACGTGTACCTTCAGTGAAGAAAGACGTAATCCTAAATCCAAACCGGACTGAAGGAAAGCCAGAATACGCGAAACTCGGAACACCTGGGGATCATAGTTTCTGGCCTCGCACCACTGAAAGTAAGTGTGCCACACTCTGTGATAGATCCTCGCGGAAGCAGGCTTGCGCGCCCTCAGCATGGTGGTAATAACGGAGCTAGAAAAGCCCCGAGACCTCAGGACGGCTGTCTCAAGAGCCACGCCGTCAAAGATAGTCGACCCAGATCCGGGTGAAGACAGGGCCCCTGAGACAACAGGTCCCGCCGTTGAGGTAGGAGGTACGGAGCGTCGATGGACAGGCTCCGCAGATCGGAGTACCACGGCCTTCTGGGCCACGCTGGGGCCACCAGGATCAGTGTGCCTCCGTCCTGTTTGAACTTGCGCAGGACCCGAGGCAGCAGAGATATCGGAGGGAACAAGTAAGCCAGTTGAAACAGCCATTTCACCGACAGCGCATCTATCAGACTTGCGCCTGCGTCCCTTGTCCTTGACCCGTACATAGGCAGCTTGTGATTGTAACGGGACGCCATCAGGTCCAGTTCTGGCAGCCCCCACTTGTCCACGAGTAGTTGGAATACCTCTGGATGAAGCGACTATTCCCCGGGATGCACATCGTAACGGCTGAGGAAGTCTGCCTCCCAATTGAGGACTCCTGGGATGAAAACTGCAGAGAGAGCTGGAAGATAGCACTCCGCCCAAGCCAGGACGCGGGACACCTCCGACATCGCAGCTCGACTGCGAGTCCCTCCCTGGTGATTGATGTACGCCACCGTGGTGGCGTTGTCTGACTGCACCTGAACGGCCCTTCCGTGAAGAGCGGTGCCGGACGACTGCAGGGCTCTGTATACTGCCCGCAGTTCCAGGATGTTGATGGGAAGAATCGCTTCCTCCGCCGACCAACGACCCTGAAGTGACAAGGAGCCTGTCACCGCCCCCCAACCCCGGAGACTGGCATCTGTCGTGAGCAGAACCCATTCCGGGATCCAAAAGGGGCGCCCCTCCAGGAGATGCGCTGTCTGCAGCCACCAGGCTAGGGACAGACGCACCTCCGAGGACAACACCAGCATCTGAGAGCGGATCCTGTGTGGCAATCCGTTCCATTCTGAAAGAATCAGCCCCTGCAGGGGCCTGGAATGGAACTGGGCAAACTCCACCATGTCGAATGCCGACACCATGGACCCCAAAACTCTCATCGCTGAGTGCACCGACACTCTGCCACTGCTCAGACAACTGTGAATCCGCAGCTGTAAGGAGGAGACCTTCTCTGGAGTCAGAAAAATCCGTTGCTGACGAGAGTCCAGCAGGGCCCCCAAATGAACCATCCGTTGTGATGGGATGAGGGAGGATTTCTTCCAGTTGATCAACTAGCCGTGCGCCTGTAGACAAGCGACCGTCAGGTGGAGATGCTGGATCAGTACCTCCGGGGAGCTTGCCAGCAAGAGGAGGTAGCAACCGTATCCCCTGGCTCCGAAGGTGAGCCGCCATGACCGCCATCACCTTGGTAAATACCCTTGGTGCCGTGGAGAGACCAAAGGGTAGAGCCCTGAATTGGTAGTGGTTGTGGAGAATAGCAAACCGCAGAAACCGTTGGTGCGATGTTGCTATAGGCACATGGAGGTAGGCGTCCTGGATATCCAGGGAGACCATATAATCCCCCGGTTCCATCGCCAGTATGATGGAACGCAAAGTTTCCATCCTGAATTTGGGAACCCTGAGAAACCTGTTCAGGGACTTCAAATTGAGGATGGGGTGATGAGAGCCATTGGGTTTCTGCACCAGAAACAGCGTAGAGTAATACCCCATCCCACGTTGAGACTGTGGTACGGGTATAATGACCCCCGCCGTCAGCAAGGCCTCTATGGCTTCCTGAACCTGCAAGGCCTTGGTTTTGTCCTGAGAAGGACTTGTGCAAAAAAACTGGCAAGGCGGCCTGTGCCGAAAAAACAGGGCGTACCCCTGGGAGACCACTTCTCGCACCCAGGCATCCGTGGTGGTATTGTGCCAGCACTGGGCGAATTGAAGAAGTCGGCCTCCCACTCTGGGGTCCCCCAGAGGGAGGCCCGTCCCATCACGCAGAAGGCTTATCTTCTGGCTTGGAAGAAGGGCGCCTAGCACTCCAGGCTTGCTTCTTTGGCTTTGAGGCGGTCTTGGGTGCGGACTGCCTCGGGAAGGACTGACCCTTTGCCTTGCCCTGAACCCGAAAGGAACGAAACGCAGAGCTCCGGACCTTAGCAGGTGTAGTAGCTGAAGGGAGGAAGGCTGACTTGGATTTTGCCAGGGTATCTACTATTTTGTCCAGGTCCGGACCAAATAGTAATTCCCCATTAAAAAGTAAGGCCTCCAAGCCTTTCTTTGAATCCGCGTCTGCTCTCCAAGACCGCAACCACAAGGATCTACGAGCAGACACTGCTGCCGACGAAACCCTAGAGGTCAACAGGCTAGCATCCAAAGATGCTTCTCCAATGTAGGAGGCGGCATCTCTCATCTGTCCTAACAACGCCCTCTGGACGTCCGGAGATTCATCCGTAAACGTGTCCTCCAAGGCGTTGGCCCACCCCTCAATGGCCTTGGCCACCCAGGAGATGGCCATGGACGGCCGGGCTACAGCCCCTGAGAGAGAATAAATAGACTTTAGACAAGTCTCCACCTTCCTGTCCGTAGGATCCTTCAGCGAGGATATAGACGGCAATGGCAAAGTAGCACTCCTGATGAGGCGTGTTACATGGGAATCGACTGCAGGCGGAGTTTCCCATTTCTTACAATGCGCTTCCGGGAATGGATAATTGGACGCCAAGCATTTCTGTGGCAGGAAACGCTTACTGGGCGTCTGCCAGGCCACCGCCATGTGATCAGTCAACTGATCAGACAAGGGGAACGCTGTAGAAGTAACCTTAGCCTTTTTAAAACTAGGATACCTTGACTTGGGAGCGGGTGCCTCATCCTCAATCAGAATAGCCCGCACCGCCTTAACCAGAGCCCGCACATTGATGGAAGACTTAGTGTCTACCTCCTGGACTGAGGCTGAGTCATCCTGTACCTCACCATCATCCGAGAACCCCTCAGAATCCGAAAGATGCGCAGCCTGTGCCATGACTGAGCGTTTAGATGCCCTGGAGGGCACGTCACTGCGCAACATCGACTGAAAAGCCGAAGATACTGCCGCCAAATCTTGGACAGTGTGGGAAAGCGCATCCACCCAGGGTGGAGGAGCTGTCACAGGAGCCTGAAACGGCACCACAGCCGGCTGTGCCACAGGGGTGGACTGAATATACATTGGCAACCCCGCATAGGGACCAACAGGCTGAGACCCCGGGGGAGTCTGCAATAATTGTGGGACACCCGGGGAATGGCAGGCTGGGGCAACGCCCTAGTAGGGGCGGCAGTCGGGACCAACAGACGGTCCGCGATGGACACCAGCACCTGGGAAAACATCGCCCATGGTGGCTCCTGCGAAATGGGAGGTTTAGACGTACCAGGGACCGCCTGGCACCGTCCGCACAGGCCGTCCTGTGACAAATCCTCCCTATCCACTCCTGCAGAACAGCGCCTGCAGGAGAACAATACCGGAGCCCCGGAGTGCTCAATCTCCTCCTCAGACATGACTTAGGAAGAAAACGTGCGCACTCACCAGTGTGCTGAACAACAGCCCACAATATGGCACTGTGTAGCACACAACTGTATGTGACGGACCTCACAAATACGTGATCTATATAGGTGAGGTCAGTAGAAACACCCTTCCCCCGCACACCTGTAGGGCTTGTAGGAGAAGGAAAGGGATAGGTACAGGCTGACAGTAAGTAGAAAAAAGACACAGACAGGCAGCACTAGCAAAAGTCACATACCATGCAGGAAGATATACTCACTGCACCTTTCCACTACAATCAACCTCCCAGATTCAGTGTCTGGGAGGGCTATAGCGCTGTGTACACTGTCCTTGTCGGGGGAGAGGTACACAAGGGGACCGGTCCGCGTGCTCCCTGAGAGTATCCACGCTGCCAGTAAGAAAATGGCCGCTGGAGACCCCAGAGGGGGAGTGGCCGAGGAATCTGCAGCTCAGCGATGCCAGACTCCGAGCTGAAAGGCGCGCTGAGCTGAGGGGAGGAGCCGCTAGACAGGGAAGGCTTCCTCCCCTGGCTAGCATATTAACCCCCGGGTTGCCGGCATCCCGCTTGCCGCGATATTAACCCTGGTGGTCTAGTGGTCTGGCGGGGTATGCCTCCGCTGGAGGGGGGGCCCGCCGCCACCGCTAGCGCCCCCGGTCTGTCCCCTAGACCGGGGGCATGGGACTGCATTTAAAAGGAACCCGCGCACCGCCGCTAATCAGCGGTGCGCGGCTTACCTGATCTCCCCGGCGTCTTCCGGCAGCAGTCCCGGGGGAAGCCAGAGTCCGGCTAGTACAGACTCTGGCTTCCCCCGCCGCGATCCCCAGTTCAGTGCTGGCGTCGCAGCGCCAGCAGGGAGAAGGAGCGGCAGCGTGGGCGTCTGTACAGACAGCCCAGCGCTGCCGCTCTGCAGAACAAAACTAGTGTAAAAATAAATTTTACCTAGTTAAATAAAAAGCTTTAGGGGGCTGCTCCTGCAGGGTGACCCGACTCCGGCCGGGCACCATCTAAAACTGAGGTGCCTGTGGCTCGGGGGCGGGGTATGGGGGAGGTTGGACCCAAGTGCATCCTGGGAGCAGCTAAAAGCTTTAACTCCGTGGTGCCCGAGGATCCAGGATCCAGCTATACCCCCAAGGTCACCCTGTGGACCCCTATGGACCCTGAAGTAGAAATATATATATAGCGCATTTGTTTCCTCATACCTACCATAATGTATACGTTTATTGTATTGCTGTAGTAGGTTATACATAATGTTAAAACCAATAAAAAAAATAGAATCGGATTCCCAAAACAACACTTTAATCAATATACCCCTGTGTATTTACAGATAGACAAAGCAGTAAGCAGGTCTTGCTTGCATGCAATTAATATGGTTTCTACAGGTATCAAAGAACATTAACAATGTTTGTCCTAGAAATAACTCACTATGTTGAGTAATAACACAAAAAAAATAGTTGAATAGTTTGAAGTGGATTTAATATAAATATATATATTCATATTTGTTTGAACAGATCTGTCCTTGCTCATCTAGCCTCAATACGCCACGTAACAAGATATGCCTGGAGTCAGTGAGCCATCAGGTACAATTCAGCTGTGGTAGCGCCAGGCATCTTTTTGTGCCGGAAATGTGTCTAAGTTGCAATGCGATGCAACTAGAAAGCACCAGGACACTGTGCCGATTAATTTGACACTTGTATATCTGTGAGCACCTGAGATTGTAAATGGCACTTGGTGTGGAAAAAAGTTGCGGCCGATGCATCGTAGTACTTTGCATGCTGATTGAGAGACTAAGGGCCTGATTCAGATATGGACGCTAATGCGATCACAACTGCAATTTCGCACGGAAAGCAGCTGCAAAAATATGCTAATAGTTTCAAAGCTTACCCGAGCATAAGGACGGGTAATCTGCATTGCCTTCTCATATGTGTATGACTTTGTTACCTGCGTAAATATCGTTAACATCAACGCACATCGAGCAACCATCCTGCCCTTGAGGGAGGTCGGACCAGCCGCACACTTGGCAGCTCTCCTGCCACGCAGAGGGCACTTGCGCTGCGTAGGAGATTGCAAGTGCATATTTTTGCACGCCCATGTAACGGCACTTAACGGTCAGACACATCCGTGTTTTGCTGGCCACCCCCAAATCCTGACTACCTGTCACTCACTTTGCAAATGGATCCTCTGTGTGTGTGGAATCCCAAGACAATCAAAGCACATGTGCAATGGCAAACAATCGCTCATTTTGCGTAAAAATCGCATTAGCATCCATCTCTGAATCAGGCGAAGAGTTGCACACAGATATACAAGTGTCACATATCAAATTCATCAGCATTCTCCTGGTGCTTCATAGTCGCATCGCGATTTATACGCATTTTTGGCACAAAAATATGCAGCAAAATCACCCAGCGCTAGCAGAGGCCGCCACGAGGGGCTGTTTGGCGCGACTGCAGCAAAAACATGAGTGAGGACCCATCTGTATGCATGTTCTCAAACTCGTGAACTACTGAACAGATATTGATCAGGTTTTCACTGAAACGTTCCTGGAGATCCTCCGAGCAACATAGGCTATGCATCAACTTGCTCTTGTTAATTGGCTCCACACACCACACATATGCAGCTTCCGGTTTGTTTTCGTGGAGATTTCACAATGCCCAGGATAAAATCTTCACTTTGCCTTGACAGTGTTGAGGAAAAAAGGGCGCGCCCGACTTCAGTGATCACAGACTTTCACCAAAGCAGAGCCGGGTGCAGGACTTTTGCTTTACGGTTGTATGTACTGTATAACCCCTCACCAACTCCCCATACCCTTCAGAACTCATTTCAAACTTCTCACACTAAGGCCAGTATTCAATTAGCCTAGATAATTTTGCAGCCGTTGGCGGAATGTAGTTTCCGCCTACATCGCGTGTTTTGGACGTGGAAACTTATTGGGCGCGCCCCCGCTATTCGCCCTATTCAATTCCAAAGGACGAAAAAACGGCAAGCAGAGATGTCGGAACACGCGGTAAATGCTGTCAGAAATGGGGAAATCAGCCTGAACCCCCCAAAAAGGTGCACTAACATTGGGGATCAATGAAGATGTCCCCGAATAGGCCTAATACAGCTGGTAGGGGTACTTAAGTTGTTTCAATAGCTTCTAATTAGCGTCTTTGCACATGTGGTGAAGAATGGCATAAAGCAGTATTTTTTGGAGAAAATAAGTAGTCCTGTCAAACTTGGGGTACTTCAAAATGGGCGCTAGCATATTTTAAAGTCTCTAAAATGAAGTTAAAAATATCGTAAAAAACACCAATTGCAAGCACCTGCATTAAAAAAAAAACCCTCACCCCTACTTTTCCGCTTAGTGAAATGACGTCATCCGCGATACTTTTCTGCGGATTCCGACTTTTCGCCGCTAATTGAATACGGCCCATACTTACAAGACTTCATCCTATCCTCTCCTATCTACATTGGTGACCTCATCTCCCTCCACACTCCCGCCCACTTCGCTCCACCCATGAATGCCGTCTCTCCTCCAAACTGAATACTTTCTCCAACTCTCGCCTCCAAGATTTTGCCCGTGCTGCACCTCACCTCTGGAACACTTTCTGTTCCCATTAGACTCTACACAAAATTTCAAACGGGCTCTAGACCCACTTCTTCATCAAAGCCTTCCAGCTCCCATCCAGACTCACTGCCCCTTGCTCACTGTCTCTCCACTCTGTGTTACCCAGTCTATCTATCTACCTCCTCCTATAGACTGTTAGCTTTCATGAGCAGGGCCATTTTCCCTCATATCCTTTTCCTGGCTTCTACCTCCACAATCTCCCAACTGCCTACAACAGCATCCAAAATTTGGGTTCTGCCACCCTGCTGCCTATTTGAGTAGCATGACTGCTGATGCAGCAATGTTTATAAACAAGGTCCATGTTCTCCAATGTTCTGTATTGAATGTCACTTTCGTCTTGTGTTTTCTGTTCAGTGTTTGTGTACTTCGTAAGGTGCTGTGGACCCCTTGTGGCGCCATATAATAAATATCAATATTCTATATAAAAAAATCAATTGTTTGCATGTGTTTTCCCAATAAACTTGAGAACTTCTGTACCGGTTTTGATCAGCTTTTCACTGAAATGTTCCTTGAGATCCTCCGATTAACATCGGCTATACAAACACACACCAATCCTTTCTTCTCATCAGGAAGCCATTACAAAGATAATGTACTGTGCCTCTTCCAGCAGCAGCTCTTTGTATATCTGGGGGGCGGAGCTTGTGACTGACATGCTCCAGAGGACCCCAGTGCAGAAGAGGACTGAAATAGAGGGAAGGGGTGGCCACCACAATGCCTGCACAGCTCAGACTGATCTCACTGACAACCATACGAGTCTGTCCCCATCCACATTACTTTTAATCGTCGATTCAGTATCATTGAATAAAATTTATAAGCACTCAGCAACGACAGGTAGGCACTGCTAATATATAATAAAAATAAATAATAATAAAAAAAAATAAAAATACATTTCAAATATCAGAAGTTTATTTTCCCCCAAGAGAAATCCAAAAGGGAACAAAACAAGAAAACAGAATAAAGAATGAACACCTTTTGGAAAGCAGTGATGTCCTTTGTTAAATACTATAAGTCCTAATAATACTTTGGGACAAAACGTTACAATCAGATACGGACAAGATTATTTCCATCCCATCAATCCAGCGTGCCTGTTGATACAAAGAAAATACATTTTAGTTCAAAAACATTCAGTCCCCAAGATGTGGCATTTTCTGTGAGTCTATAACAATGTTAGCACAAGCATCAGAGGCCTCAGTATATGCATTTTTTCCCATTTAACGCAACTCAAAAAGGTATCAATCTGTGTATAGCCCTTCTACAAAGAGCTGCATGATAATTGATGTGAGGCTTTTGAAAAGTGCCAATATAGTTTCTACAAAATCCCATGAACAAATCTTGGAAGGCCAATGAGAGAAACTGCATTAGCAGTTAGCCACTGATGTTTCTATATTAAAGGCACAATCTGGATCTAGTGAGTACCAGGTACCAGATATTACACAGAGCACTTGTGGTAAATCATGCGTTAACATGACGCACCATACAAATGGATATCTAAAGCCGCATACACACTGGACAGTAATGTTAAATCGCATAGAATATCGTAAAGTATGTATGCATGATATCATTAACGATGCACGCTCCCGCGGAACGTTAATGTCTTTCATCGCATGGAGTTGTGCAAGTTCGGGGATGAGGGAGGGTGCAGACACTGAACGTTATCGTTAATGATATCGTTCAGTGTGTATGCTCAATGTCGGGAACGACATTGAGCCCAGTAGTGCAGGTGAAACACTTAACGATATGCTCCATGAGCGATTTCGTTAAGTGTGTTTGAGCCTTAAGTCTATGGTACTGTATTTTAACACATCATAAACAAAATAAAGTAGGTTCTACAAACAGTGAGTGTGTTTGAGTGAGTGTAGGGGTTAAAGATTAAAAGCGGTAAATTAAAGAAAGCAAAATGCACACTAAATTGCAGTTCAAAACATATACAAATAATTGATGCATCTCTGTCAGACGGTGCTGAATAAAATCAGAGGAATTTTGTGGGTTGAATGAATTGTACAAAAAGAATTTTTAATTATGAAGACATTTTTGACATATATTCACCCTTTTCCTGGTAGAATGCCCATAAGAGATTTAGGGGGAGATTTAATAAAGCTTGGAAAGAGATAAAATTGTGTTAGCCATTGTAGCCTATGAGCTACAATTCGCAGACCATTCCAGGGATCCCTCTCCGGCGATGGTCGTTTGCAGATGCATGTTCTGATGACTGCACATGTGCAGTTGTGCGGCTGGGTTCCAAAAACAGAAATAAAGTGGTCACATTATCGATCACTTCATTTCTAAAACATTGCAGCGACTGGCTTGCTGAATGTGAATATTAGTACATTCTGGCATTACTCAATTTCTTGTTGCCACGAAAAGCGGAAATAAGAAAATAATACTTATTGTGACCAATTCCCAGATAATAAATATGCCCCTAAAATGCTCTACAAAAGGAGAGCTAACTTGCCTTCAAACGTTAGAAATACCATATGAACAAAATACCAAGTGTTATAACAAGAAAATGGTGTGGCTTCCTAAGGTGCAGATTTTGCAAACAGGCAGCAGAAAGGTTAAAATAGTTCGATGTACTATTCTAACATCTTAATTGCCAAACATTCTGCAATATTGCAGCCAATAATAAGAGTTATGGTATAACATACCTTTGTTAACTCTTTTTCTTCGAGGTCCATAGGGTCCACAGAAATTACCTTGGGGTATGTGGTTGGAGTGATCCAGGCAAACAGTTAACAAGCTCTCAGCTCCCAGGATGCACTGGGTCCTCCTCCATATATATCCCGCCCTGGCTACAGCCAGTTTGTTACCAAGCCAAAAGCAGAAGGAAAAAGATTAGAAGAAAGGACCCTTGTACTCTAGAACCACTCTCTCAAAGAAGAGGGAAGCACAGAAATACAAAAGAAAAGATTACCCAATAACACAAGTGCGTTAGGGTGGGTGTCCTGTGGACCCTATGGACCTCGAAGAAAAAGAGTTAACAAAGGTATGTTATACCATAACTCTTATCTTCTTCATCTGGGTCCATAGGGTCCACACAAATTACCTTGGGGATGTCCCAAAGCAGTTCTCTTTAAGGGTGGGGATGCTTCTGTGTCTCAGTAGAAAGGATGATTATTCACTGCCAGCCGCAGATCCCAGCAGCGGCAGCCCGACAGAGGAGGAAATCCCGATCGTTCCCAGGTAAGTATAAACTAACCTAATTTTACCCCCTAACCCTCCTTTAGGGTGCCTAACCCTAATCCCCCCCCTGTGCCTAGCCCTAGTCCCCCCCTCTAAGTGCCTAAACCTAAACCCCCCTTACCCACCACCTAAACCCAAGGGGGGGGGGGTGCCTAACCTTAACCTCCCCCCGGGGGTGCCTAACCCTCCCCCCCCCCTAACCTCCCGGGGGGTGCCTAACCTTAAGTCCCTCCCGGTAGCCTTAAACTTAAACCTCTCCCTACCGCAGCTGTCCGCGCCCGGCATCCCTTCGATCAGGATACCGGGCGCCGGTCTCCCGGCGTCAGTAAAATGACAGGCGTCTAGATTTAGACGCCTGTCATTTAACCCTCTCCGGGATTAAGTAGTCTGGAAGCCGGTGGTCGGCATTCCGTCCGCCGGTTTCATAAACGTATACCGCTGTCACTGTGTTAGGAGATCAGCCTGTGTGTACACGAACCCATCTGGCCAGAGTCTGTTTGTTGGCAGGCCAGCCAGACCCATCTGGCCAGAGTCTGTTGTATGACAGCCATACAACACAAATAGAGAATCTGTTTTCCTAATGGAGTTGGTGCGATCCAAGTATATACCTGAAGCCTGAAATGCTGGAACCACAATTTCTTCATTCACACGGAACCGGGATACAACCTAATGGGGGGTATCCACTAAGCGATTTAAACAAGCGATTGCACGATAACGGCATCGTTATCATGCAATCACTTGCAAATCGCACATGCATCGTGCATGTTTTGGACGGAAGCGACCTGCGATGCGCGTGTCCACGGGTCGCTTCCGACATCGCCCGTACATGCAGGTCAACCTGACTATCTCGTCAGGTTCTGCATGTGCGGGGATGAGGGATGTGCCGGGATTGAACGAGTGAACGTTCAGTCTATGCACATCACTAGCTATACAAACGACAGCACGACTGCAATGTCGCAATCGTGCTCTCGTTTGTATATCGCTAAGTGGATACCCCCATTAGGCTGGCAACCCACCCTTGTATGAAGAGGAGAGCGAAAAGAAAGGGCTGCTAAATCAGAGACCCTTTGGGCAGAGGCAATAGCAAGAAGAAATACTATTTTTGCTGTCAACCACTTAGGGTCTACTGATTTCAGGAGTTCGAATGGGGGAGCCTGTAGAGCCCTGAGATCCAAAATCAAATCCCATGGAGCTACCGGAGGGACAAAAGAAGGCTGAACCCTCAGAACACCCTGAAAAAAAAATGTCCTAAACATTAGGTAACGGGGCGATCCTTCGGTGAAACCAAACTGAAAGTGCAGATGCATGGACCCTCAGGATGGCCAGATGGAGACCCAGATCTAATCCCGCCTGAAGAAAGGAAAGCACTTGAGAGACCCTAAACACTTAGGGATCATACTTTCTATGTTCACACCACTGAAAATACGAGTGCCAAATTCTGTAATAAATGCGGGCAGAGGAAGGTTTCCATGCCCTAAGCATTGTCTGAATTACAGAAAACCTTTAGCTCTTAGGACGGAAGTCTCAAGCGTCACGCTTTCAAAGACAGACGAGGAAGGTCCGGATACAGGCAGGGACTCTGTATTAACAGGTCTGGACTTAGAGAAAGAGGCCATGGAGTGTCTATGGGGACACTCTGTAGGTCGGTGAACCAATGGCATCTGGGCCACGAAGGGGCTATCAGTATTACTGTCCGCCCTCCTGTTTGAACTTCTTGATGACCCTTGGAAGTGAAAACAGAGGAAACAGATACGCCAGTTTGAAGTTTCACTAGATCACTAGAATGTTTGACACTTCCACCATGACAGCCTGGCTCCGCGTGTCACCCTGACGGCTGAGGTAGGCTACTGCGGTGGCGTTGTCAGATTGTACCTGGACAGGCCTGCCCTTTAGTACTTCCGGTGCTTGACCAGCGCTCTGAATAGCGCTCGCAGTTCCAGGACATTTATGGACAGGAGACTTTTCCTGGTTGTCCATTTTTCCTGAAATGTGTGTCGACCCGTCATTGCGCCCCATCCGCGGAGGTTGGCATCGGTAGGGAGGAGCACCCAATCTAGAATCCAGAAAGGGCGACTCTTGAGATGGCACTTCTGTAACCTAGTGTTCCCTCTAGCTCTGGTGGCAGGCAGGGCGCTGGAGCTAGAGAAGGCACTTCCACGCGCACCCGAAAAGGGGGCGGAGCCATTGAAAAGGGGGCGTGTCTATAAACACGTCACCTCTTAGTCACACTTGGGGGCGTGCCCGGCACTTACGAACACGCTGGGCAGCCCCCAAGCGCTGCTGACAGGGAGAATAGTTGCCGGACGCATGCGCCCGGCATCTATTCACTGGCGGTGACTGGGTCACCGCACATTTCCCCACCCGCGGAACACTGCAACCCGTGGGTGAAGATGGCACCCGCAGGCTGTGAGGGCAGGGCGCAGCGCCCCGCTAAAACAGCCTAGCAGGAATGCTATAACCACGATGACAGGGACAGTCGCACTTCTGGCAAAAGACGGATTGTCTGTGACTTTGGTTCCAGTGCGAGAGGATTAACTGCTGCAACGGTCTGCAGTGGAACTGGGGATATTCCACCATGTCGAAGGTGGACACCATGGATCCCAGAACCTGCATCTCTAAATGAATAGATACTGACCGTCTGTGAAGAAACCTGCGTATCCGCAACTGAAGGGCCGCAATCTTGTCTGGAAGATATATCCTCTGTGCCAGAAAATCCAAGCGTGCCCCAAGATGCATCATCTGCTGTACTGGAAGAAACGACAACTTCTTCCAATTTATGATCCAGCTGTGTCTGTGTAGACAGGCAATTGTCAGTCTAAGATGAAGCTGCAACTGGGACATCGGGAAGTATAGCAATCCTACGCTGAAACCACACAGAGGGCGGAAACCTGCACCTTCAGTGAAGCAAGGCGAAGACCGTGATCTAAGCCCGCCTGTAGGAAAGCCAAAATCCTGAATATCCTAGAAACCTGAGGATCATAGCCTCTAAGTCGACACCATTCAAAGAAAGTATGCCACACTCGGTGGTAAATTCTTGCAGAAGATAGCTTCCGAGCTCTGAGCATGGTGGAAACAACAGAGCTGGAAAAACCCCTGGACCTCAAGAGGGCAGCTTCAACAGTCACGCTGTCAAAGACAGACGGCCCAGGTCCGGGTGATGGCAAGGACCGTCTGGGGGCACGCTGTAGCTATCAGCAGGAGCGTGCCGCCTTCTTGCTTGAATTTGCGTATCACTCGAGAAAGAAGGAAGGGAGAATGGAGGGAAGAGGTACGCAAACTGGAAGGTCCACCTGACCGACAGGGCATCTACTAGAAGCGCCTTTGCGTCTCTTGTTCTTGACCCGTACACAGGCAGCTTGTGGTTGTGTCGGGAGGCCATGAGATCTACCTCTGGAAGGCCCCACTTGTTCACCAGTAGCTGAAACACCTCCTGGTGAAGAGACCACTCTCCTGGATGCACGTCTTGATGGCTGAGAAAGTCTGCTTCCCAGTTGGACTCCTGGTATGAACACTGCCGAGATGGCAGGGAGATTGCCTTCCGCCCACGCTAGAATGCGGGACACCTGTCAGAGCTGCCTGACTGCGGGTTCCTCCTTGGCGGTTTATGTAAGCCACCGTGGTGGCGTTGCCAGACTGTACCTGCACGGGCTTTCCGACAGACGTACCTCCGGGGACAGCACCATTGTCTGAGTCTTTATCCGGTGGGGCAACCCATTCCATCTGGAGAGGATCAACTTCTGCAGAGGACTGGAGTGAAACTGGGCAAACTCCACCCTGTCGAACATCGACACCATGGATCCCAGTAACCTCATCGCCGAGTGAATAGACACCTGGCGACTCTGCAGGCAACTGCGTACTCTTGCCTGCAATGCAGAGATCTTTTCCTCAGTCATAAAGATCCTCTAATGTTGGGAGTCCAACACGGCTCCGAGATGGAGCATCCTCTGTGATGGTACCAGAGATGATTTCTTCCAGTTTATCAGCCAGCCGTGAGCCTGCAACACAGAGACTGTCAGTTGCAGATGGCGCTGAAGGACCTCTGGAGACCTTGCCAAAAGCAGAAGGTCGTCCAGATAAGGCAACAGGCGGACCCCCTGCGTCCGCAGGTGAGCTGCCATGACTTTGGTAAACACTCGAGGCACTGTGGCCAGACCAAAGGGCAGTGCCTGAAATTGGAAATGTTGGTCTTTTACTGCAAACCTGAGGAAATGCTGGTGTGCTGAGACAACAGAAATATGCAGGCATCCTGAATATCTAGCGACACCATAAAATCCCCAGGCTCCATCACCAAAATTATGGAGCGCAGAGTCTCCATCCTGAACAGAGGAACCCTCAAAAATTTGTTGAGTGATTTGAGGTTGAGGATGGGCCTGTAAGACGAACTGGGTTTCTGTACCAGAAAGAGATTGGAGTAATACCCCAATCCGCTCTGGGACAATGGGACCGGCACTATTACTCCAGCCTGGAGCATACAGTGGATCACCTTCCAGAATTCCTGGGCCTTGTCTTCATGTGACTGAAGGCAGTGGTGAAAAACCCGACTGGGAGGCCTCCGTCGAAAGGAGAGGGCGTACCCCTGAGAGACCATTTCTCTTACCCAAGTGTCTGTGGTTATGAGACACCAGCACTGGGCGAACTGAAGAAGTCGGCCTCCCACTTTGGGGACCCCCAAGGGGAGACCTGTCCCGTCAGACGTCCGACTTAGGAGTTGGACGTCTTGTACTCCAAGCCTGCTTCTTTGGCTTGGCAAGTTTCTTGGCCCCTGCCTGTCTCGGAAAGGACTGCACTTTGAACTTACCCTGGGCCCTATAGGGCTGAAGTACCAGACCCTGATGGGACTGTCGCTGATGGCAGATACGCAGACTTAGCCGCTAGCAGAGTGGCCACAAATTTTGTCCAGATCAGGGCCAAACAGGACCTGTCCTTCAAAGGGCAAGCATTCCAATCCCTTTTTGGAATCTGCGGCTGCTTTCCAAGAACGCAACCAGAGGGCGCGGCGTGCAGCCACTGCTGCTGAGTAAATTCTGGAAGTGAGAAGCCCTATATCCAAGGCTGCCTCATTAATATACGTAGCTGAGTCTCTGAGGTTACCCACTAACTTCACCTGCTCAGGTGACGAGTCAGGGTCTAGAGACATCTCCAAGCTATCAGCCCAACGATCCATGGCTCTGGCTACCCGGCACACGGCCATTGCCTGTCTGGACGCCCCCCCCGTGCAAGGGAATAAATGGATTTCAGGCATAGTTCCACCTTGCGATCCGTGACATCCTTTAAAGAGGACATGGAAGGCATGGGCAATGTAGCACTCCTCACAAGGCGTGTGACATGAGAATCCACCTGTGGAGGGGTTTCCCATTTGGAAAAATAATTATCCGCAAAGGGGTATGCAAAAGCCCAAAGTTTTTGAGGCTGGTACCGCTTACCTGGATTTTTCCACACCTCCTCTAAATGATCCACTAACTGACCAGATAGAGCAAATACAGTGGCATAACCCTTAATATCCTTAAAGAAGGCATATTTAGATTTGGCCACGTGGGGATCGTCATCTGTAATAACCAAGGCCTCACGGACTGCCCGTATAAGGCCAGATATATACATTTTTTACTTAGACTCCACCTCCCTAATACGGGAGAGGTCCAAAATCTCTCGGTCATCAGATGTCATGTCATCCTCCTCATAATGAGCAATCTGAGACACTAAAGGCCACTTTGCGGGCCGCAATGATGACTCCCCCTGTAAAACGTCCGTCAGGTGCTTTACCGTATTGGACAATGAATTTACCCACGCAGGTTC
Organism: Taudactylus pleione; assembly: GCA_031769625.1. Taxonomy (NCBI): domain Eukaryota; kingdom Metazoa; phylum Chordata; class Amphibia; order Anura; family Myobatrachidae; genus Taudactylus; species Taudactylus pleione. Next base: position 3,072,518 of record JAUIMM010000151.1, on the reverse strand, counting down.
CTGGGAGACCTGGGGGGGTGACAGTGGGAGACACTGGGGTACCATCAACTGTCTAGGAAACCCCTGCATGGGTGATGACCCGAATGACTGCTGCGATAACCCCATTTGGGGAAGCTCAGGGGGAAACGCCAACTGACCCACCAGGGTTGTAAGTGCCGTAGCAAAAACAGGCCCAGGGCAGTTCCTGCACAGGCGCACAGTAATAGGGCGTGAAATTATATAACGTGCCCGACATACACCTTCAGTGTGTCCCTCACTCACCACTAATGGTACACCTTAGCTGGAGAGGAAAATTATGTTCACTCTCAGACATGATGAGTGTAACGGAGTGTATGCGACTCCCCTCACAGACAATATATTTTACTGTGAGGCAATGAGGACCCTGCAACACCGTACCGCAAGGGCTTTAGCAGAAGAAGAACAGGGATAGTAAAATGGCTGTCAGAAATGAAAGTACAGGCAAACAGCGCTAGCATTAAGTCACATACAATGCAGAAATAACTCCCTGCACTATTAACACTGTAATCAACTACACAGACACAGAGCCTGGTAGGAACAGTGCAGCATACTCTGACCTTACTCTGGAGGAGTGGTATGCAGGGGGACCCGGACCGCAATGCCTGTATCAGCTTCCAGCAGCGTTTGTCATTCCCAGCACATGTAGTGAGAAAATGGCCGCTGAGGAGCAGAGAGGAGGTGGGCCCGGGGATGAGCGCTGACACAGCCCGCTCAGACCGCTGTGGAATGGCACTGTGCAGCGGGGGAGGCGCCGGCTGTTAAGACAGGGAAAGCGCTCTCCCCAGGCATGCTATTAACCCCTGGGACGCTGCGCTGTACCGCACCTGTTGCGGTCCGCTGTCCATGGTGATCTAGTGGAAGGTGCAGGATCAGTACCTGGACCCACGCGCAGCCAGTTCCCAGGGAGCCCCCTGCCTGGGGACCCAAAGGACTGTTACTGGCGGGTGCCCGCCGCGGGACCCCGCTGCTTACCTACCCCCTTGAATCCGGCCACAGTCCTGGTAATCCGGGGGTCACCGCTAGCTGTGACCCCAAATACCTATCAGCATCCCCGCATCAGTACCGGCGTTCTGGTCCGGAGGGGTTTAGGAGCGACAGCATGGACATCAGTACTGACTGTCCATGCTGTACAGCTCATCTTGTGCAGCACAGCTGCTCTTTGAAGAAACTTCAGGGGCCATTACAGCCCCACTCTGTGAACGTGGCTCCTGGCTGGACACCCACGAAACTGATTTGCTTCCTGGGAGGCTGAAAATTAGCTCTGTGGTGTCCGATGCCCGACGTCATCACCTATACCCCAAGGTATTCTGTGGATACCCTATGGACCCTGAAGTAAAAAAAAACAAAAAAAAAACTAAGTAGTGCAGTTGAAAAAGAAATCGCACAGGTGAGTATGCATACATCTATAATGATAACAAGAGATATGGTAAGAACTTACCTTTGTTGTCTTTGTTTCTATAGGGTCCACAGGGTTGACCTTGGGGTATAGGTTGGGAACCAAATCCGTGCACCACGCAGTTAAAGCTTTTAGCTCCCAGGATGCACTGGGTCCACTCTCCCTATAGCCCCGCCCCCAAGCCAGAGGCACCTCAGTTTGTAAGTAGCCAAAGGCCGGAGGAGAAAAGAAAGAGAAGACTGGAACACTCAAGAACCATACCCACAGAGGAGGAGACGGGAAACCGGTGACCAGTTACACAGCCCATATGAAGCCAGGTGCGTCAGGGCGGGGCCCTGTGGACCTCGTAGAAACAAAGATAACAAAGGTAAGTTCTTACCATTTCTCTTGTTTTCTACTTCAGGGTCCACAGGGTTGACCTTGGGGATGTCCCAAAGCAGTCCTTATAAGGGTGGGGACGCTCCTGTGCTGAGAGGAGAATTCGTCGCCCAAAGGAAGCATCCTGAGAGGCAAAGGAAACCAATGCATAGAACCTTAAAAAGGTGTGGACAGAAGACCACGTGGCCACCTTGCAAGGTAGAACAGCCGAGGCGTGACAGCGAGCCACCCACAGCTCGAGTAGTATAAGCATCCACAGAAACAGAAAGGCCTATCCAATGTGTAGGCCCCTGAGATAGTCATACGAAGTCATCTAGCCAATGTCAGTCTATTTGCCGGCCATCCTTTCCTGTGAAATCCAAAGACCACAAATAAGGAGTCTGATTTCCTGAAGGAACTTGAACGGATTACATAAATCCGGAGAGGCCGGACCACAGTCAATGAGGCCACACCAGCTGAGGACTGGTGACTGAAATATCAGTACCATAAGTTCCAGAATACTATGGAACGTAAAAACCACTTTAGAAAGAGACACAGGGAGAGTGCAACTCACAACCCTGACATGGAGGGAGAGGGAGAGACTCTGACTAATCTATAGACCATGTAATGGCAATCAAAGCTGGTGGTTCAAATGAAGGTCCCAGGAGGGCACGAAGAAACACTACCAAATCCCAAGGAGCCCCTAGGGGAGACAAACGGAGGCATAATCCAGAAAACACCCTGAAGGATGGATCCGATACCAGAGAGTGGAGCAATTCCACAGCTGAACCCTACTGACCGTGCAGAGATCCACACTCTCAGAAAGGCCAGACTGAAGTAGAGACCCAAGCCAGATGGAAAGAATGCCAGAACTTCTGGAAATCCTAAACACCGGAGGATCGTAGCGACAGGTACGATACCATAAGAATTATGTATGCCACAGTCTGTGGTAGAACCCAGCAAAAGCTGGTCTATGCGCTCTAAACATTTCAATAACGAGAGCCAGAGAAGCCTTAGGACCACAGTAGGGACGTAGTTAAAGACAAACGATCCAGGTCTAGGGAAAAACCAAGGACCCTGAAACAAAAGGTCCGGTTAGTGAAACAGCAGGAACGGAGAATCGATGGGGAGATTCCAAAAAACTAAGTACCAGTGACGTCTGGGGCAATCTGGAGCCACGAGCAGGAAAGCACCTCCGTCTCGATTGAAAACTTCCGAAGATCTCGAGGAAGAAGGGAGACCGGAGGAAACCGGTACACAAAGTGGAAGGTCTACTTCACTGATAATGCGTCACCGAAGGTAGCTTCAGTACCTCTAGTGCTGAACTCTAACACAGACAGCGTGTGATAGAGTCAGAAGGCCATGAGGACCACCTCTGGGAGGCCCCCTCTGCTCAATAGGAGTTGAAACCTCCCTTGGAAAAGAGACCAGTCCCCGGGAAGCACGTCGTGACGGCTGGGGAAGTCCGCTTCCCAATGGAGAACTCCCGGAGTGAACACTGCAGAGATGGCCGGGAGGAGACCCTCGGACTGTGTCAGAATGTGTGACATTCCTGTCAATGCTACCTAACGACCAGTGTCTCCTAGATGGAAGCCACTGTTACACTGTTGGACTGAACCTTTTCAGGTTTACCGTGAAGTATGTGTTAGGCCAGAGTGAAGGCCCAAGACAGCCTAAAGTTCCAACAAGTTAATTGGCAGGGCGGAATCGACAGACTTCCAACTGCCCCGAAAAGAATGCAGACCAGACACTGCCCCCCCAGAGACTGGAGTCTGTAGCAAAGAATACCCTGGATGAGATGGCCATAGCCACCCAGACAGAGACCGACACGCCTCCGGAGAGAGCATCATTGTCTGAACAGTGATCTGATGAAAAAACTCGTTCCATCTGGAGAGGAGCAGATTATGGAAAGGCCTGGAATGGAACTGAGCATATTCTACCCATCCGAAGGTATTAGAACGTGCAGTACAGAGTGTAATGACATATGTCGACTGCGTAGACATCAGCGCACTCCTAGTCGAAGATTGGAGATCTTGTCTTACGCCAGAAGAATTCTCTGATTCTGAGAATTACCGCAGGGCTCCCAGATGAAGTATACCCTGTGAGGGATGCAGGGAGGACTTTTGCCCTGTTGATTAACCATTTGTGCCTGTGAAGAAGCAACGGTTAACCTGACATGGCTGCAAAGTACCTCGGTGATCCTGCTAAGAGCAGGAGGCCGTCCAGATACTGGAGCAGTCGGATACACTGAACAGGTGAACTGTCAGAAAATCCATAAATCTGGTAAACCCCGGTGGGGCTGTGGACAGTCCAAAGGGCAGAGGCCGAAAATTGTAAGTGTTGCTGTGGCACAGCAAACCTGAGCCAATGCCGATGAGGACTCTATATGTACCCGTAGGTACGTGTCCTGAATATGCAGAGATACCATAAAGTCCCCAGGTTCCAAACATCGGATGATGGAGCATAGGGGACTCTTCCTAAGTCCAGGCACCTTTAGAAACTGGTTCAGGGATTTGAGACAGAGGATAGGCAAATCAGGACTAGTCGGCCACTGCCCCAGAAAGAAAGCAGAACAACCAGTCCCTCGCTAAGAGAGATAGTGAGGCTGGCCGAAATAGCTCTGCTTACCGCAAAGACTGTATATCTTTCTGGATTTGTAAGGCCCTGATCGGGTCTGAAGAAGGGCCCGTGTAACAACACATGTGAGGAGGCCGCCTGAGCAATGAGAGGCTGCATCCGTGAGATACTACAACTCCTACCCAAGTTCCGTGGTGACTTGACACAAGCACTGGGTGAACTGAGAAAGTCGGTATCTCACTCTGGAATCCCCCAGATGTAGACCTGTCCCGTCAGGCTGAAGGTTTATCGTTAGGTTTAGAAGCAGGGTCGTCTGGAAGTCCAGGTCTGCTCAGTACCAGGTATGGATGGCCATTGTGGAGGCCGACAACCTGGTACCTGACAACCCTTAGGCTGACCTTGAGGACAAAAAGACTTAACAGATTTAGTCCGATTGTAGCAGGGAGTAGCTGAAGGCGGTAATCCTATATTAGGAATACTGCCAATGTTGCTACAAACTTATCAAGGTCAGGACCAAACAAGATCTTCCCCATAGATGGTATCTGCACCTCTGCTTTCCTAGAGCACATCCCAAGGGTATAGCGGCGGATACAGTCGCAGCCGAAACCCTGAAGGTTAGGAGACTGGTATCCAATGTAGGTATTGCCATATATGATAACTGCATATCTTATGTGAGCAACAAAAGACATTTGAACCCCAGACATGTTGGTAGGACAGGCAACCGCCACTGAAAGCGAGAATATTGATTTTAGGCACAGTTATCACCTACGGATCCATAGAATCTGTCCAGGCAGGAAAGGGAGGCGTAGTAACGCCTGTAATCAGACGAGTAACATGCAAATCCAACCCAGGAGGTGATTTCTATTACTTGTGATGACCCTCAGGGAATGGGAAACAGGAGGCCAAATCGCTTTTGTGAGACCTCGTATCTGGCGACAGCCAGATTCCCGCCCAGAGATCTACCCGCTGGACAGAAACGGGGATCCCCACGTTAAACTGAGGGTGTATGGTACAGGTGCAGGATCGACATTCTGTATAACCAGAATGGACCTGACCACCAGCCCCAAAGCAGGGATAATAATAATACTTGAAATCGGCTCCCCCCGTGTGAGAGGGAAAGAGCCACAGGGTGTATATCACGCCATTTTGTGCTTCGTAGAAAACGACATCCACCCAGGGTGGCTGTTGTGGTAATCCCTGCAAGGGGAATTACAGACTGTTGTGGTACCAGAAGGAATTCATGTACTGTGAAAAACCCCGGCAGGGAGCGATAGTCTGTGTCACAGGGCAAAGTGCAAGAAACTGCGAGATACCGAGATGAAAAGGGCAGTATGGTGAAGTAACCCCAAGTTACAACAACGGGGCCCGCCCAGTGATCCGCAATGGAGAGGATCCTCAGAAACAAACCGCCCAAGGGGATCGTGCAAGGGGCCTGGCACCAGATGGCGCCGCATACATAACCCTTTCTGAGTCAAATCCTCCGCACTAATACCTGTAGTCCAAGACTTGCAGGATAGCAAAAATGGGTGCAGCATCGCACTCTATCTCCCGGTCAGACATATCTGACTATCGCGGAAATATTAAGCAGCGCTAAACTGGTCCAGACTGACGCTAAGATTAGCAACGTGCAGCACGCAACAGTGTGACAAGCCTCACAAATATTGACAAAGTATATATATGTGAGGTCTCAGAACCACCCTAAGTACTTTAGCTGTATTAGGGCAGATAGTAAGGAAAAGGGATAGATAGATAGATAGATAGATAGATAGATAGATATATATATCTATCTATCTATCTATCTGACAGGTGAGAGAAAAAGCACAGACAGTCAGCACTAGCATAAGTCACATACAATGCAGAAATATATATACATACATACATAAGCATGATATATAATATACTACAAAATGTCGCTACATTCAACTGCCCAGATTCAGTGTCTGGGAAGGCTATTGCACTGTGTACACTGACCTGATGGTGAGGTACGCAGGGGGACTGGACTAACTGCCATCTCCGGAGATCTGCTGCTGCAACACAGAGAAAATGGCCGCTGGAGACCTCAGAGGAAGCGTGGCCCGCGGAGGAAGCAGGTCAGCGACGCCAGACTATAACACTGAAAGGTGCGCTGAGCTGAGGGGAGGAGCCGCTACAACAGGGAAGGCTTCCTCCCCTGGCCAGCTATTAACCCCCGGGACGCCGGCTCCCAGCACCGATCATTAAGTCCCTGGTGGACTAGTGGACACGCGGGGTATGCCTCCACGGAGGGAGAGCCCGCTCCACTGCCAGCGTCTCCGGTCTGTCCCCAGAGATTGGAGGCCTCAGACTGCATATTACCTGCGGGCGCCGCAATGTAGCGCTCCGCGACTTACCTGCTTCCCATTGATCCGGCAGCAGTCCTGGGCACCCGCAGAGTCCAGCTAGTACAGACTCTGGGGTCCCGCTGAGATCCCCAAATCTGTACTGGCGCCTCAGCGCCGGCGGCGTGACGGAGTGGCAGCTTGGACGTCCTATGGACAGTCTGACGCTGAGTAGAGTCCAAAGTAAAAATAAAAAACTTTGAACTGAAAAAAATTAAAATAAAGCTTTACGGGCTGCTAATCAGCCCCCCTGTGATAACGGTGAACCGACTCCGACCGGGCACCAACTTAAACTGAGGAACCTCTGGCTTGGGGGCAGGGTTATAGGGAGAGTGGATCCAGTGCATCCTGGGAGCTAGAAGCCTTAACTGCGTGGTGTCCGGATTTGGTTCCCAACCTATACCCCAAGGTCAGCCCTGTGGACCCCCTATGGACCCTGAAGTAGAAAAGGTATTAATCAGGTTTATAAGCTATCCAGGTATTATAACATAGCGTTCCCGCTAGGCTGTTTTAGCGGGGCGCGGCGCCCTGCCCTCCTTCTGGAGGGCAAAAAGCACCCTGCCCTCCAGGAGGAGGGCAAAAAGCGCCCTGCCCTCACAGCCTGCGGGAGCCGTTCTCACCCGCGGGACGCAGTGTCCCGCGGGTGGAGAAACATGCGGTGACCCGGTCACCACCGGAGTATAGACGCCGGGCGCATGCGCCCGGCATCTATTCTCCCTGTCTGCAGGGCTTGGGGGCTGCCCGGCGTGTCCGTAAGTGCCGGGCACGCCCCCAAGAGTGACGAAAAGGGGACGCGTCTTATAGACACGCCCCCTTTTCCGATGACCACGCCCTCTTCTCGGTCTCGCACGGGCATGCCCTCTCTAGCTCCGGCGCCCTGCCTCCCGTCGGAGCTAGAGGGAACACTAATAACATCTATATTTGTAAATACTAAACCATGACATAATGCCCTTAATAAAATGTTCTTACCTTCCAGAAATGCAAATTCATCAATGGCATCTATTGCATTATCTGAAACACAAACAAGACTGTAAGGTTATTCCACACCAAATCAACACAGTGTTTCAAACTGTTCCAGATTGAAAGTTGGTATATTAATTGATGCCTTGGGTGTAAATAGAACTTCAAAACCAGTGTACATGTCAGCCTAAGATTTTGAAGTTATATGCCTTTAAAGTTTTAACAAAAAATTAGCCATTAACATTTTTTTTAAATAGCATTTGCAGTTCACCTAATTGAGCTAGAGTTGGGCAAGGTCTCATTTTAAACCTATTTTTATGGGTTTGCATATGATATATATCACCGCAGAATGTTTTACTGATCGCACCCAACAGGAGCAACAATTGAAAAGCAATACAATTGAAGACGGCCCATAATGTGCTTAGTGTTGAGAAAGTAAAATGCATTTCTGTAATGTTTTCCTCAGCCCCATCAAAAAGCTGTTGTTGTGTAATGCTGGGTACACACTGGAGCAATGTTGTACCGATTTAGCCAAATTAGAACGATAAATCGTGCAGTGTGTACGCATGATAAGCGCGCTCCTATGGTCGCATGCGACACCATGCAGTGTAATGAAGGATGGAAAGAGTGATCGTTCCGTCGTTAATGACATTACATCGTTCTGATGTGTACCCAGGATCCAATATGTCGGCCTGTCGTAACAGATGATCCCAAAATAACACTTTGTTCACACTGATGTTAATAAATCCCAAAGAGATTTTTTTTTTTTTTCTTTTCAAAATTTTTAAAACTTTTTTGAGAATCAAAATTTAGATTTTCAGCATTTTTAAGTTTTATTGAAACATACTGCTGAGTTATACAGTATATGATACTAGCTGGGATACCCGGCATTGCCATGGGTGCGGCTGCTATGGTGCCCGATCTGCATCTGTGGCCCACTGCTCCCCCTGCACCCGGCACACACACAAAGTGGAGTCCGATTGGCTTGCGACCTGTGCAAGATTCAAAATGTTCCGGTGCATGTCTGCCACTGCACCAGCTGTAACTAGCTGGCGGCCCAGGCCCCAAATCCACACCTGCTGGCTGCTGATGAAATATCAAAAAGTGGGAGCGATATGAAAGCGCCCCTAAATCAGATACCCTGATTTGATGTGGTAGCCAGAAGAAAAAGTCTTCGCAGTGAGCCATTTGACATCCACTGATTCCAGGGGTTCGAATGGAGGTTCCTGAAGTGCTTGGAGCACCACTGACAAATCCCATGGAGCCACAGGAGGGACAAAGGGAGGTTGTATTCGTAGAACACCCTGCATGAAAGTGTGAACATCCAGTATAGGAGCAATTCTGCGCTGAAACCAAATAAAGCAGAGACCATCTATCTGTGGTCTCCTTTAAGGAGGATGCAGTATGAATGGGCAAGGTGGCATTTTTAACCAGACGTGTTACATGATAATACACCGTTGGGGACACTTCCCATTTAGTACAATCAGTAGCTGGAAGCGGTTAAAAGGAACTGAATAGTTTTGGAATTTGAAACCATTTAGCTGGCATATTGCAAGCTTCACTCATTTGACCAGAGTGAGAAAACCCTGGTAAAAACCTTTTGTCGCTTAAAAAGTGCATGTTTTTTCTTAGGAGTGGGCTCATCCTCTTATATTTATAGAATAGTTTTAACAACTCTCACAAGAGCAAGTACATTTAGTTTAGGGGGTGAGAGATATCTGCATCTTTTGCCTCCCCAGGTGATATCTCAGAATCAGATAACTCTATGGATTGGGAAGATATAGGGGCATATATGTCAAAGCTTGATGTGAGATAAAATTGTGAAATGTATATCACCAATCAGCTCCAAACTATCATTTCTTAAAACACAGCCTGCAAAAGGTAAGGCTGGGTACACACTGAGATATATCTGTCTAATTCGTCTGATGGAAAGGAAAATCTGTTCTGTCTTCCAGGGTTTTGGAGCAAATTTCTATTGGTATTTACTCCCATACATTACCAGATTTTCCTCCCCACCAGACAGATTGGACAGATATATCTGTCAGTGTGTACTCAGCTTAAGTTAGAAGCTGATTGGTTGGCGATCTATATCTCACAATTTTATCTCACATCAAGCTTTGATACATATGCCCCATAGTATGTTTAGTAGGCTTAGTAGATAAGGGTTTGTAGCGTTCCCGCTAGGCTGTTTTAGCGGGGCGCGGCGCCCTGCCATCCTCCTGTAGGGCAGAAAGCACCCTGCCCTGCAGAAGGAGGGCAAAAAGCACCCTGCCCTCACAGTCTGCGGGTGCCGTCTTCACCCGTGGGTCGCAGTGTCCCGTGGGTGGAGAAATGTGCGTTGACCTGGGCACCGCCGGCATCTACTCTCCCTGTCCGCAGCGCTTGGGAGCTGCCCGGCGTGTCCGTAAGTGCCGGGCACGCCCCCAGGAGTGACGAAAAGGGGACGCGTCTTATAGACACGCCCTTTTTTCAATGGCCATGCCCCCTTTTCGGACGCGTGCGCCTTCGGCGCGCACACAAAGGTGCCCTCTTTGGCTCTGGCGCCCTGCCTGCCGCCGGAGCTAGAGTGAACACTAGTTTATCTTTGTGCAGTATTTGCTGAAAAACCATAGAGGTATTAGCCAAACTGGACTGAGGTAGACAGTATGTCTATCCATGGGGGGAGGCAAAGGATTTGCAGGGGGTGCCTGCTGTGGCCATCCCATAGGTGGAGCTACCACGGAGACTGCTACTTGGTCCACAAGTTTTGACAGCATTTGTGAAAAGGTAGCCCAGGGTGGGTCCTGAGGGAGAGACACCAGGGCTGATGGACCTGGGGCTGTGTAACAATATAGAGAACATCCTGAATGAGGTCCTCTGTGGCTAAGCCCGCAGAGAAGGACTTACGAGATATCAGAGTAGGAGGAACAGCATCAGGCTGCTTGTTATTCTTTCCTCTGCCAGACATAGCCACAAGTATAGAATACACAGTATGATACAGTGCAATGAACACCTTTCAGTATGTGTTGTATGTGGCACAATGTAGTGTGCAACCACAGTATATTTGGCACAGTGTAATGTGCAACTGTGCTGTATATAGTATGTGATAGTCCTCAAACTTAAATAGCAGATGTGAGGTACAATGAACTTCCTATACCTTAGTTTGTTAGGGTATAGTAGAAAAAAGGAACATGTATAAACTGACAGTATAGAAAAGAGATTAGCACTAGCACAAGTCACATACAAATGCAGAAAAAAACATTACATGTCTGCAATGGGCACTAAAATCAACTACACAGACCACAGTGGCTGGTAGAATATAGCACTGTATAACCTGGCCCAGGGAGACTGGACCCAGCGTTTCCCGGAGACCTGCTTGAGTAAAATGGCTACCGCGCGACTCTAAGAGGGCAGAGGGTGAGGGAAGAGCAGCTCAGGGAACACCAAGACCGCAGCAGAATGGCGCCCTGAGCTGGGGGAGGGGCGCTTATCTCCTGGTTGACGTTAACCAACGGGTCCCCTGGCCTTTATAATATGCCTCTGCGCCAGTATCGTTATGCCCCGGTGGTCTAGTGGGCGAGCCAGTCTTAACATCAGCGTCTAAGTCTGTCTCCTGAGACAGGAGGCAAGACTGCACTAAGACGCGGGTCCCCACGAACGGGGTTCCGCCTTATCTATCCCCTCGATTCCGGGCTGCAGTTTGGGGTCCGGGGAGCCAGCTAGTAGTCCTCACTCGGAGCCCCGCCGGGAGTGGCTTGGTGTCACAGCGCCGCAGGGGGGTGATGGAGCGGAAGCTGATCCGTCCGGAGGACAGTCTGGTGCTGCTCGCCCGTTTGGTAAAAAATAAAAAGTTAATGAAATCATAAAATTAAAGCTTGGGCTGCTTAATGCAGAGTAAAAAGAGTAGTGGGAGGCCCCGGTGCGCAACTGTGCAAGACGACAAGTACATTAGAGTCTCTACTTTGAGAAATAGACGCCTCACATGTCCTCAACTGGCAGCTTCATTAAATGGTACCCGCAAAACGCCAGTGTCAACGTCTACAGTGAAGAGGCGACTGCGGGAAGCTGGCCTTCTAGGCAGAGTGGCAAAGAAAAAGTCATATCTGAGACTGGCCAATAAAAGGAAAACATTAATATGGGCAAAAGAACACAGACATTGGACAGAGGAAGATTGGAATAAAGTGTTATGGACAGACGAATCGAAGTTTGAGGTGTTTGGATCACACAGAAGAACATTTGTGAAATGCAGAACAAGTGAAAAGAAGCTGGAAGAGTGCCTGACGCAGTCTGTCAAGCATGGTGGAGGTAATGTGATGGTCTGGGGCTGCTATGGTAAAGTGGGAGATTTGTACAAGGTAAAAGGGATTTTGAATAAGGAAGGTTATCACTCCATTTTGCAACGCCATGCCATAACCTGTGGACATTGCTTGATTGGAGCCAATTTCCCCCTCCAACAGGACATTGACCCGAAGTACACCTCCAAATTATACAAGAACTATTTAGGGAAGAAGCAGGCAGCTGGTATTCTGTCTGTAATGGAGTGGCCAGCGCAGTCACCAGATCTCAACCTCATTGAGCTGTTGTGGGAGCAGCTTGACCGTATGGTACGCAAGAAGTGCCCATCAAGCCAATCCAACTTGTGGGAGGTACTTCAGGAAGCGTGGGGTGAAATTTCTTCAGATTACCTCAACAAATGAACAGCTAGAATGCCAAAGGTCTGCAATACTGTAATTGCTGCAAAAGGAGCATTCTTTGATGAAAGTTTGAAGGACAAAATTATTATTTAAAATAAAAAACCATTATTTCTAACTTTGCCAATGTCTTGATAGTGTTCCCGCTATCCTGTTTTAGCAGGGTGTCGCGCCCTATCCAATTTTTGAAGTGCAGAACGCGCCCTGCCCTATTTCTGAAGGGCAGAACGCGCCCTGCCCTCCAGCGCAGCGGCCGCTGAGACAGACTGCGGGTTCTGCCTCCAACCACGGGTTGCTGTGTCCCGCGGGTGGTCAAAATTGCAGCGCAGCGGTCAGAGCAGGTGAATGGACGCCGGGCGCATGCGCCCAGCATCCATTCACAGTGACCGCAGCGCTTGGGGGCTGCCCGGCATGTCCGTTAGTGCCGGGCACGCCCCCAGGAGTTGCGAAAAGGGGGCGCGTCATACAGACAGGCTCCCTTTTCTTTGGCCACGTCCTTTTCCTGCGCGCGCCTTCGCCGCGCGCAAAAGTGCACTCACTCTGGGTCCGGCGCCCTGCCTCCCGCCGGACCTAGAGTGAACACTATCTTGACTATATGTTCTATTCATTTTGCAACTCATTTGATAAATAAAAGTCAGTTTTCATGTAAAACACGAAATTGTCTGGGGACGGGATAAACAAACATAACCAAGGTTATGTCCAACAACCACAACATACAGGCTGTACAAAAATCATCTGTCTGCTCCTTTGAAATATTTCATTTTTAAATAAGGGGCAACTTCTATTGGCTTATATTAATAAACTACAAGTAATACAAGATTTGAAGAGTGTACATTACAATTACATTCCTAAACTTGTCTGCCCTTCACTTCTAACAGTTTGGCACAGAGCTCTGCAACAATAAGAAAATTGTAGTCTTGTTTAGTCTCCAAATTTTAACGTAATGAATAAGAATGGAATGGTGGATTAGAATCTCCCCTACTAACTTCTTACCATGTATATTACCAGTAGTAAAGAACTTTCAATAGTACTAATTGCATTATAGGTCACTCCTATTATAATACCAATATGTCAGTGTTGGTTGTGCTTTAATTTGGCTGTATAAAGAGAAAGCCATTTATATGATATTATGAAAACTGTTTTATAGTATGTAGCGCTTGAGTTTTTAAACCATGGGCAGCACTGACAGTGTAATGGTTAGTATTACTGCCTCACAGCACTAATGTCATGTGTTCAATTCCCACCATGGCCACCACTGTGTGGAGTTGGTATATTCTTCCTATGCTTGTGTGGGTTTCCTCCCACACCCCAAAAATATACTGGTAGGTTAATTGGCTCCCAACAAAATTAACCCTATTGTGCATGTTAGTGTTCACTCTGCCTGCCGCCGGAGCTAGAGAGGGCAACCTTATGCGCGCCCCCCCGAAAAGGGGGCGTGGTCATGAAAAGGGGGCGTGTCTATAAGACGCGTCCCCTTTTCGTCATACTTGGGGGCGTGCCCTGCGCTTACGGACATGCCGGGCAGCCCCCAAGCTCTGCAGAAAGGGAGAATAGATGCCGGGCGCATGCGCCCGGCATCTATTCTCCAGCGGTGACCAGGACACCGCATGTTTCTCCACCTGCGGGACACTGCGTCCCGCGGGTGAGAACGGCTCCCGCAGGCTGTGAGGGCAGGGCGCTTTCTGCCCTCCTCCTGGAGGGCAGGGTGCTTTTTGCCCTCCAGAAGGAGGGCAGGGCGCCGCGCCCCGCTAAAACAGCCTAGCGGAACGCTATGCATGTGATAGGGAACATAGATTGTAAGCTCCACTGCGGCAGGGACAAATATTCTCTCTGTAAAAGCGCTGCGGAATATGTGTGCACAATATAAATAAATAGTAATCATAATATATTATGAAAATTGTTTTACAGTATGAGGCTTGAGTTTTTAAACGAATAACATAATTTAATGGCTAATAAACCATTCATTACAGTGCCACCTTTATTTATTTTAGCGATATACTCTTAATTAAGATTAAATATAAAAGTTATCATTAAAATCGTGTCACACACTATTAACAGTGCTACATACTGTGCAATAATTAGGCCGATCAGCTGATTCTTGGCTGGTCCATTCGATTAAATATGCTATAATGTGTAAGGCTGGGTACGCACCTCAACGACCAATGCAGCACCCAGAGCCAATTACAGTGTGCAGATCTAATTGAATCAGACTTGATTCATAACATTCTGCATCGTTTCATTGAGGTTTACCCCTAGTATTAAGCTCATTCTAAAATAATTTTGGCTTGTTTTCAAGGTTGAGAAAATTATTATGAAACACTACAGGAAATAAATGAAACCAATATAAACTGAATTAATTCATACCTAGGTCTTTGCGCTGTAGTGTTTTCCTCTTCCCTCGTTGAGCATATATATAGGAGTCTTTGGCAATGGTTTCAATGAATAATTCCTGTAGCAAAAAATAAATATTCTTTATTTTGCACACTACATATCTGCATGTTAAAGTCATGGTTGTATATACTATAGGGCAGGGGTTGCCAACGCAACGATCACAGACACTCGACCAGTTGATCACAGTGGACGCCCAAGCAGCATCCAATAAGAATCAGGTTGATTGTTACTGGCTAGCTCAGCAGTGCTGAAATGAAGCAGCGGCTGTCTGTTGGCTGTCAGAAAGCTGGTTTAAGGGGGTCATGGGAGCAGGGCCGACTTGAGGGCACCAAACCCAAATGGGGTGCAGTGCGGCCATCGCCGGTACTCTGAACGGATCGAGAACGGCGGGGCTTGCACTGAGGCTGCTGCTGGAATGCTCGTGTCACCCGCAGCTTGGGGACAGGGATGGACTGGGAGCTCCTCTCTCTCAGACAGGTCAGTCTTCTGTGGGGGGGCTGGGGCAATTTAATGCAAGTTAAAAAAATTTGTCAGGGACTATTTTTTTTTTTTTTCCTGTGGGGGGGGGGGGGGGGGGGGTGTCAGTGTTTGGCCCCCACGGTAAAAACCCAATGTGTGATTTTGGGGGGTCAGTACCCACGCTCATTGCTGCGAGGTCACATCCCCTTTTCCGTTCGCACACAAATGTGGTTGTTTGGTAGATCACAAAATATTTTCAGCTTTGAAAGCATATCACAAAGTCCAAAAGTCTGGGCACCTCTGCTGTATGCCTGCTATACAGTATGATTACACTTCTGGCTGTATTGCACTTCTTGTATTTGCTGTCAGATGAAGGTTGTAGTTGGTTTTACAGGACAAGATATGTAAATAATTTGGAAGGAGCAGAGTATATCTGAAGACTTGACTAATATTTTACTGCAGGGCTGTGGACTCAGAGACAATGTTGGGTGGAGTCGGTAGAAGTATACCAAACCAGATTCCTTTTCATTTTTTGCAATTGTCACCTGTTATAAGTTTTGGAATCGGTATGTATTACCGCTGGACCCAACACCGGCAGATGAAGATACTGACTAAGGCAAGAAAGTACCCAAACCCTCCCCTCTCCCTCCCCTAACCCTCCATTAGGGGTGCCTAACTCTAACCTCCCCCCCTATTGCCTAAACCTAACCCCCCCACCCCCCCCTCTCGGGGGGGTGCCTAACCATAAGTCCCGTCGGGAGTCCCTAAATACCTAACCCCCCCACCCGTGGCTATGAGGTCCCGACGGGCGGCTAACCTACGTTCGGTATGCCGGGATTTCGGCGTAGGGCTAATGATAGGCGTTTGTATTTAGACACCTATTATTAGTCCCATGCTGGGCTTTCACCGTCTTGGGAAGCCGGCGGTTGGCATTTCGACTGTCTCTTTCCTGACTACATCCCATACGTTTATGCCATTTTTTTTCTAGTTAACACATCCAGCCCTCATTACTGCCAATGGTAACTATGGTGCACAACTCAGCTTAGGAAGTGCCAGCGTCAGTATATTATGTTGACAATGACCATGTCATCATTCATAATCTCAATATGAGAATGTCAATGTGGTCAGAATGTCAATAGAGAACTTGACGACACTGATGAAATGTTGAAAATGTATTTTCCAGGTAAGTCTATAACCTTACTCCTAAACCTACAGCTGGTCCTAACCTAAATGCCAACATTTTCCACTAGGTCAACATTTTCCAGATGTCGACATTTGCAGCACAAGTATAAGAAGCATAAGCTATACAGTAAGCACGGGAAACGTCAGAGACCCAGGTCATCAACAGACCAGCAGCTCTCACCGTAGCTTTGCTGATGATGAACACGGACTCCTGACTGGCGAGAGACACATCCGGGTCCGACTTCATCAGCGCCTTCACCCGAGACATGGGCAGTCTGACAAGCTTCTGTGATGCTGCCTGTGGCGGAGGCGCCGGTGCTTTCTCGGATTCCTCTCCCGTATGTTTACTATCACTGTCAGTACCGGGAGCCTCAGGCGGTGACGCGGCCTCAGCCCCAACCGCCTCCTCCTCAGCAGCCATCGGTCTAGAGTCTATTAGGAGGGACACTCCGCTCTGCGTCCAGAGCGGGAAAACACCACAGTCATGACGTGCCTTCCAATAGTCTCTGGCTGCTGGCAGCAGGGCGGCGCTCCTATTGGTTATGGACACAGTTACATCCGGGGACTAGAGAGGTTGACTCTGTCAGTGACTTTCACTCACCATGGTAACGCCACATATATGAGTGTACCAACCCTCCCAGGACCGTAGAGGGCGCGGTAATGATCACACAACTCCCAATTGGCTATCCTTGCTTACTACCTCACAATAAGGATGGGACATCGAAAGAAAACATTGGAAGTACCGATGTTTTTAACATTGACTACAAAACATTATTTAGATATAAACATTGGTTCCGTGGAACCGATGTTTACCGATGTTTTTTTAAGCAAACTGTTTAAACATATGATAGACCAAACCTTTTAAAATAAACTTATACTGTGGCTATCTCCATGGAGGCATACAGTATATATATATATTCAGTGGCGTAAGTTCATCCCAGACGCCCGGAGGCAAGTTATCATTTAGTGCCCCCCCTATCCCCCATATTTACAGCCCTAAATGGGGTGAATATATTGTGGGTGATAGAGGAGGTGCCCCTTCAGTGCTGGCACCCGGTGGCAGGCGCCTCCATTGTCTCCCATACTTCTGCTCCTGTATATATTACAGTATGGTACTGAAATAGCGCTCAGTCCCGTAGTTTTTCTGTGTAGATGTGGCTGTTTTATATGGATGTCAGCCTCTATTTCACTATAATCCTGTTTTCACAGTGGCAGCTGTATGTTCTCCAGAGGAATCAATTGTTGTATGATCCCAGATTTACGTAAAACAGAAAGGTGAGAACAAGCGCCTTTATAGTGTAGTAGTATGTATAAAGCGGTGCACTCTCACTAGTAAAAATGCGTACCGTATTAACGAAAACAACAAGTGTTGGGTTAAAGATCCTTTTCCTGACTCCACCAGGTTGGGTTTCTTAGTCATCCAACAATAAATGGCAATGTACTCCAACCATAGATTAAAAGGAGAGAAACACTCTCATAGTGTAGCAAACTCCAAAAAACGTTTAAGTCCAATACATACAGATACACACATAAAAATGAAGAATTACATAAAAAAAGTTCAAACAGGCTTATCTGTTATTAGCTGTTCAAAAGTTCCGGGGTACACCCGCAGCCTGAATGAGGGCGGCCGCATCTAAAAAATAATCCAGCCTCCTGGCCGCTCGCTAGGCCACAGCTTTAACGAGCAGCCAGGATGATAGTCGTGATGGTCAAGACCATCGCGACCATCGGGGCTTGTGACGAGACCCTTGAGGTAAGGTCTCGCCTGCCGCAAGCCCCAGAGAGCTTTCGGCTCTAATAGAGCCAGAAGCTCTCCCACTGACATCACTGGTGATGTCAGTGGGGCCGTCCACAAACGGCAGGCGTTCGCTTGTGAAGCCACCCCCCCGCCATGCCTACAAAACGGGTCGAGCTGTCGATCAACATCGACAGCCGCCCCTTTTGTAGTGAGCCCCGGAGCGAGAGAAATTCTCTCTCGCTTCGGGGCTTGCGCACACGCAGTGCGGCCACTGCGTGTGCGCACAGTCAAACATCGACCCGCTTGCGAGCGCTCAAGCGCTTGCGAGCGCTCAAGCGCTTGCGAGCTGATCTGAATGAGGTCCTGAGCTCTAGAGATTGCAGAGAAGCGGAACATCGCAGAAGGCGCCTGGCAGATGGATATCGTGGGCAGCGGCTGGTTCCGTCCCAGAGCACCCTGCACTCTATACGGCGGCACTGGCCGCACAGCCCTAGTTATGGTTCTAGGCTTGACCTTCTAACAGTCTTTCTCCCCAGATACCGCCCTCTTAAAAACTGAAACTCATTTCCTTAAACTAGCTTCTCAACATGGTCTCTGCTATGTGCATGCATCTTGGAGGCTGTAACGTGCAGGGACTCTTTTCTCAATCTATTTTACTGCTGAGCATGGGTTTATCCATTTTTTTTTCACATTCATCAATCTAGAAAGGGAATGTCTATATAGTGATTTTATAAAGGAGTTTGTAAGATATTTAAGCCTGTAAAATGGCCATGGCATTTTAAATTAAGTTTGACGTGTATGAAATAAAATCAGTTTGACACATGTGTAGTGTTCATTCTAGCACCCTGCAACTGTCACAATCTGTGCAGCTCAGCTTTCCTGCCTGGGGTTTCGCTCTCTGCTCTGGTGCTTCTAGCACACTCAGATGATGCAACAAACTGTTGAGATACAGATCCGAGTGTGCTAGAAGCACCAGAGCAGAGAGCAACACCCCAGGCAGTAAAGAGGAACTGCACGGGTTGTGACAGGTGCAGGGTGCTAGAATGAACACTATATTTATAAGTATTGACTATACTTTCAAATGTTTTAGGCCCTTTAATTTCTTTATAATGGATGTGTCATGCAGATTATTAGATAGGTACCCAGCTATTTAATCAAAAATCTGCTGCCATATATGCCTGACTAACAGGGCTGGATTAAGGTCTGTGGGGGCCTCAGCTCAACAATCTTGTGGGGGGACCCTACCAATAAAATTGTCAAAATAATATATTGTTATTAAAAATATAATGTATAGTGTTTATTCTAGCACCCTGCACCTGTCAAAAGTCATGCAGTTCCTCTTTCCTGCCTGGGGTGTCGCTCTCTGCTCTGGTGCTTCTAGCACACTCGGGTGATGCAATGCACTTCTGAGATACAGACCAGTGTGTGCTAGAAACACCAGAGCAGAGAGTGACACCCCAGGCAAGTAAGAGGAACTGCATGAGTTGTGACAGGTGCAGGGTGCTAGAATGAACACTAATGTGTAAATTCTCCCAGCACTGCAAATGTGTTGAACACACTGTAGTGCCCTCAGTTCAAAATATGCTACAGTGCCCCCAGTTTACATTAACACAAAAAGTTATTTATGTAAACAGGGAAAGCTTTAACAATTAGAATAAAAAGCAATGAAAATAGTACGGCCGATACATACGCTTTGTGCTACTGGTCCCAGTATGCAGTATTTCAATCCTGAACCCTGCAGTCACCGTCACCCAAAGAAATGGAGAAATGACTGCCTACTGCACCTAGCTCACAAGCCTATATTCGGTACAGATTACAGAGACAACAAAGGCACGTAATAACAGATTCTCATTGGTTCTTGCTTCAGGTCACTCTGGTCATTGGTTAGTTCATATGGTGTCATTAGGGGTATGCCTCAGTTCTCCAACAGCTTCTTTGTGTAGTTTTCCTGCCGAAGAACTAGTTAAACTGGCTACAGACACTTCATACAAAATGGCTACATGCTAACCAATAACTCCCTATGATCCATAACTAGCGGACGCATGATGCGATCTCCTTGCCGATAGAACCAGAGATCTGCGAATAAAGAGGGATTTAGTATAATACCAAACACCACCTGTCCACTGTATTCTGAACCTCAGATCTCATTTAAGTACATATTACATCTTAAGCATTATCTCACAATTCCTTAAATAACTCTGATTATTAACTGTAGTGAATGGGAACCATTCTATAGATATGCGTTTGCATATGAGCGTCCGTGTAATGTTCATATGTAAGGATGTGAGTACGCATGTGAGCGTCTATGTGTATGTATATGTGTTATGTGTGTGTGTTATGTGCATCAGAGTATGTGTAATGGATTAATATATATATATATATATATATATATATCCCTAACTTTTATCCATTTCTGGCATATTTGACATTAAGCTTGCCTGGACCAAATTCCAAGGTGTCATTTAACAAAAAGGTTGTTCTGCTCAGAGGAGACGAGCAGATGTGTGTTGGAGTCAGAAAGTCTGATAGCTCAATAAAGACTTTCCTCGGCTTATTTGGGGTGCAAATGTCAGTTCCTCTTAACTACATTAGCACTGAACAAACGGCATACAATTGCTAAAGATATGCAGGTTTCTGACAATGGTCTTCCTGTGCGCATACCAATATCTGTGTGCAATTTAATTATTTGGTACAGACATACACAGAACCTGTTTCCAATACACTGACTAAACCTTGCATAAATATATATATATATATAATATATATATATATCTACACACACATTTGTGCGCATCGGATTGCGCCAACGCAGAGTAGCGTCCGATTTACTCTTTATCAGCCCATAGACTAGATCGTCAGATAATAATTGCAAGTGATCATATCCAATTATCTGACTTCGACAGGTGCCACCATGTTTGGATGCCCCTGGGCAACTGCCGCAGCTGCCCTGTTGTTAATCCAGCAGTGCTGGCAAATGAGTATAAATAATACATTCTGTTTAAATTAAGATTGTGCAGCTGTTTCCATTTAAATTACCACTTATGGAAGCTCACTGCAACTTTGGTTTCTACTCTCACACACAAATGTCAGAATTACAGACTGTAAATGAGGGGAAAAAGAAACGGTTTGGTCCTAGTCCTTCCGATGATCTTCGACACCCACAGGTTTCACACCAATTTTAAACTACTAAGCCTTCTATCTTAGAATGTGACTAGTTCCTCCACTAGTTTTACTCTAGAGAAGCTATTTGTCAGCATTTTCCTTTCACATTTCTGGTTCGAAAGACCAATTTAAAAGGGTTTAGTATATTATATCGACATTCAATATGATAAAGTAATTTATAATGTTGACATGGCCAACATGTCGACATGCTCATCATGCCAACATGCACCATGTCAACACTAATGAAACATGGACATGGTGATAATGTTGACAAGTAGTTTGGAGTGTAACGCTAGCAGCAAAATGAAATATATTTTTTGTTTATTTATCTAAAAATTGTTGCCTATACAGCATGTGCAGTGTCAGAACGGAGACGTGCCGGTACGGAACGTGCAGTGTCAAAACCGAAAAGTGCCAGTACAGCACGTGCAGTGTCAGAAATGAAAAGTGCTGGGACAGCACGTGCAATGTCAGCACAGAAAAGTGCCAGTACAGCACGTACAGTGTTGGAGCCGAAAAGTGCCGGTACATCACGTGCAGTGTTGGAGCCGAAAACTGCCGGTACAGCACGTGCAGTGTCGGAGCCGAAAAGTGCCGGTACAGCATGTGCAGTGTCGGAGCCGAAAAGTGCCGGTACAGCACGTGCAGTGTCGGAGCCGAAAAGTGTCGGTACAGCACGTGCAGTGTCGAAACCGAAAAGTGCCGGTACAGCACCTGCAATGTCGGAACCAAAATGTGCAGGTACAGCACGAGCAGTGTCGGAACCAAAATGTGCCGGTACAGCTACCAATAAAACCCTCATAATCAGAGTGGATTAGTAAATGAACCAAGCATCAGCGCAAATAATCCATTAACAACAAATTAATTTAAAAATCAGAATAACATTGGGAGAATACCAAACATCCCAATTAAAATACAGCTACCAATAAAAAATTTCTGAAACAGAGTGGGTTAATAAAGTACTAGTGGTATAGGAATTATACTCCTCACAGATCACGTGAAAAAGAAAGAAGTTACAGGGGAATAGGACCTAACATTATCCAACCTAATTAATAATAACACGCATACATAATACTGAAGTGGGGTAATATATGATCTCCCACATGGGGACTTAGAAATACCTTTTTCCCACATGGAACAAATATTTATTAGTGAGCATGTGTTGGTATCATTGAAATAAAGGACAATGGGCCTGATTCAGCAAGGAACGCAAAGGAAAGAACGCAAGCACTCGGCCGCTGCGTGTATATGCTAATCAATGCATCCACAGCACAAGGATGCAGACGCCCAGCACTACAAAATTCCGCCCCCTTTTACATCCGCTAACGTCTGTACTGATGCGCAAGGCTGAGAGAACATCAGAACATCGAGTAACATGGGATCCGCACGCAGACTAAAGGTAGCCCTGATCCTGCTGCAGAAGTTGAGAGACTTCCTGCATGCAGAGGGACGCCAGGCTGCGTCCGGCTTCTCAGTGGCTAATTTATGCTCGCCCCTGTAACGCCTGCGTTCGGCCGACCACTCCCCGTATCCACCCACAAACAGCACTTCCTGTCAATCAACGTCGGAGGGGTCTCCATCCTCTCTGCGTGTGCCGCATGAACCTTTAGCCAGACGCAGTTCTCTTACTTGCGGTCCTTGCTGAATCAGGCCCCATATCATGTCTCAAAATAAACATTAGTAAATGTGATCTGGTGATATTAAGGATTACAAACTAACAACTATATAATCCTATAAGGAATTACCAAAAAGAGAAACACTATAATTCATTAGAGAGCTTAGAGAAAGCACACACGCTAAGAAACTACATTATAAAATGACCTAAAGGGATTGTGGCCCTGATTCAGAGCCGGACGCTCTGACAGAGCGCTCGCTCTGAATCAGGGCCAGGCTATTTTTTTTTTTGAACGGCCTCCTGCCCGCTCGCATAGCTGTGGGTGACCACCCACAGCTATAGCGAGCGGCCAGGAAGATGGTCGGGCTTGCGACGAGACCCTTGTGGTAGGGTCTCGTTGCCGCAAGCCCTGGAGTGCTTTCAGCTCTAACAGAGCCGAAAGCACTCCCACTAACATCACTTGTGATGTCAGTGGGGCTGGCCCCAAACGGAGGCGTTCACATGGGAACGCCTCAGTTTGGGCAGCCACTCCCCAGGCCCGCCCACCAAAGGGGCGTGCTGTCACTCAACATCGACAGCACGCCCCCTTTGGTACGAGACCCGGAGCGACGGATTGCCCGTTGCTATACGTGTCTCGCGGCTCTCTGCTTCCCCGCCGGTCCATTCCTGCAGGCAGTCTCTCCCTCTGCTCCCCGGCGGTTTCTGCATCATGTTCTCACCCTCCGGTCCGGCGTCTCTCACGTGGATCTGCCGCGGGTCTCCGGTCCATGGGCGCGGCCATCTTGGTTTGCCCATGTGACGCGATCTCCTCCAATGAACATGCTTCTCCTTCTCTACCAGCCAGTCAGCATCCAGCACTCCCTATAAAGGGATCTCTATTTCTCCCAGCAAGATGCCAGTGCAACAAGTCCCCTTAGCTTGTCTGAGCGAACCTCCACACTGCGCTCAGAAGTAGTTGCTGACTTTGCTACCTCCCATCATCTACGGCTCCCTAGCCGCGACAAGTAGCTACCACCCATCATCTACGGCTCACTAGCCGCGACAAGTAACTTCCACACTACCACCCATCATCTACGGCTCCCTAGCTGTGACAAGTAGCTTCCACGCTACCACCTATCATCTACGGCTCCCTAGCCGCGACAAGTAGCTTCCACGCTACCACCTATCATCTACGGCTCCCTAGCCACAACAAGTAGCTTCCATGCTACCACCTTACGGCTCCTAGACGTGGCAAGTAGCTCTCACGCTACCACCATTCACCTCACGGCTAACCAGCCGCACCAAGTAGCTTGTGCTACCACCATTCACCTCACGGCTAACCAACTGCACCAAGTAGCTTGTGCTACCACCATTCATCTCACGGCTAACCAGCCACACCAAGTAGCTTGTGCTACCACCAATCACTTCTTGGCTAATCAGCCGCACCCAGTGACCTGGACTACTACTGCTCACCTTACTGCTTCCTGGCCGCACCTAGCAGCTCCCGAATTACTGTCTCTACCTCAGCTACACCAGCACCCGCACTACAACCTCGGCACCATCCTGTGCTGGCATTGACTCCCTATTTCCTTCACTCACCCATAACTGCCTTTGGCCTTGTATCCTCTTTCATGCGTAGGAACTTCATTAAACCTAGTCTCCTCCAGAGGGCATCAGAGTTGAATAAAGCTAGTCCTAACCCCAGCCCGGGAACACAATCTAAAGAAACCACATCCGTGACAGCATACTTGCCAACCTATTTGGTGTCTGCTCCCTGTGTCTAAGTGTCTGTGCCACCTGTGTCGGCCAATCAGAAGGCAGGATTCCACTGAATGACACCTTCATTTATCTCCAAAAAGACTAAATGTAGATTTCGGAACTAAATGGTTCTTGATTTAACCACTCAACTGATGATTTTTCAAAAGAACGCTCAGAAATTGTTAGGGTTTTTTATGAGCCAATTATGTGAAGAACATATATTTGAACTTATCCAAAATGATTTGTTTAAAAAAAAATATATATATATATATTTTTTAATATTTGTAAATTTTTTTGTTTTTTCAAACATTGGATAGCAATCATCGAAACATCGGAAACATTGCGACTTTCCTTTTCCCAGCGTATGCAGCCACCAGGCACACACTAGGGGGCTGAGGGGGGTTAATTTTTCTTTTTCCCAACGGCTGCTAATCTCTATGCTGACCTATCGGCAGTGATCGGCAGCATGGCAGACACTGGGGGAGGGTGCAGGGAAGGAGAGGGGTCGGAAGGTCCCTCTGAGAGCAGCAGCTGCAGGAAGATTCTCTTCCTGCAGCCCTTCTGGGAGTTGGCAGCCAGGTCGGCGCTGCAGGGGGCATGGTGGCAGCTATAATGGGCGGTGCGGGGGCATGACTGTATCACCGCCGCCCGCCCCCGATTTACAATAGAGATTTCCGTCATTGTAAAGCAGGGGGCGGGGCTACGATGATGCGATTCATCGCAAATTGCGTTATCGGACCTCTCTGGACTGCCCACTTTGACAGGTAAGTGCAGAGGGTAAGTGGGGGAAGCAGGAGGTGGCGGCCAAAACCGGGAGCCGGGAGACTTGCCCTCTCCTGTGGGGGCCGGGAGTTCCACCCGATATTCGGGAGCCTCCCGGCCACTGTGGGAGAGTCGGCCACAATGGTTAAAGGAATAATTAAAAATACAAATAATTTAAAAATACTTTAAAAACATAGTATCACAAGTTAAAAATCAGGCTTAAAAAATAAAGCATAAAAGGAAAATTAAATTCTCATTTAAAATTACAATACAGTTCACAGCGCCTGGCCGCTTCTCAGGCAGTGTTTAATGACAATAGTGAGCTGTAATTGCCCATATCTCATGTTTTGGTAGAGGGTGTTTGAGCTGACACTGCCTTTAACAGTCCTATAATGCTAGGTTCCCATTTATGAAGAGTAAGGGACTAGATTAACATAGCAAAAGTGTCACAATCCAGTTTTGATCTATAAAGTACCCTTCTCAGCGCCAAAGAGACTCTCCTATTTTCAACTGGTTTATAATGTAATAAAGGGATTAATATTATCATGTGACTGCTGTAGTTCCAATGGTCGATGAAACCTGCGGGGCATGCTGAGACGGGCATTCCACCGTGAAACGCAATACAAACTTGTTTCTTTTATTCCTGGTTTATTTAAATTATGTGGAGTTTACGAATTGATTTTTCATCAGTGAACAATTTATGATGTTGGTTTATGATGAAGTACGGGAACTGACCTGACCATGTGACCGCAGCAGTGAGTATTAAAGTGGCAGTTCAAGAGTCAGTTCAAGAGTCATAGCATCCATAAATATTGGTGGAAAGCTCTGGTTCCCACACCTTGAAAAAGAAGTGTCAAAAAGCCTCAGTGCGTGGGTATTGTCTTGGATGCCATAGGGTCTGGAGGACTTGTGCTGCCAAAGGGTAACGTTTTCTATATCCCGGGGGTTCCCTCTTGCAGGAACTTTTTTTCTTATATGCTCATGAATGACGTACATCTGGTATGGAGACACGTGCCTTCAGTATTTTATCTGAATTTTGTGAGTGCTAGAGTTTGGATTTTATTAAAGTCTGTTTAAAGATAATGCACTAATTGCTCCCTTCTCTTTTGGTACATCATACAATGGCTGGTATCCAATTAGCAGCACTAAAGTGGTATGCTGCAAGGACACCATAAGAACTGATGGGTATCTGCATGTGTGATGTGCCTGATATTTTATCCCATCTGAGGGCAATCAGTATCATATATACAGTATCACTAGACCTTGCATACAGGACTTCACTATATATGTTTTTCCTTTTTTCCCTTTGCATCCGAGTCCATCAACACTGTACGCTTTTAACATCAAGTTGTTTGGATTTGAAGTAAAAGACGTTATTGGGGTTCCACATATATCATCACAGTGTGGATTCGGAAATTGCATGATGTTACTAGTGTGCTATTTCCACAAGACCACTATTTTTATTGATTCAATACCATTTTTATTGTATTAATGGTTTGTTCTTTCCTTCTTTATGTCTCCATTATTTGCTGTTGGAATAGTAATGTATTATTCCATCGTTATATTGGAATAGTTGGAGCACATGTTCACTAAGAACCATTTGTTGATACTTCATAGATCCAGTTTGGGTATTACAGCAAGACAATAGTATAGATTCAATTACCCATGGAGTTTACTCAATTAAAGCTCGCTACTCTGCACGTTAAGCCCCAGAGAATGCACTTAAGGCAGATTTTTCCTCGCAGCCTCAGGAGCTGCAAGGAAACATTTGTGTTAACTGCACCCTCTGAGGCTTAACATGTTGGGTAACCCATAGATTTTGCCACTTTACGCAGAATGGGTTGACACGTGTTACCCGCAGGTTTACAGTGCAGGGAAATTGACTAATAATTAAATAGCTCCGGAAAGTTAAAACCGGAGCTTTTCCCATGTGGTAAACACAGCGGATAATTGAATCTGCCTCAATAATTCAATACCTATCTATAGACTTACTTCTAATTATTTACAGCAGGAATGGGGAACATCAGGCCTGGGGTCCTTATAAGGCCCCCGGAATCATTTGGTCTGGCCCTCTGAGCTTTTTTCTACTAGTCTCATCTGGCTAGCAGGGTGCCTAGAATGCCACCCTGCAGCCAGAAACTATGCAGCAGTGCCATCTGGAGCGTCCTTAGGAAGCTTCAGACGGTCACAACGCTGCCCTTACAGCTCCCTGGAGCATCCTCAGGATGCTGGCCTGCACTAGGCCCGCAAATAATGTTATATATATCAAAATGGCCCTCCGCAGAAAAAAGGTTCCCCACCCCTGATTTACAGCAACAAAACACTAAAGCCATTGATTGACCATCACAGTCCTCCAACTTAAATGTTATTGAAAATCTGTGAGAAGTTCCCAAACATGCAGTCGATGCGCCAGACCAAAGGATATTTCTAAGCTAAAAGATCTCTGCAAGGAATTGGAAGAAAACTCCTATATCTAGAACAGACTCTTAAGATGGGTGTTCTCCCCAGGCTGTTTTCTGCGGGCGCATCGGACCGGAGGCTAAAGAAGCCTCCGATTGCTTCAGAGGCAAGAGTTCCCAGTGATGCACTGCGTGGGTGACGTCATGACGTCACCTGCGACGTGAGGAACCTGCCCCGCATGCCTGCTGGATCTGGTTAGATCCATTCAGAGCTAGGCAGCGGCAACTGGAGTGGGAGCGCAAGCAGCGAGCAAGTTAAGGTAAGTTCTGGGCTGGGACCAGTATGGGGGCACTGCCTAAGGGGCACTATTTAAGCCTGGGGGCACTGCATAAAGGACCAGCCTGAGGCACTGCATAAGGGACCAACCTGGTGGCACTGCATAAGGGACACTATTTAAGCCTGAGGGCACTGCATAAGGGGCCAGCCTGGGGGCACTGCATAAGGGACACTATTTAAGCCTAGGGGCACTGCATAAGGGGCCAGTCTGGGGGCACTATTTAAGCCTGGGGGCACTACATAAGGGACCAGTCTGGGGGCACTACTTCAGCCTGGGGGCACTGCATAAGGGCAAAGCAAACTTCATAAAGGGGAAAACTACAGGGGGTACTGTATAAAGGGCACAAATACAGGGGGCACTGCATATGAGGATAACTACAGGGGGCACTGCATAATGGGCACTTTTGACTGAGCGCCAGTGGGGGAGCAGCCTGAGACCTGTCAGGCTGGAATGGTAAGGTAGATACCCCTTTTCCCAGCAAGCACATTATTGCGAAGGCCCCCACCCGGCTACTTCTTGATGCCACCCAGCTGGACAAAATTTCTGGGGAGAACACTGCACCTAATGATGGCAGGACCCAGCAATGCGATGTAAAAATACATTGCAACACCAAACACACTACATGATCCGCCATACGACGGTGCAATGTATCGTTACATGTTTCATGTTACAGCATCACGTCGGCCCTGAAATCGTCCCATCTGATTGCAGCACAGCAGATAGGACGATTCAATGAACGACGGCCGGAAACTACAGATTGGGCATACACAATATATGATGTGTACAATATATATTGTTCAGAACCGAGTCATAACGATATGTTGGGCAATGGATTGTATAGTGTGCACCCAGTGTTAGTTAGTTACAAAAAAATATTTGGAAGCTGTTCTTTCTGTCAAAGGAGGTGTTATTAAGTACTGACTGACGGGGTTTCCACCCCTTTGCATATGCCATATTTACTATTTTATCAAATTAATAAAAAAATATTAATTGTGTCTCAAAATTTGCAAATATGTTATGTTTTATGCTGGGTACACACTGGCAGATATACTGGCCGATCAATTGATGCGTCGGCCAGTGGGTACCAGCGTTCACAGACATCGCTTCGGCTGTGCTACATATCTGCATATATATTGTGGACATCGTGCATCATCCGACCGCCTGTACACTTGCAGCAGAGGCCACGGGGAGGGGGGCATGACGCGCCCACCGGCCAGATGATGGTTGTTCAGTGTGTATGAACAACCATCATCTGCACATCTGCAGATCACTCGATATATCACTCATTATATATCTGTTAAGTGTGTACCTAGCTTTGGTTTATACTCTGTGAGGTATTATTAAGTTCTTTTAATTTTGAAGTTCAGTGAATTGTGATTACACAAAGTGTGCACAAACATTTATGTGCAACTCTGTGTAAAAGAGAGTGAGGTACTACAGCCATGCATAATTATTTCATTGGTAATTTAACCTGGTGAGTAATTTGAATTATTTTTTAGTTTTGTAATCATTGAATCACTAATTAAATAATATTTAGTATAATATAGTTTTCGGCATGCCATTGATCAGGAAATATTGACCTTAAGATGACAGTTACCTGATAATTAAAAAAAAAAGCAATACAACATTCAAATGAAAAGTATGTTTATTTAACACACATACACACTCTCTCTCAGGGGCGTATTTATAATGAGTGCAGTGTGTGCGGTGCACACGGGCCCCAGAGTCAAAGGGGGGCCCGCACCACACACCTTGCACCCATATTATACTTACCTCTCCTGAGTGCCACATCAGAGCTGTAAAAACGTCTGTAAAATGGCCACGGCGGCCACTTTCCTCTAGTCTTGCGCATGTGCAGTACAGGGAAAATGGCCACCGCTGCCATTTTCCCGGTGACCTGCGCATGCGCTATAGACTCTGGGCACACTCTAGTGCCAAGTCTATCAGTGCGGCGTTGAGAGCGCTGCCGGCCACCGCCCTGAGAGGAGGGAGCCCGTGACGGAGACTGCACACGGGCCCCCTCCTCTCTAGAAACGCCCCTGCTATCTCTCTCTCTCTCCCTCTCTTTCTCTCTCCTCAAGAAAAATATGGGTAAAAACCAGCTAGACCTTTATGGAGAAATTGTAAGCTGGGTGGCTTTCTTATAATAGAAAGTTCTTTATTTAAATTGAAAGATGAACTCTGACTGGTGTGCCTTGAAGACAAGGTGAAATATACAAAGTCATCGCTAATTGCCAGTGGATTGTGCAGATCTTACATGAAGTAGTAACAATCCATTTTGTAGCAGCTTGCCTGCTATTTGATCAGAACACCACACACCTAGAGTATTTTTTATCTGTTAGTTAAATGTTACATTGCAGTTTTGGGGGGATTTAGGACTCAAATGTTTTTCTTCATTTTAAAGCATGGATGCAGAGCATACAGAGCATGGAACAATATTAGCCCCACTGGTTAAAAGATGTAGTGCAGTAACCACATTATAAAACATATAAACACTTTACTGGCTTTGGCAGTTAGCAGTTACATATGGGTAGGTCACTGATTGGTTATGAGCACTACACAGTTTGAATACACGTGTACACCATACAGGATAAAGGCCTAATTACAGCAGAAACAAGTGAGGGGTACTGATAGTAAATAGTTATGGCGGATGGAACATCACATTTCAATTAATGTAATTAAAGTTGGGGCTAAATCAGGTATAAATCATACACAGAGTTCTATAGTTTCAGGACATGAGCGTTAAGTTTGGCTGCCTGGCAACATCTACAATAAATGCATTATCACAAACTTTACATGAGTTTCGCAAGTAGGATCCCCAAACCTCTGCTTTAGAGAACAGTTTGAGACACTTTAGTTTTTAGCATTTTTGTATCCCAGTAAGTGAAGTTATAATACTACAAAACATTATTTTGTATGTTAAAAGCAATTACAATATTTTTCTATCCTAACATCTTAACACAGTGGAGCAATCACTCAAATGCATTGACAGAAAGCACATAGACAAGTTTAATGTATTAGTGAACTTGTTCTTCATTATGTGTCTTCATGTGCATTAAAAGGCCCCAGCCATCATTTAATATTTCTGGGCAGTCTGTGCAGACAAAAGACTTATCTTCCATGTGAACCTTACTGTGCCTTACAACAGTAGATTTGTGTTTAAATGTTTTCCCACACTCAGCACAGGAATAAGGTCTCTCCCCTGAGTGAACACGTTGATGTCTAACCAGTGCTGAGTTTCCACTGAAACTTTTTCCACACTCCGAACATGTAAATAATTTCTCATCTGTGTGGATTTTCTGGTGTCTCCCGAGGCTGACTTCATCTGTGTAACATTTACCACACTCGGGGCATACACAAGGTCTTTCTTTGGCATGCGTTTTAAGATGCTGTATAAGTGCAGAGCTTTGGGTAAACCGTTTGCTGCACTCTGTGCAGGCATACGGCCTCTCTCCTGTATGAACTCTTTGATGAGTAACCAAGTTTGAGCTGCTGCTAAAGCTTTTTCCACACATACTGCACATATATGGCTTCTCTTTTGTATGTACTCTAAAATGCGCTCGAAGCTGGGTGCTGCACGAAAAACTCCTCCAGCACACAGTGCAATGCCACGATTTTTCACCTGTGTGAACTTTCTGGTGCTTTACCAGGTTTGAACTGCTGCTAAAACACTTGCCACATTCTCTACAGAGGTAGGGCTTTTCACTTGTGTGAATCCTCATATGAGTGATTAGATGTGCATTCTGTGTAAATGTTTTTTCACATTCTGAGCAAGTGTAGGGTTTTACTTCTGCGTGAACTCTCAGGTGCCTAAAAAGACTGGAGCTCTGTGTAAAGCATTTTCCGCATTCACTACATATGTAAGGCCTTTCCCCAGTGTGGGTTCTCTGATGCACTATGTAATTTGGCTTTCTGTGAAATTGTTTCCCGCAATGCTCACAAGAAAACTTTGCCTGATCCTTAGTACAGGTATTTGTGGTGTCGGAATTCTCATTCACAGCCTTTTCTATGTGAGAGGGCTTCTTGTGCAGTAACTCATTAGGTGAATAGTCTTCGGTCTTTCTGCATTGTCTCCTTGGTTTGGACATTACTGTATTGACTACTTGATCATTCTCATTTTCTTCACTGCTGGAATTTTCCATGGTTAAATTGGGAAGCTAGACATGTGAGAGGTTGTGTACCATTCATTGGGTGATCTGTTGAAAATGTAATGACAGGTTAGCTTAGGAGAAATTGTATATATTATTCATATCTGGATTAATATTGTCTTACTAGTTTGCACTCTATACAGGCTCATATAAGATAGAACAGTTCTAATGCAGTAGTAGTAGTAAAATATACCAATGGGACTCTCCTACCTTTTTACCAGGCTAAAATAATAGTATTCCTCAGAAGACATGTAAGAGTTTAATACTTTATTTGTTTTAATTCTAGATGTCATACTCACAGTGCTGCTTACCCTCAGACAGCTCCCCTCAAGTATAGAGGTAGAACATGCCACTGCCCCTAACCTATTGTAACACCTCCTGTGACAGTAGGCAGAGCAATACAGTGCTCAGTGTGTGATCTGTTAGTGAAGAGAGGAGCAAAGTGAAACAGCTCTGTGTGATTTGTCGTGTCAGAGAACCAGGGGCGGAGTGAGATACAGCGCTGTGGCAGGGATGGCCATCAATGGTTACAGTCAATGATGCCATCAGTGCTTAAACCATCAACCAGGGGGAACATCACTGACTAAAAGTCAAACCATTGATTGCAAATTCTAAGCTGTTGATTTCTGTGAGAACAGATGGGGCTGCCTCAGCCTGGTCCCCAAAGAGGAGTCCTTGTGAGCCCTTGTGCCCTAAGTTGTAAGAGAGGGAAAGTCACCTTCAATGATTTTGTGAGGGGAAATACCACACAAAGCAGGGGCAAAGAGTACATAAATGAAAAGGGGAGAAACGCACATAAAAATGGGGCATAGAACCAGTTATGGAGAGGATTAATAGTCCCACATTATGACTAAAGAGGGGTTAGAGTCCCCACATATAAAAGCCCTTAGCAGCCAGTAAAGGGAGGAGCCACTGTACAGGCAGAGTGGCTAACCTAATGGAAAGTTGGAAGCCCCAGAATAGAGGAAAAGAGGGTGTAAGGAGTCTGACCTAAGTGAGGGAGGACTGAGGCAGCAAAAGAGCTCCAAAATCTGAGTGGAAGTGCTGCAGATGTTTGATGGCTGAGTGAGAGGAGTGATAAGATCTGCAAAGTTGTGATAGAGATGCAGAGCCGCTATAAAGAGAAACAGAGCTGTGTTAAAGAGATGCAGAGTTGTTATAAAGAGATACAGAACTTTGATAAAGAACTCACTAATTACCCACACCAATAAGCTAGCCATGATAGAGGAATGTAGAGGCAAGTAGAGGTGAGCTGTCTGCTCATGGAGCTCATGCCAGCTATCTAATGATTAGCGGTTACACTATTATTAGCAATTATTAGACACTACAAAGGGTCCACAATGGGCCAGATTCAGAGTTGTATGCTATGCTGATGTTTACGCAAATGGAGTGATTTTTTGCCACTGCGACTATATTCATGTCTACATGCACAATGCCCACTGTTGTTCTGTCCAGTCTCAGCTGCCATCATTAGTATCAGCACTTACATCTTCCACATGATGGGGACAAGAGATCTGTGTGAAATAGACGTACCCTTACGACAGAATAAAAAGGAACTCTAGCTACATGCCCAAGACACTCACCTGAGACTATACTTATGGCCTATAATTCGTCCGACTGCAAAGACAGCTGTGTGCGACTCAGAATTCGCCCCATAGTGAAGATGAAGATGTCAGCAATATATGCTGTAGCTTGTTTGAGAGACAATACACTTGCAATACGATTTTTCTTTGTGCAGAGACAAACTTCTACGCATGTGAAGGATACGAGAAGGCCTTTGGTGAGCATTACATATGGAACATGCTATGAAAATATAGAATAGTAAGATGGAATTGGCAGCACACCAACAAGTGGCCATTCAATAGCATAATTAATAGGTCTAATTTATGAGAGCAGCCTGGGTTTTAGTTCAACTTATACACTTAGAGAAAAATTATTTGTGCCTATATTATGCATGAATGCACCCAATGTTAGGCAGCATGCTTCAAAGTTACACATCAAAGTAATGGTGTTAGCAGGGGTGCAAAGTTTTGAACTTTGCAATGAAAAAAAGTTGGATTGTGGCATTCATGAGTAAATGTGGGTTACAGTAGCCACAATTGTTCACCTCCATAATTACATGTAGTTTAGAGAAATAAGGTTCAATTGGTAGAGAAGACATATTTATTGCTTTTATTAATTTGGTTTTCTTTTATAAGTTACATTCCTTCTTTTCAAATTTTGATTATGGGGCAAATTATTTTCTTTAAAAAAATACTGTTTTATCATGGTAACAGCTGTTAGGCCTAGGGGGTTATTTAAATAGTTTCCAAGATTATGGAAACAGTGGATTTCATTGATTTTGCTATTACATTTAAAGCAGCAATTAGACAAAAGGCTGATTTAGCAGCGTACTCGCTGAAATCCATCCGGTTCCATAATCTCAGAATCTATTACATAATTCCCCCAGTTTTGGATATAAACCGTATAAGGAATGTTTGTATTGTTTTTGTTGGAAAACACAATTTTATTGTTTGTTTACATTTTTTGGAGGGAGTAACTATTTACTGTTGAATTTTTCAAGAACATCTCTCATTTTATGGAGCTTATATTTTTTATATATTTTAGTTTTACAAGATATATTAGATATAGTAAAATAGTTGATGTCCTATTTGCATGTAGTCCACAATGTTACTAGCAACAGAACCTGCTAAGGAATAGTTTCAAAAATGTGGATGCGTTT
The DNA here is from genome assembly GCA_031769625.1 of Taudactylus pleione. Taxonomy (NCBI): domain Eukaryota; kingdom Metazoa; phylum Chordata; class Amphibia; order Anura; family Myobatrachidae; genus Taudactylus; species Taudactylus pleione. The sequence continues at coordinate 3,037,530 of JAUIMM010000151.1, read as the reverse complement.
ATTGTTTATTAAGCCAATTTAAAGTAGTGATATTATATGTTATATAACATACCTTCCATTCAGCGGGACAGTCCTGTTTTTCTGGGACTGTCCCGTTGTCCCACCCGTGGGCCGCAGTGTCCAGCAGTTGGGGTAGTAGTTGGGGGGAGCACACACTGATGCTCTGTTGTAAGGCCACGCCCCTTTACTAACAGGCCACTCCCCATTTCCGGACGTGCTCGCGCCTCCGGTGAACGGAAGTCCCAAATCAGCAGGGAGAAATGTTGGGAGGTATAATATAATAGTGCTAGTTTTCACGGATGGTTACATATTTTGATGAAAGAGCTATTTTGAATCTCTTATGTCAGCAGTTCTCAATATGGTGAACACCATGACGTTCAAGGGTATGTGAAAAAATTTCAGTAATGGTGGGATGGGCTTTGGCAGTCATTCAATGGATGTGCTTTATGCTTCATGAGCAAAAGTTGACTTTACCCACAAACCTAGCTTGTATAAGCTGAGATGGTCACTTCTTCCTCCAAATTCTGTAGGCTCAGCCCTTTGCCACTTTGGAGTTGCAGACTGTCAACGTGACCCGGCCAGCCTGCATGGCTGTGCTGTTAATCAAAAAAGTAATAATTACCGATCTAATGGTAATGCCTTTTCCATTTCATGCAGGGGTTGCCACTATCATATACTGATTCAGATCAGCACGCAATGCCGAAATTCACGTAGTTGAGTGTTTTTTTTGCCACTGCGTCTGCATAAAAAAACATAAAAACTCCTACAACGCATGCGTTAGATTGTACGCACAAAGTTGAGGTTGCGATTAAGATGCACGTTACCAGAATGGTTTTGAAAAAGTGAAGGGCATTCCTGTGCGGTGACTGGGAGGTGGTTAAACAGATACACGGAGATGTTCTGTCATATGGGTGTGTTAAAGTAGTGTTGTGGTTATGTTTTGAAATGCGCACACAGACGCTCAATCGTTCACTTTGGAGGCCATACTCAGATGGAAAATCTGCACCTGCCATATGCCTTTTGCAAGTTTCAATTGTGCGTCCGATTGTTGTGGCACCAGGCAGAATTACAGTGTCTACAGATGCTCAAAGTGGATGTCTCAGTCCTTGTCCATTCGTACACCAGGGACGGGCTTTTTAGCAGCATTTGCATAAAGTCAAAGATGAGCGACCGCCAATAGATCCACCTTTGAATCAATGTGTACACCACAGGAAGAAACACTGTCCTGGCAGCAGTTCTAATTTGCCCATGCACACAATTGTACTATTGATGATTCAAACCATCAAATGCTTCAGGAACGATGCTCACATACAATTGAAAGTCATTATCTGATGGCAGAAACACTTTGATTATTCGATTATCCCCTTCCGAAGACTATCCCTAACTTGTCGCTCGTCATGTGATTGGATTGGACTTCTTTAGTTACTCCCAGCCATCTAGATCTATTTACATTTAGCTGCACACAGCTCTCACTGAAACCCAAAAGCTTTGATTTCTTCATTATAAATTTTATAACTTGACAATTATAGCCTTTATGTTAACTTACTTGAAGCTACTGTACACAAAAAGGAGAAGAAATTCTGCACAGAACCTATTGGATTCATCAGTTTAGACCAACCATCGATTATTAGTATACAAATTATATAATCAAAAATTGTTGGTGGTGCTCCCAAAGCCCAGTGAACTGTATACCAAAAGGATAAAAGTAGGGCTAGTTGCTGGGGCACTCTTTATTAACATATGTAGTTAAAATTTAACTTTTAATGTGCATCAATAAAATTATGCGTTACCATATGCCTACACGGGGTTACTCGAAATTATATAACCATTGTCTGTTGAAAATAAGGCCTTGAGGAAATCCTCCGGCAAAATATTTATAAAATCTCCATTTCAATGGGTATGAATGGGTTTTAGTTGGAAGTGATTTAACAGTGAACAAATATAATGAACAAGGACATGATTATGGTGCTCTGCCAGTGCATGCTAAATCCCAATTATCCTCTTTTCACCTACAACACCTGGTATTCCCTAGAGGTCTCCCATCCAGGTACTGACCAGGCCTATCACCGTTTAGCTTCCAAGATCAAACGAGATTGGGCAATCTAGTGATGTATGGCTGTAGGGGTAATTAAGTAGGGAAAGGTTAATCACAATGGCACAGGTCAGAGCAAGGACATAACTATAAATGTAGGACTATCACCATGAATAGTCCATTTTATTATTAAAATAAGGTGTTCCAAAAAAGTGGCGCATGAGCACACCTTGATTGTGACACGTAATTGTTTTAGTGCTTAATTAGTGTACAAATATGTGCATATGATACAAACTCATGAAGCGTGTAACAAAAGATGGAGGAATATTAAATAGCAGGATATCATCCAATTATTCATAGAATTGGTATTATATACCCAAGTATAAATCCTCACCAAAAGATTAAATCACAGTATGCTCATATAAGCTGTTTGCATCACAGAATGTTCATAGTATTTTACATGGCTTATTAATTGCAAATAATGTTCAATATCGAACAAACACGATTCAAATGGTAATGTATCCACTATTTCCCAAAAATTCTGTATTCAGTGGTTAGATATCATTAATGGTATAACATGCACAGAGAACATAGCATGTTTTCCATTGTTAGAGTGCATGAGATAATGGCATAATCACATTCACAGTTTTCAATTAATCACATCCACGTGGCTAGTTATTGTCACAGTTGTGTGATTTTGAGGCTGTGTTCCCGGGCTGGGCCTTGAACCTGTATTACTCAACTCAGATGCTCTCTGGAGGAGACTTGGTTTTATGAAGTTTCTCCGCATGAGAGGGTGCAGAAGACTGGTGCAGTTTGGTTCAACACGGAAGCTACTTGATGCGGCTGGGCAGCCGTTAGGTGAAAAGTGGCAGTACGGACTGCTTGGAGCGGCTGAGAAGCTGTGAGGTGAATGGTGGTAGCGTGGAAGCTACTTGGTGCGGCTAGGGAGCCGTAGGAGAACGGTGGTAGCGGAAGCTACTTGGACTGGCTGAGAAGCCGTATGGAGATGGTGGTAGCGTGAAAGCTACTTGGAGCGGCTGAGAAGCCGTATAGTGATGGTGGTAGCGTGGAAGCTACTTGGAATGGCTGAGAAGCCATATGGAGATGGTGGTAGCGTGGAAGCTACTTGGAGCGGCTGAGAAGCCGAATGGAGATGCTGGTAGCGTGGAAGCTACTTTGAGCGCTGAGAAGCCATATGGAGATGGTGGTGGCACGGAAGCTACTTGGGAGCGGCTGAGAAGCCGTATGGAGATGGTGGTAGCGTGGAAGCTACTTGGAGTGGCTGAGAAGCCGAATGGAGATGGTGGTAGGGTGGAAGCTACTTGGAGCGCTGAGAAGTCGTATGGAGATGGTGGTAGCACGGAAGCTACTTGGAGCGGCTGAGAAGCCATATGGAGATGGTGGTAACACCTATGGAACGCAGTGGGGAGGCTCAATTAGTTAGACTAAGGGACTTGTTGCACTGGCAACTTGTGTCAGAAGTAGGGATCCTTTTATAGGGAACGCAGGGTGCTGGTAGGCTGAGAGAGAAGGAGAAGCATCCTCATTGGTGGTAGTGGAGTCACATGGGCAAATCCAAGCTGGCCGCGCCCATGGACCGGAGGACAGCACTTCCTGGATGTGAGCACCGGGGACAAGGCAGTCAGCAGGAGCCGGCGTGGAGGCGAGAGCAGTGGGACCCATCAGAGAGGACAGCAGCGGGACCCACACCTGAGGGAGAAGGCACCAGCACGGGAGCCGGAAGACACGCGCGTTTCGCCCGGCTGAGGGCTTGCTCACCTCATGCATGAGGTGAACAAGCCCTCAGCCGGGCGAACGCGCGTCCTCAAGAACTTTACATCCTGTTGGAAGAATCAGTCAGTGCACGACTGGACTCCCAGCCCCTACAACAATGGGAATGGTATTGTATGTACACTCCAAAAGTGCAGGACCTCCGTCTCCAGATAGTGAATGAGCTTTACATAGAGCAGGTTTTCATGCCACTATGCCTAGAGGTTACTAGGCTCATTTGATGTCACCAGTGATTTAAAATATTAATGTTATGCCAGTCTGAGGATTTCCTCAAGACCTTATTTTCAACAGACAATGATTATATAATTTCGAGTAACCCCGCTTGGGCATATGGTACCGCATAATTTTACTGATGCACATTAAAAGTTAAATTTTAACTACATATGTTAATAAAGAGTGCCCCAGCAACTAGCCCTACTTTTTTCCGTTTTGTATTGAAGCTACTGTACTCAACAAACTTTTCTTATATGTACAAATGCTAGGAGTACAAATAATGTTAATAGTTTCTGAGTGTACCTATGAGAACCACTGACTTGTGTAAATATATTTTGCAGTTTGTTTGTCTTAAATATACATGCACAAATGGTGTGGATTGGATTGATACTAACTTGATAAAGGCCTAAAGCAATGGTTCCCAAACTTTCATGAATCACGCACACTAGAGCAGCAGCATTTTTTTCACAGCACCCATAGGCCTAGTTTCTTATTGAGAAATTCAGAAAAAAATTATTAAATTAAGTTTGCTTAACTGTCATCCTTAGGATTCACTTACAGTATGTGGTTGTGGACAGGGATGCAATTCTGTTTGTCTACGTATTTCATGATTGGCAGCCACCAGAAATGACTTTGCCTATCACATTGACCATAAATGATTATATTTGGTCTTGTACCACCAACCCTACAAGCACGGCCGTAACTAGGGGTGTGCAAGAGATGGTGCTGCACAGAGCGCAGAACCCTGTGGGCGTCACCACGCTCACTCACAACCTCTCCATCTGGCTAGCAGGGTGCCAGGAACGGCACCCTCCAGCCAGAATCACTGCTGCAGTGCAGCCCGGAGCATCCTGGGGAAGCACCAGACATGCACACTGCAGGTTTTACAGCCCCCTGGAGCATCATGACGATATTCAAGTTAATGCTGTAAATCCAGCGCTACTGGCCATAGTTACCAAGTCTGCTTATAACAAGCGGAATTGGGCTTCTTTTTTTCCCTGAGTTGCTTGTTTTTTTATTTTTATGGCTGCTTGTTTTTGGGCTTGTTTTTTTAAGGTAGCTTGTTTTTGGGCTTGTTTTTTTAAGGTAGCTTGTTTTTGGGCTTGTTTTTTGTGTGTGCATTGCTGAGGCACCCCTGGGAGGTAAATGTGTGTGGTTTTTATTTTTACACCAGTAGTGACTGAGGGAGGGCGGGTGGTTGTGTCTGGGGAATTGAGAGCAGTAGCCAGTGAACAGGGTGAAGTTGGAAGGGGCAGGCAAGAGGGAGAGGTAAAATAGATGACAGAAATGAGGCAGGTACATCTGGGTGAGTTAAAACTACTGAGGCTGTTAAAGAGAGGGGATAATGGCATTAAAAGGTGACAGGAATGGCGATAACGAAGAGGGGTGAGAGGAATGGAGAGTCAGGTAAAGGAAAGTTGGGTACACACTAGATGATAGGTCCCCTGATCCTGCTGATCGGGCTGACATATCGACCTCATCGGCCAGTGTGTACCCACTATGCACGACCCTGCGCACTCCCACGGGTCGTCCATTGGGGTCGTTCAGTCGGCCTGCATGTAGGGCCGATGGAACGACCCAGATGCAGACGCTGGCATAGTGGATAGAGCCGGTGCCCGACTTATTGGGTGTTCGGTCACCATATTGTGCAGTATGTTTCGACCGCACGATATATATTGCGTGGTCGGGTGTCGCTTCGCTGGGTACACACATCGGCAAGTTTGTACCCAGCTGAAGACTGGCAAGGGAATGAGGTATGAAAAGAGGGAGGAGGTAAAAACATGGAGGCTGGTGTAGAGGGAGAAAAGCAATATAGGCAGATAATAAGGTTGTGCACACACTAAAATATTTAGGTTAGTGAAGGGGGGAATAAAGGAGGGTTAGGCAGGCAGATAGTGAGGACAAAGAGACACCCCCATAAATTGGGCTTTTTATGATTGTTTTGGGCTAGTTCTTTACTTATTGGTTGCTTATTTTTCTTTGTAGAGTTGGCAACACTGCTGCTGGCCCTGCCCCCTCTGCATAACATCATGTGCTGTTTGGAAACAGTTTTGGGGGGGACCAATGGATTAAAGGATAAAATGATGCTGAGCTTGTAAGGAAATAATAATAACAAAGTCATCTTTCATATTGGTAGATCTTGCCGTTCTGCTTTCTTTGTGAATTGTGAGTGATAGACCTTAAATTGCAGCAAGCATCCTTGAATTTGCTAAGTGGCCATGACACGAACTGCTGGTAGGTGGCACCAGAACTGCATACGAGCATGCAGCAGAGGTTGCCCACATAAGGAGTGATGAGAGAGGACTTCCACAATAAAACCAGACTCTTTTATAATATAGGGAGAGATGTTAGTACTTTCTGGCTGATTCACATCGATCATCACAATATCTATCCAACAAAGTTTCTAACTACGTCACGTTTAATTTTCCACAGCAAAACCTGCGTCAAGGTATAAAGCTGCTAGCATAGTGCAGTGTCTATATGATGCTATAGTGATATATATATATAATCTGTAGTGTACTATCGTTTCTCGTAGAGCACGCACGATGGATGGAGTCTCCCCGACAGATGTTTTACTACAAGATCCAGCATACCCTGCGACCAAGAGTCTTGCGGAGCATGCTGGGACTAGTTTCACTTCCACAACAGCAGCTTAGCCACCAGGTATCTCCCCGAACCCGGCAGCGCAGTATAAGCAGCCGCCAACCACAGATTACAGCACACAGCGGCAGCACAGAATCCGCTCCTACCTGGCTGGGCGGAAATCCGTCCGGTGAGCGTCTGTGATTTGGCGAATTCATCAGCCTATGAGAGTAATGGGCGCACAGCATTATGGTCTTGGTAGTCAGTTCCTTTTTTTTTTTTTTTTTACTATTTGAGAAGCAGAATGACTACAGCTCCCACAAATCCCAGTGGCTATAAAAGAAAAAGAAAACGTGATAGGTATCATAGCTGTGATTTGTCCATTGAGCTGAGAGCTCTATTAATCATGCAGCATTCATGATAGGTTCGAGACCGGCCCAGGGACAGCAGTCAGATGTAATGGTTGCGGCTAGATCCCTTTCAGCTGCAGGACCCTGACCTAGCTGTAATGCTGACCAGCCACTACTGTAGGCAGATGGTGTCTACTGGGTCTGACTGGGGTTAATGATGTACATTTGTTAATTATCATGTATCAGAAAACTAAATTATGGTTTATTAAAGAACTTAAGACAATTTTATATTTTTATATGATGAACCGTATTTGCCAACATTTATTAGCATCTTGCCATGAAACTTAACGACTTGGGCCCGTGTTCAATTTGAGGCAAAAAGTCAGTATCCGCGTTACTTTTTCGCCGATGACGTCATGCGGAGAAAAGTGCAGAATTGGGGTTTTGGGGTGCAACACTGCGGGAACCCCCGTGCAGCCTTCAGACAGTCCCCCAAAGGTGAAGTGCGTCAACATTTAAAAAAAAAAACACTTATGGACACCCCAAAAAATGACTTTGAATTTGGGGCTGTAAAAAAAAAATGTTGGGGGACAAAGTTAAAAACTAGCGAACTTGACTCTGGGGGGGTCCCCAAGTATGCTCCAAGTGTTTTTTTGATTGCAGGTGCTTGCGGCAAGTGGAGTTTTCATGATTTTTTCAACTTAACTTTAGCAACTTTTAAATATGCTGACCCCCATTGTCAAGTACCCCAAATTTGCTGGGATAACATTTTCAGGAAAAAATCCTCATAAATACTATTCTGCACCAAGTATAGAAAAACGCTATTTAGCAGCTATTGAGCCCATTTAAAAACAACAAATACCTTCAGCAAGCCAAATCGGGGGGTACCATAGCTACCCCCATGTCAGAGCATCTTTTGGGGGGTGTCAGGCTGATTTCCTCAAATCTGACAGTACTTTCCGCCTGTTCAAGTTTCGCCGGGTCCCGTTTTCGCGTACTTTCATATTGAATACGGGGTAAAGCAGGCACACGCGCAATACTTTTCTGCCTACAAAACACGCGATGTAGGCGAAAAGTCTGGGAGGCGGAAAAGTATCGCGGGGTTCGCGCTAATTGAATACGGCTCTGAGTCTCATGATTTTTAAAAAATTTTCTTTATAAAGGTTTTATTATTTTTTTTGCATGTTAGATGCTCATAATTAAGAAATATTAATGTAAAAGTCAGAGAAGACTAAAGGTGCGTACACACTTGCCGATATTCTGGAAGGCTGAATGATAACGATATCGTTCAGTCATTCACTATATCGCCTAATTTGTTTGCAAAAACGATGAATGCTAACGACCAATGACACGCGCTCCCGCAGGTCATTGCTCTTTGTCGTTAATCGCCCGAACATGCAGGCCAACCTGACGATATTGCAAGCAAAAAATATGGTAGTTGCTCAATCAGCTTAATGATATGCTACAGGTGCTTGTAAAGGGCGGGGTTTACACTGAACACAGAAAAAAGAAAATTGCTCTCCAGCACACTGCAGATAAATCAAAAATACTTGAATCCTACATGATAATAGAAATTCAGAGGTATTGGTTTACATACATTTGCAAATATATGAATAAGCGCTGGGCCAACGTCAAGGCTCCTCTATACCAGCGTCCCTAATATTAAGAGGTTCACGTCCGAGAAGCAAGGCACCCCAAAAAATTCCAGCCAAGGACCATCCCCAGGGCATCACACGAAAAAGGTGATAGTGAAGTGTAAAAGGACAGGATGTGTAAAGATAAATCAATAAGTGTTAATGAAAAGTAAAAGAATTAAAATGACATAAATAATATACGATTAAAAAACGAATAGAGAAGTGAAAAAATATTCTATCTGAATTAAGTGGTGATGCCATGAGATAGGTCCAGCCAGAACAACCCCGGGGCCCCACTCCCAAATGCTCACCCCAAAATAATTATTGCTACATTTATGTCATTTTAATTCTTTTACATTTCATTAACACTTATTGATTTATCTTTACACATCCTATCCTTTTACACTTCACTATCACCTTTTTTCCCCATTTCGTGTGATGCCCTGGGGATGGTCCTTGGCTGGAATTTTTTGGGGTGCCTTGCTTCTCGGACGTGAACTCCTTAATGTTAGGGACACTGGTATAGAGGAGCCTTGACGTTGGCCCAGTGCTTATTCATATATTTGCAAATGTATGTAAACCAATACCTCTGAATTTCTATTATCATGTAGGATTCAAGTATTTTTGATTTATCTGCAGTGTGCTGGAGGGCAATTTTCTTTTTTCTGTGTTCAGTGTAAACCCCGCCCTTTGCAAGCACCTGTAGCATATCATTAAGCTGATTGAGCAACTACCATAATTTTTGCTTGCAGTTTGGAGGCATGAAGGGAGTCAGCATTAGGAGGAGGTGCTGATCCTTATAGTGCCATGTGGAGGTTTTTTGGGGTACCTCCAAGGTAAGTTAGCTCTCAGTTCATACATGTACTGTTATCATGCAGTACATCAATTTGTAATTATATGACCCTGAGTGGGTGCTACTATTATGTAGCAATAATTATTTTGGGGTGAGCATTTGAGAGTGGGGCACCCGGGGTTGTTCTGGCTGGACCTTTCTCATGGCATCACCACTTAATTCACATTGAATATTTTTTCACTTCTCTATTCGTTTGTATATTATTTATGTCATTTTAATTCTTTTACATTTCATTAACACTTATTGATTTATCTTTACACATCCTATCCTTTTACACTTCACTATCACCTTTTTTCCCCTTTTCGTGTGATGCCCTGGGGATGGTCCTTGGCTGGAATTTTTTGGGGTGCCTTGCTTCTTGGATGTGAACCCCTTAATGTTAGGTACGCTGGTATAGAGGAGCCTTGTCATTGGCCCAGCGCTTATTCATATATTTGCAAATGTATGTAAACCAATACCTCTGCATTTCTATTATCATGTAGGATTCAAGTAATTTTGATTTATCTGCAGTGTGCTGGAAGGCAATTTTCTTTTTTCTGTGTTCAACCTGACGATATTGTCAGGTTGTTGCATGTTCGGGAATGAGGGAGGGAGCCCAGCACTGAACGATATCGTTCATGATATTGTAACGACACTGAGCACACCCCTGCCGGGGACACACTAGACGATGTCGCTCATGAAGCGAATCGTCTAGTGTGTATTCCCCTTAAGAGTTTTATTCATAGAGCAGTGAAAATCTCTGTTTAGCTGAAAACAGGGCTTTTCACTGCTTTCATCAACTCATACAATGGGGTTACCATGAAGGAGGTTTTTCCTTCTTCGACGGCCCCCCTGCTTTGTGTATGCATTGCAATACCATGCTTTTGTATGGTGAGTGCGATTCATAGAACGGAAAGCTCAGCTTTCCGTTCCTCTGCTGTGTACAAATTCGTCATCTCAGGATGGCGTAATCTGTACTGAGAGACGAAAAGAGCAAGGAAGTTACATACTGCCGGGTGCTGGCCCCACTCCCTGTACACCAACGTCCTTTGCAGCAGGTTTGACGTGATCTGTTGCTCCCAGATGCTGGCGCGTGCGCAGTGGTAAAAATACATATCAGATTTCTTATATGTATGTCTTTGCACTGCTTCCAGGGATCGTGGAGGGGCAGTTTACCAAAGGATGACGTCGGACAGATAAGTGTACACGAATGGCTACAAAACATTACTATATATCGCATCGATGTGATGCGTTATATAGTGATATTTTTTGTTAGACAGTTCATGTTTTACATGAATAGAGCCCTAAGCCTTAAAGAGAAATAAAGTGGGTGGAGAGAAAGTACCAACCAATCAACTCCTAACTGTTAAGAGCTGATTGTTTGGTGCTTTATCTCCATCCATTTTATCTCTCTCCAAGGCTTAGTTTATAGGGGGTGATTCAGCTTAGCTTTGCTATTCCGTCCATGCTAATATGCAAATGTAGCAGGAGGTGTATGACACCCCCAGCTGCAGTTGTGATCCAATCACTGCGATGGGCATCACAGGCTGGGAATACCATCGCGATGGTGGACCGCGCTGGACCACCAACTAGCTGAGTAAGCCTCAGCTTACTCAGGCTGGCCAGCTTGCCAGGAAACGCCCCTTAAATGCCTCTGCCTATCAATCAAGCAGAGGCATAGAAGGGGCTAGGACCGGTTCTGCACATTCTCACAATGGGTTCTGCGCATGCGCAGACTCCCGATAATTGGGAATCTGTGATCAGCATTGCATATACGTGCAATGCTAAATCAGACCCATTGACTCCACTTACACTACCTTCCCACACTATACAACTAACTACACTGCATAACAGAGGGGAAGCTGTTAGTGAACATGATTTTCCACAGACCCAGTAGACACCCACACACACAAAGCTGATCCTGTGGGCCTATTTTCATGGGGGCCTAAAGCTAAAGCTCCACGCACACCATTGTTAATCCGGCCCTACAGAGGTGGAATCTGTAAAGGGGACTAATTCCCTAGATGGGTCACCTAGAATTATGTTGTCCCTTTTTCTGGTTTCCAGTAAAAATAGTAAGATTATGGGCCTGATTCAGAGCCGCTCGTAAGCGGCCGCTCGTTCGCTCCGAGCGATGTTTGCCCAACTGCGCATACGTACGGATCGTAATATGCATGCGCGAACCAGTCAGTGCGGCCGAAAATCGTTTGTTCGCTAAATAGCGAATGCCTGCTATTTTGAGTGACAGAATGAGGCGTATGTGGGTGGTAACAGGGGAAGGTGCTTGAAAACGGGGAGTGGAGATCCGAACGCAGGCGTGCTTAAAGGTCAAAACGGGCGTTTTAAGGGTGTGCATAATTAATACAGCAGTGTCATTGACCACGTCACTGGGTTATTTTATAGTCAGAACTGCTCGCAAGATTGTGGTAGCAAAAACCAACCACAAGAATAGCGAGCAGTTCATACGCTGGTCGATGTACTCGATTAATCTAATAAATAGCGGACATGACGTAGCATGCGAACGGCCAGGGGGCGTATTTTTTCAAAAAACGACCGCAAGTTTTGTTCGCTCGTTCAGACATAGAGGCGTGAACATACCGCAAAGAGCGAACGGTTCATTTGAATAGCCACCCCTATTTTCTGGGCGAACAACCGCAAATAGCGTCCGGCTCTGAATCAAGCCCAATGTCTTCCTCTTCTGAAGAAGTAATTTAAAGGAAAAGGGAGAGTCTAACTGGGAGTGGTAGGGCATTCCATGTGGGTAGCTGCAGGGCTGTCAAGAGCTGAGACGGGTCCTGGTAATGGGGAGGCGTGGACAAGTCTGGGAGGCGTAGCCACGCCCCCACCAAAAAAAGTTCATGTACTAAGCGTGGTGCTACAAAGCTGTGAGGCTCAGCACAAGGCCGGCTCCAGGAGTGGCGTTCAGTGTGATCGCCCCCACTTGTAACACATCTCCTCTGCCCACTATCGCTGTATAACTGTGCAGCGGCACATCTGACGGTGAGAGAGGGGAAACTGCTGCTGCTCAGCGGCAGTCCCCTCTCTCTCCCCGATGTGCTGCTGTGGCAGCAGCTTATCCGGGCCCCTCCAACCGGGCAGCTTTCTTTTGGTTGTCGGGGCCAAATTCAAATGGCTGTCGCTTTTCAATGGCCCTCGGTCTGCGAGCTGGATGCCAAATGTCACCTGCCACTGGGAACATTCTGGTGAGATGTGTCTCGCAGGGTACTCATCTAACCGGACTACAGGACGTCCGGGGCTGGGATCAACACTTGATCTCAGCGCCGTACCTTACCCATGCCAGTGGCGCCTCACTCTGCCTGGTCTGTCAGATGGCACCCAGGGCAAGATGCCCCACACGCAGCCCCCTTGGTATGCCACTGACCAAAGTTCATGATAGCTTTAGCTACATTGATAGACGGTGAAGTGACTGCTTTTTTCTTTTTTACACATGGTTTTACACAGGTAAAATACTATTTTTTACCAGACATTTGTTATTTTACCAGAAGTGCTTCTGGGGTATTATTTTAGGTAAAGTGTCATTAACTACTATCTGCAGACTCTCCTCTTATTTAAGACATGACTTTATTATAATTCCTGGGTACATGGTATGCTGCTCTGTATGTTTGTTTTAGACTTTTATTGCCTGTCTTTGTAGTGGGAGGCCATGTGTGGCATTATTATTATTAGTCTTTATTTATATGTCACCACAAGGGTTTATGCAGCGCCTTACAAAGTACATAACCAAATGAGCGAACAAGAAAAAAAGGAGATATGGTAAGAACTTACCTTTGTTTTCTCTGTTTCTACGAAGTCCTTAGGGTCCACAGGGATACCTTTGGGTATAGGGCTTGGCTCCAGCCATGGGCACCACAGAGTTAAAGATGTCCCTCCCAGGATGCACCAGTCCCCTCCTATACCCCGCCCCCAGGCCAAGGCACCTCAGTTTTAGTATCAATCCATAGGCCGGGAGAGAGGAAAAAGGAAGAAGAAAGTCTGGAACACACAAGATTCACATTCTCATAGAAAAGGGAGACAGAAACTGGTGACCAGAACAAAACCCTACGGAAGCACAGGGCGTCAGGGCGGGCGCCCTGTGGACCCTAAGGACTTCGTAGAAATGGAGATAACAAAGGTAAGTTCTTACCATATCTCCTGTTTTCTACCTCAGGGTCATTAGGGATCCACAGGGATACCTTGGGGATGTCCCAAAGCAGTATCCTTCAAGGGAGGGGATGCTCCTGTGCTGAGAGGAGAATCCGCCGCCTGAAGGAAGCATCCTGAGAAGCAAATGTGTCAAAGGCGTAATGCTTCACGAAAGTATGGACAGAGGACCACGTGTCCGCCTTACAAAGCTGAACAGCTGAGGCGAGCTGCCCACGAAGGTCCCACAGATCTTGTAGAATGAGCTTTCACAGAGGGTGGCACTGGAAGTCCCTCATGAGTGTATGCCTCAGAGATCGCCATGCAGATCCAGCGTGCCAAAGTCTGTTTATTGGCAGGCCACCCTCTCTTATGAAATCCATATAGGACAAACAAAGAGTCCGATTTTCTCAAAGAACTGGTACGGTCCACGTAAATCCGCAGAGCCCGTATCACATGCAAAGAAGCCTCACCACATGAGAGATCGGATGAATTAAAGGCTGGGACCACAATTTCCTCGTCAATGTGGCAACTAGACACCACTTTAGGAAGGAATTCGGGATGGGTACGAAGTACCGTCCTATCCGAATGAAAAATTAGAAATGGGCGACGACACGAAAGAGCCCCCAAATCTGACACCCTTCTGGCTGAAGCAATAGCCAAAAGGAACACTGTTTTTGCCATAAGCCATTTCAGATCCACAGAACCCAAAGGTTCAAATGGAGGATCCTGTAGCGCCTTCAGGACCACAGCCAGATCCCATGGAGCTACTGGATGGACATAGGGAGGCTGGATGCAAAGGACACCCTGCATAAAGGTACAGATAGGCCGCGTAGCAATCCTTCGTTGAAACAAAACCAACAGGGCAGAAACATGCACCTTCAGTGAAGCAAGGCATAGATCTAAATCCAAGCCTGCCTGAAGGAAAGCCAACACTGTCGATATTCTAAACTCGCGAGGATCGTACGCTTTAGGGCGACACCACTCAAAATAGGTATGCCACACCCTGTGGTAAATTCTAGCTGAAGCCGGCTTACGAGCATATAACATGGTATTGACCACTGTTCTAGAGAAACCCTTGGACCTCAAGAGGGAAGTCTCAAGAGCCACGCCGTCAAAGATAGCTGACTCAGGTCTGGGTAGAGACAAGGACCCTGAGACAATAGGTCCGGCCTCTGAGGGAACAGCCAAGGAGTGTCGATGGATAGACACTGGAGATCCGAGTACGAACTCCTTCTGGGCCACGCAGGGGCCACCAGCAGGATCTTGCCTCCTTCCTGCCTGAATTTTTGAATTACTCAAGGCAGCAGGGAGAACAGAGGAAACAGGGACGCGAATTGGAAGTTCCATCATGCCCACAGAGCGTCCTCCAGGAGAGCTCCTGCGTCTCTTGTTCGGGATCCATATGCCCACAGCTTGCGGTTGTGTCTGGAGGCCATGAGGTCTATTTCGGGAAGACCCCACTTGTCCACCAGGAGTTGGAACACCTCCTGGTGAAGAGACCATTCCCCCAGGTGTACATCGTGGCGACTGAGGAAGTCCGCCTCCCAGTTGAGCACACCCGGAATGAAGACGGCCGAAATGGCCGGAAGATTGCCTTCTGCCCAAGTCAGAATGCGGGACACCTCCCTTAGAGCTGCTTGGCTTCGAGTTCCTCCCTGACAATTTAGGTAAGTCACCGTGGTGGCGTTGTCTGACTGAACCTGCACAGGTTTCCCCAGCAGGAACAGTCTTGCATGCTGCAGTGCCCTGAACACTGCTCGAATTTCCAATATATTGATTGGCAGGTCCGATTCCTCTGGCGTCCACCGGCCCTGGAAGACGTGTGGGCCTGTCACAGTGCCCCAGCCCCGAAGGCAGGCATCCGTTGTTAGAAGGACCCATTCCGAAATCCAAAACGGACGTCCCCTGCTGAGATGTGACTTTTGTAACCACCACGTCAAAGACAGGCGCACTTCCGGAGTGAGCCTGATCATCTGCGTCTTTATTCGACAGGGATTTCTGTCCCATCTGGACAGGATCAACATTTGTAGAGGCCTGGAATGGAACTGGGCACACTCCACCATGTCGAACGTTGACACATGGAACCCAGTAACTTCATCGCTGAGAGACACTCGGCGACCGCTTAGAACATTGCGTATCTTGGACTACAACAGGGCTATCTTTTCCTCCGTCAAGAAGATCCTCTGTTGCTGAGAGTCCAACAATGCCCCGAGATGGACCATTCTCTGAGAAGGAATTAGAGAGGACTTCTTCCAGTTCACTATCCAGCCGTGAGCCTGCAATACTGATATTGTCAGTTGTAGATGGCTGCAAAGGACTTGTGGCGACCCTGCCAACAACAGAAGGTTGTCCAAGTAAGGTAACAGGCGAACTCCCTGCAACCGCAGGTGTGCCGCCATGACCGCCATTACTTTTGTGAACACCCGAGGAGCCGTGGAAAGGCCAAACGGTAGAGCCTGAAACTGGTAATGGAGGTCTGACACTGTAAATCTGAGGTAACGCTGATGAACCCTGGCAATGGGGATATGCAGGTAAGCATCCTGAATATCCAGGGACACCATAAAATCCCCAGGCTGCATAGCTAAAACAATAGAACGCAGAGTCTCCATTCGGAACCGAGGGACCCTTAAAAACTTGTTCAGGGACTTGAGGTTGAGTGTAGGTCGGTATGATCCATTTGGCTTTTGAACCAGAAAAAGGTTGGAGAAATATCCGGTCCCTCTCAGGGATAACGGAACAGGTTCTATTACTCCCATCTGAAGCATAGAACGCACCGACTCTTGGATCGCTAGAGCCTTCGTTGGATCTGAAGGACGTGCTGTTACAAAGAACTGATGAGGAGGCCTTCTGCGGAAGGAGAGGGCATATCCCTGAGATACCACCTCCCTTACCCAAGTGTCTGTGGTGGTTTTGAACCAACACTGGGCGTATTGCAGAAGTCGGCCTCCCACCTTGGGATCCCCCAAGGGGAGGCCCAACCCATCAGGCTGAGGGTTTGTCGTCCGGCTTGGCAGCTGGACGTCTGGTACTCCAAGCTTGCTTCTTGGTCTTAGCGGTCTTTTTGGGACCTGATGGTCTCAGAAAAGACTGAACCCTAGGTTTTCCCGGAGGGCGATAGGGCCGAAAGGATGGATTTTTAGACCCAGACAGAGTCGGGGCTGAAGGTAGACATGCAGATTTGGCAGCCACCAACGTGTCCACTATTTTGTCCAAAGCTGGTCCAAACAGGACCTGCCCATTGTAGGGTAAGCATTCCAAGCCTTTCTTGGATTCAGCGTCCGCCCTCCAAGAACATAACCACAAGGAGCATCGAGCGGCCACAGCCGCCGCAGAAATCCTAGAAGTAAGCAGGCTCAAATCCAAAGCTGCTTCGTTAAAGTACGTAGCGGAATCCCGAAGGTTACCCACTAACACAACCTGTTTGCTTGTACCCTCAGAAGCAAATGATGCTTCCAAAGCGTCCGCCCACCTTTCCATAGCCTGAGCCACCCAGCAGACAGCCATAGCTGGTCTAGATGCTCCTCCAGCAAGGGAATAGATAGACTTTAGGCACACCTCCACTTTACGGTCTGTAGTATCCGTCAGAGAAGACATCGACGGTATAGGCAAAGTTGCGCTCTTTACTAAGCATGTCACATGAGAATCCACCTGAGGAGGAGACTCCCATTTAGTGAAGTAATCTTCCGCAAAGGGATATGTACGAGCCAGACGCTTGTGAGGTTGAAATCTTTTTCCTGGAGATTTCCAGGCCTCCTCCATGTGATCAACTAGCTGACCAGATAGAGGGAATACTGCTGCAGCTCCTTTAACCTCTTTAAAATAAGCATGAGTAGGCACTGCAGGTAAGTTGTCGTCAGTAATTACCATGGCCGCACGGACTGCCCGTATGAGGCCTGGAATGTAAATACTAGACTTAACCTCTGTCCCTACTTGAGGAGTGTCAGTGTCTGACAAATCTAGAATTTCGCCCTCATCAGATGAGCCGTCATCCTCATCATCCTGAGCGGATGGATATGACAATAACGGTCTTTTAGCAGGTCTAGATTGATCCTGCTGAGAGCCCCGCACCCCAGAATCAGACAAACCTGGGTCAGCCTGATTAAGTACATGTTGCGGGGGCACTGCATTACTATCAGCCCCGGAACTTCCAGAACAGGAGACGGGATTACCGCCTGCTGTGCAAACCCCAATTGTGGAAACGTAGGAGGGGCTGCAAGCCTATTTACAAGAACAGTCAGGGCTTGTGCAAAACAAGCCCAAGGTGGTTCCTGAGAGGTGCTGGGTACAGCAGAGGTACCAGGGATAGCCAAACATGCAGCACATAACCCATCCTGAAGTACCGCCCCCTCCCCCACACCTGCTTTACATCTGGAGCAGGAAAATAGGAGAGGTGCTCCTCTAACAGAGTCCTCACTGGACATAGTGGTATGTGACACTCCTCTCACAGAAATAAATCTTAAACTGTGAGGTAAATTCCTACCCTGACAGTACTGGCACTGAGAGGGCTGGTCAAGAGGAAGAATTAGGGATAGCTAAAATGGCCGACAGGAGAAAAGATCAGGCACACAGCGCTAGCATAAAGTCACATACAATGCAGAAAACCCTGCACTAAGAGCACTATCACATACACAGACTTACAGTCTGGCAGCGATAGTGCTACATACGCTGACCTTGTACTGGGAGGAGAGGTATGTAAGGGGCACCCAGGCTCCGCACCCTGCACCACAGCGTCTTGCTCATAAAATGGCCGCCGGAGGATGAAGGGAGGCGGGCCTGGGGTAGGATCACTGCCTCAGCCCGCCAAACCCTCAACGTAAGGCGGCGGAGAGCAGTGATGGGGAGGAGCCTCCTGTGCGCTACAGGGAAGGCATCCTCCCCTGGCAGGCCATTAACCCCCCGGGATGCTGGAGCATGTTCCTCAATGCTCCAGCCCCGTATCCCTGGTGGTCTAGTGGAGAGCGCAGGCATCCACCTGGCTCCACTATAGTGCCGTCCCCAGGGAGCCCCCAGCCCTGGGGACGCCAGACTGTGAGTCAGCGGGCGCCTACCGCAGACGCCTGCTGTCTTACCTTATGTAGCCCCCCGTAGATCCGGCCACAGTCCAAGGCCCCCGGGGGTTCCGCTAGCTGGAACCCCCAAGAGCCCGCCGAGCTGGACAGTCCTTGATCCTAACACTATAAAGTGTTAGGATCAAGGATAGTTTTTTTAAGAATGTGGGAGACAATGGCATGCTGAAATGCAGAAGAGATAGTACTTGGGGGAGAGGGAGAGATTAAAGAGGTGGGCAAGATAAGAACAGGAAGGAGAGACATAGCAAAGGAGGTGGGAAGGGATAGGGTCAAGGGGGAGGTGGAAGGCAGGGGAGGACCAGATGAGGGCCATGACTTCCTCTACAGATACAGGGGAGAAAGATGATAGAGTTGGTAAGATGGATGGGGAGGAATGGTCAGGGAAAGAAGGGGGTTAATGCTGAGGGTCTGGTTGGATATGATGTCCTGAAGTATGGATTCAATTTTAGATGTAAAGTAGGTGACAAAGTCAAGGGCATAGAGTGTGGAGGGGAGGTGAGGAAGGGATGGGCAGAGGAGAGAGTTGAAAGTGGTGAAGAAACGCCGGGGTTTGGGTGGAGGTAAGGTTCTTGAAATATGACTGTTTAGAGAGGGAAAGGCCAGCACTGTAGGATGAGAGCATACATTTGAAATGGGGAAGTCTGCTTTAGAGCATGTTTTCCTCCACTGTCGTTCGGTGGTTCGTGAACACTTTTGCATGTATCTGGTGCATTTGGAATGCCAGGGTTGAAGTGTGGATCTGCAAGGGTAATGATCGCAGGTGCAACAGAGTCCAGAGCAGAAGTAAGGGAGGCATTGTATAGGAGAGTGGCTTGTTCAAGAGCGAGAGAGAATAGGGGAGAGAAGTGAGTCAAGCAGGGTAGATAAGGAAATGGTGTCGATAATGTCAATGTTACGCTTAGTGATGGTAGCCTTTGGAGGCAAAGGTGGAGAAGGAGAGAGTAATAATTTGAAAGAGAGAAGATTATGGTCAGGGAGGGAATGGGGAAGGACTGGGGTGTTGGAGTATGAGTGAAGACCCGATCAAGTGAATGCCCACTCACATGGGAGGGTGAGGAGGCCCATTGGGAGAGATCAAACGAAGATCTAAAGGTAAAGAGTTTAGAGGCAGAGGATTCTGTGTGGACATCGATTGGGATATTGAAGCCACCTAAGATAATAGAGGGAAGATCTGAAGAGAGAAAGTGAGGGAGCCAGAAAGCAAAGTTGTCAAGGAATTTGAAAGGAGGGCAAGGGGGACGGTAAATTACAGCTACTCAGAGATGCACTGGTTGGAAGAAGCATATGGCATAAACCTAAAATGTAGAGAATTTAAGGGACAGGTCTGAGGGTATGAGTGGGAAGGGGTAACTGGGGATAGAAGGACCCCAACACCACCAACATGGCGAACCCGAGGGTGTGTGAGAGAATGTGACGCCCCCAGAGTATAGCGCTGCAGGAGAGGTTGTGGCAGAGGGGGAAATACAAGTTGAGTAATGGCTAGGAGATTCAGGGAGTTGGAAATGCAAAGGTAATGGTTTGTGGCCAGTATATTACAGACAGATCTGGCATTCCAGAGGGCACAGGAGAGAGGGACTGAGTTAGTGGGAGAGATGTGAATATTATTAGGGTTGTTGTAGCATTGAGGTGAGATTAATTAGGAAGGCTAAAGAGAGGGATGAAGAGAGTGTTGAGATGAGGCGGGCACCTGAACTAGTAAGGTGGGTAGCAAGGGAGTGTAGTCAGTGGCGCTGAGAGGGGGGGCAGCGGATATTAATTACCCGGGCCCCTCCCCCTCTTACAACATCAGTCCAACACACCCTGCTGTGTGGTGGGCTGCACTGGGAGACTGCTCAAGGCAGCCGCAGCAGTCTCCTATGCCTGTGGGGGGAGAGGTCACACTGATCGCAAGCCCCACTGGCTATGCATCGAGCTGGGGGGCTCACAGCACCCCCTTCCCCAACACGCAGGAAAAAATATTTTTTTTGTCCACCTAAGGGGGCGTGGCCACGCCTCCCGTGAATAGGCCACGACCCCTTCACCCGGGTCCAGCACGGCTGTCAATGCGCCTGAGTGTAATGTGATGTGGATGGAGGTGGGGTGTGGTGACTGGGATATGAGGGTGGGTGTAGGGCTTAGTGGTTGAGTAGTAGGACCATTGTGGGGGAGAAGAGAATGAAAGTGAAGTAATGGGAGAGGAGGGGAGGAGGAGAAGGAGGAGACTAGGGTGGAAGGATAGAGGTGAGAACAGGGCGCAAAATAAAGGCTTAGGTAGACAATGAGTGAAGGGTGAAATTGAAGAAAACATGGTCATGGTGTGGATGAGGTAAATAAGGGGAGGAAAACTGTAAGCAGAAATGGCATCTGTATGAGAGGGGATGCGGTCAAAATCCCGACCGCGGTGATTCTGGCGGTCAGAATGCCGATGTCGGAATCCCGACACTTATCGAAATCCCCGCACGGGCATCCCCACCACTGGAATCCCAAAGGTAAGTAATGAGGGGAGGGTTAGGGTTTAGGCACTAGGGGGAGGTTTAGGGTTAGGCACTAAGGAGGGATGGTTAGGTTTAGGCAGAGGGGAGGGAGGGTAAGTTTTAGGCACTAGGGGGGAGGTTAGGTTTAGGGGAGGGAAGGTTATGGGTAGGGTTAAGGGGTAGGTTAGGTATGCTTACCTGGAAGCGTCGGCATTCTAACCTAGTCGAGATGCTGGCGTCGGGATTCTGATCGTCGGGATCCTAAGCGCTGGCATCCAACCCGTATGAGAGAGACAGTGCTGTAGATTTGCAAAGATGCAGGTGAATGTATAGTGTTGGTAAATGTGTATGCACAATGACAAAAGTTTATTATTGAGCAGAATAAATGTGGAGATTTTATGGGTGCAGAAATTGAATAATAGTAGACTTTATTTATACCGCCGTAGCTAAGCCCGGGCGTCGTGATTTTGGCGTGGGGCTAATGATAGGCGTCGGTATTTTCACTGCCGGGAAGCCACTTATTCATTTTCCAGCTTCTTATAAAGAACATATTATATTAAAACAATGACAAAAAAATCACAAAAAAGGTGTCTATTACACAAATTCAAATGTATTTTGCTTGGCCTCAAAGCTCTTGGGCATGAAACAGGGTGGTAAAGTGGGCACATGGACCAGATTTTCTACATTTGAATGAGTAGCTGTAGTTGTGCAAGGGTAAATAGCCTCAGGCAAAAAAATTGACACTTGGAATCCACAAAAGAGGGTCACTTACATATGACCCACTTGCAATTGGACTTGCCCAACAAGGTTTTGGGCATGAAATGGGGTGGTATAGTGGGCACAGGCACCAATTTATACATTTGAATAACTAGTTGTGCAAGGGTTAAATAGCCTTGGGTAACAAATTTGAGATTGTGAACCCACTCAGGTGGGGCACATACATATTACCCACTTGAAATTGGCCTTGATAAACAATGACCTTTTGTGTGGTGCACATTTTCAGTCACATATATTTTCTAATATATCAGCACTCAATTCTCTATCATATTTTTTTTATTCTCATACAAGCTGTAGACAAATATTAAATATTTGCTCATTGCCAGTTTTGATTAATTCTCTGCAATTTTAAGAATGAACTATGTGAATTTTTTTCCTGTATTATTTAACTGTGTATGTATGTAGTAGTTTTGGAGTAGCATCTTCCAGTGCATATTTCTACTATATCATGATATGTGACTGTGAGCAATATAGGAATGGTTGTGAGTCCACGTGTGGAAATGCATTGGCATCCCGGCGATCAGGATGCTGACGCTTACATTACCGGCGCCGGAATCCCGACCGCCGGGATGCCGAAGGTAAGTAGCGGGGTTGGAAGGAGGGTTAGAGTTAGACACTAGGGGGAGGGTTAGGGCTAGGCACTAGAGTGGGAGGAAAATACGAAAAAGAATTCTAGTTGAATAACAGCAAATAGTCCTTGCGCTAATCTCACAAGTAGACAATACACTTTTGAGCTGCTAGTCCAATTAGCCAGTACCACTTGGCTTAAATATACAACCACACAAAAAACTAAAGAGTGGGACTGCACTATAGTTATCTGGTAATAAACACCGGTATATCATTTGTTTGAATAAAATACTTCAAGGCTTCTCAAAAACTAATAATTATACAGATTTATTCACAACTCATGATACACATAATAAAACACATATAAAAACCACATATTCAATATGTTTAAAAATGGCGCTGGCAGCTTGTTCTTTTAAATTGTTTAAGTCTCCATAGACACCCCTGTAACCACATATAATATCCAAATGATAAAAGGAAATATGGGCCCCTAGTGTAAGAAAAAGACTTTGGCTGTATAAGTTTTCAATCATCCACAGATGGCAAAGTGGAGATATACATTTGCATATGCTGATAATAGCAACAATATTGGGATCTCACCATACAAATCCAGAGTACAGTATACTGATGTAAACGCACTGCTGTCTGCTTGTAATTGCAGTCCGTCTTAGGTGACCTCAGCGTGATTGAATTAGGCGGCCGCTCTCCCGCTAGGTGCTCCTTTGATGTGCGATTAGTCTCTGTAAATGGTGATGAAGATTTCTTTCAGCCAAATGTAATGGTTGCATATGCTGGTCCTGGCGTGTATATGATCGGTGAAAATGCAGGCACAAGCGAATCTGCCCCCTCTATTTCGACATGTTTTGCTCCTCCAGGGAGCTTTTTCAAGAAAGGGGTAATGTGTAAAAATGCCAATACCATTACATTACAATTAAGTATACTTTTTCATCCCTTGCCTTTTGTTTATTAGTTTCATTCTAAATATCATACATAACATATATAGCTAAATAAATAAAATAACAACAACTAATATATATAATTTCTATACATATAACACAATTTCTATACATCTCGAATAACGTATCAGAAATAAAATAAAAATAATGTTGTTAAAATAAAAATAATAATAAACATGCTAATATAAATAATTAATTGATCTTTATAAATATACATATGTATGCTTACACATATATCTCCACTAGACTCTTGGTTAAATCTTTTACACTTTCAACTTCGGTCTCCCATACTCTTTTTGTTCCAAGCATATCCTGCTTAGCTTCATTTGCAAACGCTTATATCACCATTATTGCGAATACTATGAGGGGTATTCAATATGAAACGTTAACTTCACTGTCGAAGTTAACGTTTCATATTGGAGTTTTTTTCTGCGTTAAGGTATGGTGCGCGCTCCCGCTTATCCCCGTATTCAATATTAAATTAACGAAAACGGGAAACTCCGAAGTTGGATTTGCGTAAAGTTACGAATTTTTCCTTAAAATAATTGTAAGACCCCCCTAAAGTTGTAAAAACATGGGGGAACACTATGGGTACCCCCGTTTTAGCCTTTAATTGAAAGTCGGGGATTTAAATAGCCACAGCAGGTGTTTTTTCCCGACATTGAATAAGTGATGCAGAAGAGCACTTAGGTTATTTTTTTTCGTTTTTTTAAGTGGTCCCATCAAATTTGGGGTACATGGAAAATAGGTACTAGCATATTTTGATGTCCCTAAAGTAAGTTTTTAAAAATTCTGCATTTGTGCACCTGCCGCTATAATTCTATTCTAGAAAACATCTGCCGCATACTTGCAGAATAGCCCTGAACCTATTTCCCTATTGTTAAACAATTTTTTCCCATTTTTTTTTTTCACCCCAATTTTTTTAATAATTTTTTGGGGTGTCCCTATTTTTTTTTTTTTTTACTTTTTTTGACACTGTTCTTTTTTAAATGTCATTCCCAGGGGTGCAGGCTATTTTCTTTAGACCTGCACCCCTAAACCCCAATTCTGCACTTTTTTTCGACACCTATTCAATGGTGAAAAGTTATCCCCATTTTTTATCAAAGACTTGTCAAAACTGCGATAAGTCTTTGAAATTGAATACGGTCTAAAAGTAAAACCTGCGATAATGACGTCATACCTCCGATATTAACACAAAAACTATGTTATCGCACCCATATTGAATACCCCTGTTAGTGGATACCACAGTATCAATTTCTTAACTTTGTCTAGAAGAATGTTACCAGTATATTTTATATAAATTAATATATCCTTTTCACAGTAAATTATAAATATACTGATAAACTAGGTGACCCTCTGTGACTAAATTAGTCCCCTAGTATACAGACATATGTGGGAAAGTGTATCCACTCTACTAAATAGCTCTTAACCCTTCAATACTCTCGGTTCATAACCATATCGACAAAAATCTTAAATTCAAAACACATGCTAATTGTCAAACCCCACATTAAAGTGGGTCTTATAATTCTTCCTAGTGAGAAAAACAGAAGATAGGTTGTCAAAGTTGCAGAGACCGACGGATGGATGTAATTAACTGTGAAGCAAGGAATTTATAATTTATCTAAAAGAGAACTGACAATTCTGCAAGTAGGGGTATTAAGAAAGGGACTTGATTATGCACCGAGTACTGAACCAAACATTTTTGAGCTGTTTATGGACTTGAATAAATATATTAGGACAGTATGCAGTAAACGTTATTTTGCAGATAAACAATTGAAATCAGAACATGGGGATCCCTGTCCAATTATATTAGATGGTGAGGATTCAGCTACTTTAGCTATTTTGGAGGATTTAAAATTAGAGTAATAAATCAATCAAATCCAGATTTGTCAGGAAATCTCAGTTTTTTCCATTGGAACAAAAAAGTGCTGCAATAACCATATTCTATAACAAAACAGTGGAGGAATTTAGACAATTGTGCAACCCAGAAAAAAGAGTGAAGGGTTTTGGAAAAAGCAATCTTACCAAATGGGAAGAGAAAGCCTTAAAGTACCTGAAAGATGACACATCGGTGGTGATAAAGCCGGCTGACAAGAGGGGTGGTGTCATCCAGGACAGAGGGGATTATATTCAAGAGGCTTATAGACAACTAAATGATGTTGGTTATTACTCTGTCTTGGATGGCGACCCCACCCCCAGTTTCCAGTTACAACTTAAACACTTGTTGGATGATGCACTTCATGAAGGGATTTTGAATAAAGAAGAAGTGCACTTTTTATTTTTATCACACCCTGTCACTCCCATTTTTTATCACCTCCCAAAAATTCACAAGACACTTTATTCACCTCCTGGGAGACCAATAGTTTCGGGGATTGGGTCACTTACTTCTAATTTATCCTTTTTGGTTGATACACATTTGCAGAGTCACGTCGTCAATTTGAAATCACATGTAAGAGATGCTACTGATATCCTTCAAAAGATGCTTGGATTTAAGTGGACACCAGGGTGGGGGTTCCTCACCCTGGATGTCCAAGCTTTATATACACATATACCCCATCTTTTAGGTGTAGAAGCAACTAAATATTATTTGGATCAAGATTCAACAATTTCAAAGGGACGAAGTGACACTAATCTCTATATGGCCCCCTTCGAAGAAGAATTCATCTGGAGCAGTACATATAGAGAGAACCTGGTCCTTTATGGCCGGTTAATTGATGATTTGTTTATTATTTGGAATGGGGGTTTAGAATTAGCACAGGAATTTGTTGATAACGTAAATAATAACACTTTTGATTTAAAATTCACCTACAAATTTAATTTAGGGCGCATAGATTTCCTCGATGTGTCCATTTATATAGGTAAGGAGAATATTGTTATGTTCTCAAATTATAAGAAACCAGTGAAAGTAGGTAACTATTTACACTATCAAAGTGGACATTATCATCCTTGGATCCAAAATATTCCTAAAAATCAAATCCTTCACCTTAGATGTAATTGTGAAGACGATGGAGATTTTTTTGTTCAAATGGGAGATATGTTTAATAACTTTAGAAAATGGGGATATCCAGAATCTCTATTGGAATAGAGACGTTGGCTCGATGTTGCATAGATCAGAATTGTTGAAGGTGAGTGGTCCATATTTCGAACCAGAGAATGTAGAGCTAGCTGTTAATAACAGAGAGAGACAGTGAAAGAGGGTGATTTCATCCCTTACATTTCAAAATATAACACTAAATCTGGAGATATCAAGAGAATCTTAAGATCTAATTTTGAAATTCTTAAACAAGATCCCATCTTATCCAAGTGCATCCAAAAGAACCCAAATATAATTTTTAAGAGAAATATGAATCTTAAAAATATCCTGGCAACTAGTGAGTTAAGAGAAATAAAAAGAACTACAACAGGGAATACTTGGTTATCTGGGAAATCATTGGGATGTTATAAGTGCAATAAGTCTATTTGTTTGACCTGCAGTTATATTCAAAATAAAATATTAAATATTACATCGACATCTAATAAACACATTTACTATTACGCAATTCCTCACTTGTGAATCAAGTTTTTGTATATATGTTTTGGAATGCCCTTGTTCTCTCCAGTATGTGGGGAGGACAATCAGGGCAGTTAAAGCAAGATTTAGGAAACATAGACGTAATATAATAAAAACACTGCAGAGCCAGAGCGTCTCTAAACATTTTGCACAAGTCCATGGAGGGGACCCAAAAGGTTTGAAACTAACCAATGTAGAGAGAATTAAAGGTACAAAAAGATGGGGCGATAGATTCAAACGGTTATGTCTAGGGGAATCATCTTGGATCTTTAAACTTGATACCATACAACTCAAAGGTTTAAATATAGCCTTGGATTTTACTTGCCTTGATTGATCCATTCTGCAAGAACGAGGCACCTTGTTCGTCAGTAGACGGTCACGGCGATACAAGTGCCATAGGTCTTGAGGATCAATAATAGTTCATTAATTTGGGTACTTAGGCCGCCAAGTATGCAAGAAACGTCGGTCTCTGCGACTTTGACGACCTATCTTCTGGTTTTCTCACTAGGGAGAATTATAAGACCCACTTTAATGTGGGGTTTGACAATTAGCATGTGTTTTGAATTTAAGATTTTTGTCGATATGGTTATGAACCGAGAGTATTGAAGGGTTAAGAGCTATTTAGTAGAGTGGATACACTTTCCCACATATGTCTGTATACTAGGGAACTAGTTTAGTCACAGAGGGTCACTTAGTTTATCAGTATATTTATAATTTACTGTGAAAAGGATATATTAATTTATATAAAATATACTGGTAACATTCTTCTAGACAAAGTTAAGAAATTGATACTGTGGTATCCATATAGTATTTGTAATAATGGTGATATGTGCATCTGTAAATGAAGCTAAGCAGGATATGTTTGGGACAAAAAGAGTATGGGAGACCGAGGTTGAATGCGTAAAGATCTAACCAGGGCCAATTCAGACCTGTTCGCTGCCAAAAGTGGCTGGGTATGCAAATTCTGTGATCGCACTGTGTGGCTTAAGGACGCCCTCTATGTCTTAGAGAGCGACGGCAGTGAGCGTACGCAGGTGTATAAAGCCGCTCACCTTTCTCTTTTAGCACACGTCATCTCCAGGAAGTGTATGAATAATCAGTAACATTGAGAGCCAGCAGAGCCCCTACCCCACCGCAAGCACTGCGATCAGTTCAGGCTAAAAACCAACTAAGTGACGAGTTCAATGACGCTACTTTGCTAATTATGCACACCTATTAAACTCTATTTTGACGTTCGCACATCCACTCCACCGTTCACAAGCACCTTCCCATCACCACCCACAAACAGCGCTATCTGTTACTCAATGTAGCGTCCAGTCTGTGTACTACGAGTGCACGATTCCTGGCCGCAGTGACTGGTTCACACATGCGTACTTTGAAGCATATGCATGCGCAGATGTGCGATGATCGCCCCTAGTGGGCGAGCGCAGCTTAGCGACTGGGTCTGAATCAGGCCCCAATAGTCTAGTGGAGATATATGTGTAAGCATACATATGTATATTTATAAAAATCAATTAATTATTTATTGTATGTTTATATTTATTTATATTAGTGTTTATTATTTTTATTTTAACATTATTTTTATTTTACTATTTCTGATACGTTATTTGAGTTGTATAGAAATTGTGTTATATGTATAGAAAATATGGGAAGCAATCGGGAAGCCGACTGCCTATATACCGGCAGTCGGCTTTCCGACTGTCTTATCCCGGCAAGGGTGAAATGCCGGGCGTCTAGATGTAGACGCCCGCATTTCACCGACGCCGGGCGCCGCGAGCGGACAGCCGCGGGGGGGAGGGTTAGGTTTAGGGCACCCGGGGGGGACTTAGGGTTAGGCACCCCCCCGGGAGGGTTAGGCTAGGGGGAGGGAGGGTTAGGCACCCCCGGGGGGGACTTAGGGTTAGGCACCCCCCCGGGAGACTTAGGTTTAGGTAGCGGGGAAGGGGGTGGTTAGGGTTAGGCACTTAGAGGGGAGATTAGGCTTAGGCACTTGGGGGGGAAGTTAGGGTTAGGCACCCCTAAGGAGGGTTAGGTTAGTGGATACTTACCTATCCACGATAGGGATTTCCAGCGCTGTCGGGCTTCCGCTGCATCGCACTCTGCTCCTGTCGGGCTGCCGCCGACGGGTATCGAACCGCCGGCCATGCGGCTGGCGGTATATCATACCCATTCCGAAATTATATATATTAGTTGTTATTTTATTTATTTAGCTATATATGTTATGTATGATATTTAGAATGAAACTAATAAACAAAAGGCAAGGGATGAAAAAGTATACTTAATAGCCCCTGTGCCTCACAACCCCCAGCCTGTGTCTCACAACCCCCAGCCTGTGTCTCACAACCCCCAGCCTCTGTGCCTCACACAACCCCAAACCCAGCTCCTGTGTCTCTCCAAAACCTGCCCTTGTGTTCAGCCCATGTCTCCCAGCCCTTGCCTCACAACCCCCAGCTGCTGTGCCTCACAGCCCGTGTCTCACAGCCCCCAGCCCGTGTCTCACAGCCACCATAGCATCTTCATCTCCAGCCCCCCCCCCCCTCAGTATCTTCATCTCCAGGTCCACCCCCCCAGCATCTTCATATCCCAGCTGTCCTCCCCCACTGTCTTCATCTCGAGCTCTCCTCCCTCCCCATCCACCGCCCATACCGTGGCTCTACTTCCCAGCCAACACTTACCTGCTGCCGTGTTCCTCTTCTACAGCAGGTCGAGCCTGGCTCCTCTATGTCCCAGTAGCAT
The DNA here is from genome assembly GCA_031769625.1 of Taudactylus pleione. NCBI lineage: Eukaryota > Metazoa > Chordata > Amphibia > Anura > Myobatrachidae > Taudactylus > Taudactylus pleione. The sequence goes on along the minus strand of JAUIMM010000151.1, from coordinate 3,007,841 downwards.
GATGTCATGACCTCACGCTCAGCGCCGGCACCCAAAAAACACCAAAACTTTATTGCTCCAGGCCTTACTCCGACTGCATCTGACTGCCCGTGTCATGTTTCTGTGACCTGCAGAGGCAAGGGGGACACATGAACTGGGCTCTCGATATTCCTAAGGAACTGGGGCCCCTCAGAATCTCAGGGCCTGGTACAAGTGTCCCCTTTGTACCTCCCTGTTGCCAGGCCTGACTCTGCCTCCTAAACACCTCAGCCTATCAATCAGGCTGCGGCTGGGAGGCTCTACGAGCGAAGTCGTAGTTGGAGGGCTGCAAATGCGCAATACTCCTCCTGCACATGCGCAGTCCTCCCACCATCGGAGATGTGCGCTAACCATCAGGTTAGCGTACATCTCTGAATCAGGCCCATTAATAGTGTGCGAGTTAAATACTCTATTACATTGCCCGACTTGTACCCTCACAATGGCTAAACATCTAGATGGGTGTTTTGCCACTGTGAGTTGTGGGAGGGGGGGGTAAGAAACATGTGAGTTTGCATGTTGTGGCACCTATTACTGTTTACACAGGGTTTCTAAAAATGTGCGAGTATAGCTCCATACGCGCACATGCTTACTCGGACCCAATTACATTTTACCCCGTCTCTACTTTAATCGATGGAGTGAAGCAGAAGATTGCGTTAAAGAATACTTAAATGATCTGAATATGGAAAATGAGGGGAAAGACAGTTGCAGGCAATTTGTGTTCACAGGGACAAACAAAAACTACATGTACATACCACATGGATGGGCCGGATGCAGCAAGGTGAGAAATGCGGGTTTGACCGCATTTCACATATACACCAGGCCCCGGAAAGCGATGCAATCCAAGGCTTGGTTGCAGTGGGTAACGCCATCTTCCAGATGTGTGTATAGCTTACAAATCGGTCTCTCGGATGGCGGATCAGTCTAATGTAGTGGTTCCCAAACTGTGCGCCGTGGCACCCTGGAGTGTCCCAGGACACTTGCAGGGGTGCCTCAGGTTGGTTGTCCAGCACCAAATCAAATTATTTTTGGTCAGTGTAATGTAAATATGTGGACAAAATGAAGCACAAACCTGTCCATCACTATATAACTGAACATAGGGATGACAGGTAAGCACAATTTACTTCACTTTACTTCATTTTTTTTTCAATTTCTCAATAACAAACTTTTGGCTTAGGGGTGCCATGAAAACCATGCTGATATTCTAGGGCTCCGTGATTCAAAAAAGTTTGGAAACCACTGGTCTAATGTATAAAATGGTCCCTGTGTCCACTTTATCACCAGATTTCATCCCCAAAACCTATCTGGGCAAGGCTAATTGCAAGTGGGCATTGTGTAAATGACCCCCCTGTGTGGGTTCACAGTGTAACATTTGTTGCCCAAGGCTATTTAACCCTTGCACAACTACAGCTGCTTATTCAAATATAAAACCTGGTGCCTGTGCTCATTTTACCACCGTATTTCATGCTCAAAACCTTGTTGGGCAAGGCCAATTGCAAGTAGGTCATATGTAAATTATGTCACTGTGTGAGTTCCAAGTGTCAAATGTGTTGCCCAAGGCTATTTAACCCTTGCAAAACTACAGCTACTTATTCAAATGTAGAAAATCTGGTGCCTGTGCCCACTTTACCACGCTATTTCATACCCAAAACCTTGTTGGACAAGTCCAATTTGACATTGGTTATATGTATGTGACTCCCCTGTGTGGATACAGGCCCTGATTCAGAGCCGGACGCTCTTATAGAGCGCTCGCTCTGAATCAGGCCCGTCCTTATCTTTTTTAAGAGCGGCCTCCTGGCCGCTCGCTTAGCTGTGGGTGACCACCAACAGCTATAGCAAGCGGCCAAAAAGATGGTCGCTATGGTCAAGACCATCGCGACCATCGGGATTGCGACGAGACCCTTGTGGTAGGGTCTCGTTGCCGCAAGCCCTGGAGTGCTTTCGGCTCTATCAGAGCCGAAAGCACTCCCACTGACATCACTTGTGATGTCAGTGGGGCCGGCTGCTGACGGTAGGCGTTCCCATGGAAACGCCTGCGTCTGGACAGCCACGCCCCCGGCAAGCACACCAAAGGGGGCGTGCTGTCACTCACCATCGACAGCACGCCCCTTTTGTAGCGAGACCCAGAGCGACGGCTTGGCCGTCGCTATCCGGGTCTCGCGCATGCACACGACGGAGCCGGCTCCCTTGTGCGCATGCGCACTGGGCTAACATTGACACGCTTGCGAGCGCTTTGCGCTCGCGAGTGGGTCTGAATCAGGCCCTCAGTGTCAAAAGTGTTGACCAAGGCTTTAACCCTTGCACAGCTACTTATTCAAATGTAGAAAATCTGGTGCCTGTGCCCAATTTACCATGCTATTTCATGCCCAAAACCTTGTTTGGCAAGGCCAATTGCAAGTGAGCCTTATGTAAGTGACCCCTGTCTGTGGATTTCAAGTGTCAAATTGTTTGACCAAGGCTATTTAACACTTGCACAACTACAGCTACTTATTCAAATTAGAAAATCTGGTGCCTGTGCCCACTTTACCACCCTATTTCATGCCCAAAAGATTTGTGGGCCAAGCAGAATACAATTGAAATTTGTGTAGTATACACCCTTTTTTGTTTATACAATGTAAACATAGTGATTACTTCTGATTTAAATGGTTTAATATAAGGGGCCAAATGTAATAGGGTGAGAGTTTAGAAAAGTGAGAGTTTCTGACACTTTTTAAACTTTGCCAATGTAATAGAGTCCAAAAACAAAGTAACAGAGCGAACTTGCATGTTTTTTTAGACTTAAAAAACTCTCACGATTTAAAATCTCATTCAGATGTTTTCCCATTT